>JAKRSK010005496.1:5000-418492 GCA_029891615.1 Natrix natrix natrix | reverse complement strand
GATAGGAGAGAGGGTGGGGGAAGAGGAGGAGAGAAAGGAGGAGTGGAAAGGGGAGGGAAGAGAAGGAGAGAGGTAAGGGAAGAAGAGAGGGATAGGAGAGAATGTAGGTGAGAAAGAGGAGGAGAAAGGAGGAGTGGAAAGGGGAGGGAGGAGAAGGAGAGAGGAAAGGGAAGAAGAGAGGGATAGGAGAGAGGGTGGGGGAAGAGGAGGAGAGAAAGGAGGAGTGGAAAGGGGAGAGAAGAGAAGGAGAGAGGTAAGGGAAGAAGAGAGGGATAGGAGAACGTAGGGGGGAAAGAGGAGGAGAGAAAGGAGGAGTGGAAAGGGGAGGGAGGAGAAGGAGAGAGGAAAGGGAAGAAGAGAGGGATAGGAGAGAGGGTGGGGGAAGAGGAGGAGAGAAAGGAGGAGTGGAAAGGGGAGGGAAGAGAAGGAGAGAGGTAAGGGAAGAAGAGAGGGATAGGAGAACGTAGGGGGGAAAGAGGAGGAGAGAAAAGGAGTGGAAAGGGGAGGGAGGAGAAGGAGAGAGGAAAGGGAAGAAGAGAGGGATAGGAGAGAGGGTGGGGGAAGAGGAGGAGAGAAAGGAGGAGTGGAAAGGGGAGGGAAGAGAAGGAGAGAGGTAAGGGAAGAAGAGAGGGATAGGAGAGAATGTAGGTGAGAAAGAGGAGGAGAAAGGAGGAGTGGAAAGGGGAGGGAGGAGAAGGAGAGAGGAAAGGGAAGAAGAGAGGGATAGGAGAGAGGGTGGGGGAAGAGGAGGAGAGAAAGGAGGAGTGGAAAGGGGAGAGAGGAGAAGGAGAGAGGTAAGGGAAGAAGAGAGGGATAGTAGAGAACGTAGGGGAGAAAGAGGAGGAGAGAAAGGAGGAGTGGAAAGGGGAGGGAAGAGAAGGAGAGAGGTAAGGGAAGAAGAGAGGGATAGGAGAGAATGTAGGTGAGAAAGAGGAGGAGAAAGGAGGAGTGGAAAGGGGAGGGAGGAGAAGGAGAGAGGTAAGGGAAGAAGAGAGGGATAGGAGAGAGGGTGGGGGAAGAGGAGGAGAGAAAGGAGGAGTGGAAAGGGGAGGGAAGAGAAGGAGAGAGGTAAGGGAAGAAGAGAGGGATAGGAGAGAGGGTGGGGGAAGAGGAGGAGAGAAAGGAGGAGTGGAAAGGGGAGGGAAGAGAAGGAGAGAGGTAAGGGAAGAAGAGAGGGATAGTAGAGAACGTAGGGGGGAAAGAGGAGGAGAGAAAGGAGGAGTGGAAAGGGGAGGGAAGAGAAGGAGAGAGGTAAGGGAAGAAGAGAGGGATAGGAGAGAGGGTGGGGGAAGAGGAGGAGAGAAAGGAGGAGTGGAAAGGGGAGGGAAGAGAAGGAGAGAGGTAAGGGAAGAAGAGAGGGATAGGAGAGAATCCCTCCGGCTGGACTTCCCTGGCGCTATCCCCCACCGCGAGGAGGCGGAACCAGACTCTATAAACTGGTACCGCCCCAGGCACCTGATGGAATCTGATAGATTCCTGACAGAGCTTGGGCCAATACCTGTAGCCTTGTCCCGCTCCCGTTCCGAGGACCTAGTGACTGCCTGGAATAGGGCGACGACTGGGGCCTTGGACCGGGTTGCGCCGTTGCGACCTCTCCTGCGGCATCGACCCACCCGGGCTCCTTGGTTCACTGAGGAGCTCAGGGTGATGAAGCGCCACAGGAGACGTCTAGAGAGCAGGTGGAGATCCTCGCGCTCCGAATCTGACCGAACACAGGTAAGAGCCTATTTGCGGACTTACCTTGTGGCAATAAGAGCGGCCAAGCGTAGACATTGTGCTGCTCTTATTGCGTCCGCGGATAACCGCCCTGCCGCCCTGTTTAGGGTGACTTGCTCCCTCTTATCGCAGGGGGCGCGGGAGACACCCTTACAGGGTAGAGCAGAGGAGTTTGGGGAATATCTTCAGGACAAAATCGATCAGATCCGGAGCGGGTGGACCTCCGTCAGTGGACCAGACGAGCCGCCAACAGCGAGTCTTGAGGGACCATTCTGGGAGGAGTTTGACTCTGTTGCCCCCGAGGATTTGGACAGGCTGCGTGGACGGCTGCGACCCACCACTTGTTTAACGGACCCGTGCCCCGCCTGGCTGGTACTGGCAGCCTGGGAGGTGACACGAGGCTGGCTCCTGGGCCTGGTGAGCGCCTCACTGAGTGAGGGATACTTACCAACCGCCTTGAAAGAGGCGGTGGTGAGACCCTTGCTCAAGAGGCCTGCGCTCGACCCAATGGAGCTAGCTAACTATCGTCCAGTCTCCAACCTCCCCTTTTTGGCGAAGGTTGTCGAGAATGTGGTGGCGCAGCAGCTCCCACGACACCTAGATGAATCCGACTATCTAGACCCACGCCAGTCCGGCTTCCGACCCGGGCACAGCACTGAGACAGCCTTGGTCGCGTTGGTTGATGATCTCTGGAGGGCCAGAGATAGGGGTTGCTCCTCTATCCTGGTCCTATTAGACCTCTCGGCGGCTTTTGATACCATCGACCATGGTATCCTATTGCGCCGGTTGGAGGGGATGGGAGTCGGAGGCACCGTTTTGCGGTGGTTCGGCTCCTACCTCTCCGACCGGAAGCAATGTGTGTTGACAGGGGGGCAGAGATCGTCCCTGAGGCCACTCACTTGTGGGGTGCCCCAGGGGTCGGTCCTCTCGCCTCTCCTGTTCAACGCATATGTGAAGCCGCTGGGTGAGATCATCCGTGGTTTTGGGGTTGAGTACCATCTTTACGCTGATGATACTCAGCTGTATATTTCAACCCCAAACCACCCCAACGAGGCTGTCGAAGTGATGTCCCGGTGTTTGGAAGCCGTCGGGGTCTGGATGGGGGACAACAGACTTAAACTCAACCCCTCCAAGACCGAGTGGCTGTGGTTACCGGCGCCTCGGTTCAGCCAGCTGACCCCATCGCTGGCCATAGGGGGCGAACAATTGTCCCCTGTGGAGCGGGCGCGCAATTTGGGCGTCCTCCTTGATGCCCGGCTGTCAATGGAGGACCATGTGGCAGCCGTGGCAAGGGGGGCGTTCCACCAGGTTCGCCTGGTGCGCCAATTGCGCCCCCTACTGGACCGGAGTGCCCTGCGCACGGTCACCCATGCGCTGGTGACGTCTCGCCTGGACTACTGCAATGCTCTCTACATGGGGCTTCCCTTGGGACGCATCCGGAGACTGCAGCTAGTTCAGAACGCAGCTGCGCGGGTTATTATGGGAAGTACACGTTACTCCCACGTAACACCTCTCCTGCGCGAGCTGCACTGGCTACCTGTGGCCTTTCGGGTGCGTTTCAAGGTATTGATCACCATCTTTAAAGCGCTCCATGGCAGTGGACCTAGTTACCTGCAGGATCGCATCCTACCACACACGTCCCTGCGACCTATCCGCTCACACAGAGAGGGGCTCCTCCTGGTGCCGTCTGCTAGTCAATGCCAGCGGGCGACACCTAGGAGTAGATCCTTCTCTGTGATGGGCCCAACCCTCTGGAATGACCTCCCCCCTGACATTCGAACTACCACCGACCTCCGTTCCTTCCGGCAAAAGTTAAAGACTCACCTATTTCAATCAGCTGGCCTGGCACTTTCTTAGTTTTACCTCCCGGGGATTTATTCATTTTAATTGGGTTTGGGGTTTTAATAAGTTTTTAATGTACTATATTTAATATTTATTATTCTATATACAGTCTTGCAACCTCCTCCACCTACGTATTTAATTATTTAACTGTTTTTGTATGTATTTTATAACGTATTTTAGTGACTGTACACCGCCCCGAGTCCCTTTCGGGAGAGGGGGCGGTCTATAAATATGAATAATAAATAAATAAATAATAAGGTGAGAAAGAGGAGGAGAAAGGAGGAGTGGAAAGGGGAGGGAGGAGAAGGAGAGAGGTAAGGGAAGAAGAGAGGGATAGGAGAGAGGGTGGGGGAAGAGGAGGAGAGAAAGGAGGAGTGGAAAGGGGAGGGAAGAGAAGGAGAGAGGTAAGGGAAGAAGAGAGGGATAGGAGAGAATGTAGGTGAGAAAGAGGAGGAGAAAGGAGGAGTGGAAAGGGGAGGGAGGAGAAGGAGAGAGGTAAGGGAAGAAGAGAGGGATAGGAGAGAGTGTAGGGGAAGAGGAGGAGAGAAAGGAGGAGTGGAAAGGGGAGGGAAGAGAAGGAGAGAGGTAAGGGAAGAAGAGAGGGATAGGAGAGAATGTAGGTGAGAAAGAGGAGGAGAAAGGAGGAGTGGAAAGGGGAGGGAAGAGAAGGAGAGAGGTAAGGGAAGAAGAGAGGGATAGGAGAGAGGGTGGGGGAAGAGGAGGAGAGAAAGGAGGAGTGGAAAGGGGAGGGAAGAGAAGGAGAGAGGTAAGGGAAGAAGAGAGGGATAGGAGAGAACGTAGGGGGGAAAGAGGAGGAGAGAAATGAGGAGTGGAAAGGGGACGGAGGGGAATAGACGGAGGACGAAGAAGAGAAAAGAAGGACGACAGAGGGAAGAAAGGAGGTAGGGAGGGGGAGGAGAGAGAGAGAAGAAAGTGAGGGATAAGGTACAAATATGATATATGGAGAGCAGAAGAGCCAATAATTGTTTTTGGGAGTTGATGGTAAGATGAATTGATGTAAACATTTAATAATACAATACAACGTTGTCTATGTAATAGTATGCATGTGATTATATGTTATGAAAATAAAAAAATAAAAATAAAAACTTTATAACAAAAAAAAAAACCAGTCCTATATTTCGGAGGGAACGAACCTGCTTCTCGTCTTAAATAGCCCTGTTGCACAGACCAATGCTGGGTGCAAAAACAGGGCTTTGGAAAGCACATTTCTCGCTTTATACATGACAAGCACAATTCCTTAGTTCTTTCTTACTGCGCAACAGGCGGATTAGAGATTATCCTTTCCCCAACTGATGCCGGGCCGATAAGACACATTCTCAGAACCCTTCAGCAATTTTACTGAGAGCGGCTAGATTGGCAAGGAAGGGGGTAGATTAATCGCCAATCCATAGCTGCAGCGTGGAAGCCATCAACGCTAACTTCCGAAAAGCCTCTGTATATCCGAGTCCCCCTCCCGCCTGTCTTTTAGGGAGTGAGATATGTGGCATCACTTCAAATAAAAATGCAAGGCCCCGGTGAAATCCTACAAGCATTTTGCAAGCGTGTAAGGGACGCGATGGCTCAGCGGCTAAGACGCTCAGCTTGTCGAATCAGAAAGGTCGGCAGTTCGGCGGTTCGAATCTCTAGCGCCGCGCAACGGAGGGAGCTCCCGTGACTTGTCCCAACTTCTGCCAACCTAGCCGTAAAAAATGCAAGTAGAAAAATAGGAACCATTTTGGTGGGAAGGGAACAGTGTTCCATGTGGGCTTTTTTGCACGTAGCCAAGTGGCAAATGCCTTCTCTGGGTTAGAGGAGGAATTGGGAGACCAGGCTCGCGCAATTCTGCTGTACGCCTCGTTTGAAGCCTGTCAACACCGCGTCCCGACTGGCTTAATCTAAACCATGCCTGAAACGTAACCCTCCTACCCCATGAGGATCAAATAGAGTTGTAAATTGCAAGAGTGTTGACAAGATCTCTGGTAAAAGGCTTGGCTGGTGGCTTTAGGCCTCTGTGTTTCTTGCCTCCCCATTTTCTCTCCCCACCATCCACCCAAGGGCAGGAGAGCATTTTTCTACTACCATGTTTCTCTGAAAATAAAACAGGGTCTTATTTTGTTTTGACGACACCTCCCCCCCCCCAAAATAAATGCTTGGCCTTATTTTCGGGGAGGTCTTATTATTTTTGAGGTGCAGGAGACGGCGAGCGTGGTCACCTCACAGCCGCTGCTGTGTTGCAATATTTTCGGGGAGGTCTTATTATTTTTGAGGTGTAGGAGGTGGTGAGCGTGGTCACCTCACGGCCGCTGCTGTGTTGCAATATTTTCAGGGAGGGCTTATTATTTTTGAAGCGCAGGAGGCGGCGAGCATGGTCACCTCATGGCCGCTGCTGTGTTGCAATATTTTCAGGGAGGGCTTATTATATTTGAAGCGCAGGAGGCGGCAAGCGTGGTCACCTCATGGCCGCTGCTGTGTTGCGATATTTTCAGGGAGGGCTTATTATATTTGAAGCGCAGGAGGCGTCGAGCGTGGTCACCTCACGGCCGCTGCTGTGTTGCAATATTTTCAGGGAGGTCTTATTATTTTTGAGGCGCATGATGCGGCGAGCGTGGTCACTTCATGGCCACTGCTGTGTTGCAATATTTTCGGGGAGGGCTTATTATTTTCGAGGTGCAGGAGGTGGCGAGCCTGGTCACCTCACGGCCGCTGCTGTGTTGCAATATTTTGGGGGAGGTCTTATTATTTTTGAAGCGCAGGAGGCGTCGAGCGTGGTCACCTCACGGCCGCTCTGTGTTGCAATATTTTCGGGGAGGTCTTATTATTTTTGAGGCACAGGAGGCAGCAAGCGTGGTCACCTCACGGCTGCTGCTATGTTGCAATATTTTCGGGGAGGTCTTATTATTTTTGAAGCGCAGGAGGCGTCGAGCGTGGTCACCTCATGGCCGCTGCTGTGTTGCAATATTTTCAGGGAGGTCTTATTATTTTTGAGGCACAAGAGGCGGCAAGCGTGGTCACCTCATGGCCGCTGCTGTGTTGCAATATTTTCGGGGAGGTCTTATTATTTTTGAGGCGCAGGAGGCGGCGAGCCTGGTCACCTCATGGCCGCTGCTGTGTTGCAATATTTTCGGGGAGATCTTATTATTTTTGAGGTGCAGGAGGTGGCGAGCGTGATCCCCTCATGGCCGCTGCTGTGCTGCAATATTTTCGGGGAGGTCTTATTATTTTTGAGGTACAGGAGGCGGCGAGAGTGGTCACCTCATTGCCGCTTCTGTGTTGCAATATTTTCGGGGAGGTCTTATTATTTTTGAGGTACAGGAGGCGGCGAGCGTGGTCACCTCATGGCCGCTGCTGTGGTGCAATAGTTTTTGGGAGGAAATGGCGGGGACCGGCTGCGCATGCGTTTGAATATTTTCAGGGAGGGCTTATTTTCGTGGGAGGGCTTATTTTAGCACATGCGCTCAAAAGCCCGATTGGGCTTATTATCCGGGGAGGTCTTGTTGTCGGGGAAACGGGGTAGATTTCTGATTACCCCACATAGGAATTGCTTCATTCTGTGCACCTCCTGCCATTCTACAAAAGAAGACACACCATGCTTTTAGCCACGAAAGTACTTCCCCGTGTAGAAAAGGGTGTCTTCAGCAACTGGAGCAGCATACTAGCCAGCAGATAAATAAATATCTGTTGGGATATTCATTTGTCTGAAGTGGTGTAGGGTTTCCTGCCGAAGCAGGGGGGTTGGACTAGAAGACCTTCAAGGTCCCTTCCAACTCTGTCATTCTATATTCTATAAATAAGATTAGCAGATAAGAATTACTTAAGCTTAGCCGGAAAGCTCCTTTTTTAACAGATATTTCAATAAACGATGGTTGGGGAAGGGTCTATCTGCAGCCCCTAAGGGACAGGTGGCCACTGTAATTGTTTCCTATAGATCTTTCCTGAACAACTATCTCATTTGGCTGATGGGGGAAGCATAAGAGGCCAGAAATGAGTTTCTGGGCCAGACAATGCCCTCCCTTCTCTAATAGCTTTATTGACAATCTGCCATGTCTTTAAATTACAGGCCTTGTCCATAGTCTACCCAAGATTCTCTGTGACATGAAGGTAGCAGCGCCAACCTCTGGATTCTTTGGAGCTGATACCATTCAATGCATATTAAAAGCTAGTTTGGCCAGCATGTGGGATATGGTTGTGAGAAGCCCCAAACTAAGTCCTAGAACAGGGATGGATAACCTTTGTGTCCCTGTGTGCCAAAAGCATGTGCATATGCATTCCCACACCCATAATGCAATGCGCACACGAACACCCCCATGCGCCTTTCCCCTGTGCATGTGCGCACGATGCCCTGTGTGTGCCTCGCCTCCGTGCATGCACGCGTGACCCCCCCATGCATGCATGTATGACCCCTCCGTGCCCCACACATCCGCCCTACCCTGCCCCGCCTCACCCATTTTTTCCTTCCAGGTTGGTGCAGGAGGCTTTCCAGACCCACAATGGGATACCGGGGGGGGGGGGGGGTGTTTGCTAAAAATAAATGTAAAATAGATGTACAATAGATGTGGAGACTCTAGAAAGAGTGCAGAGAAGAGCAACAAAGAGGATTAGGGGACTGGAGACTAAAACATATGAAGAACGGTTGCAGGAACTGGGTATGTCTAGTTTAATAGAAGGACTAGGGGAGACATGATAGCAGTGTTCCAATATCTCAGGGGTTGCCCCAAAGAAGAGGGAGTCAAACTATTCTCCAAGGCACCTGAGGGTAGAACAAGAAGCAATGGGTGGAAACTAATCAAGGAGAGAAGCAACTTAGAACTGAGGAGAAACTTTCTGACAGTTAGAACAATTAATCAGTGGAACAGAAGTTGCCTCCAGAAGTTGTGAATGCCCCAACACTGGAAGTCTTTAAGAAGATGTTGGATAGCCATCTGTCTGAAACGGTATAGGGTTTCCTGCCTAGGCAGGGGGTTGGACTAGAAGACCTCCAAGGTCCCTTCCAACTCTACTATTATATTATTATTGTATTGTATTAAAAGCTGCTTCAGAAGAAATCTGGGCATGGACAGGTTGAAGTTTAGGTATAGATCAGGCATGGAATACTGTATGGTGTTACGGAGCTTTTAAAATAAGCAAGCGAGAGGCAGAAGCAAGAAAACGCCAAGGAGGTAGGTAGACGTTAAGCCAGGGGAAACTAGGAAATCTATAGAGCTATTTAATGCAAGAAGCTACTGGTGCTGAGATACCAAGCCTTATGAAGCACTGTAACAAGCCAAACTAAATCCTGTTCGATTCTTTGGCTCCACTGGTGGACCATATCTAGTACCCCTTTAGCTATTCGAAGGTTGGCGCAATTACATGTAGGACAAACAAGAGTTTTTAAACCGAGGAAGTGCTTTAATGAAAATTGGCCTTGAGGTTTTTTTATATGGAGTCCCGTTCAACATTTTGACGCCTCCGGTGATGGGAGTTCTCACCGCTGAATTTCATTTTGTTGGACAGAACCCAGTGTGTGAGCTTGCCTTTTGAGGTGTTGGCTATTCCTGCCAGCTTGGTGTTGTCTGCAAATTTGATGCGTTCCCCTTCTATTCTAAATTGATAGAACAGAATAGAATAGGAGAATAGAATAACAGAGTTGGAAGGGACCTTGGAGGTCTTCTAGCCCAACCCCCTGCTTAGGCAGGAAACCCTACACTACTTCAGACAAATGGCTATCCAACATCTTCTTAAAGACTTGCAGTGTTGGGGCATTCACAACTTATGGAGGCAACTTCTGTTCCACTGATTAATTGTTCTAACTGTCAGGAAATTTCTCCTCAGTTCTAAGTTGCTTCTTTCCTTGATTAGTTTCCACCCATTGTTTCTTGTTCTACCCTCAGGTGCCTTGGAGAATAGTTTGACTCCCTCTTCTTTGGGGCAACCCCTGAGATATTGGAACAATGCTATCATGTCTCCCCTAGTCCTTCTTTCTCTTAAGCTAAACATACCCAGTTCCTGCAACCGTTCTTCATATGTTTTAGCCTCCAGTCCCCTAATCATCTTGTAGCTCTTCTCTGCACTCTTTCTAGAGTCTCCACATCTTTTCTACATCATGGCGACCAAAACTGAATGCCGTATTCCAAGTGTGGCCTTACCAAGGCATTATAAAGTGGTATCAACACTTCACGTGATCTTGATTCTATCCCTCTGTTTATGTGGCCTAGAACTGGGTTGGCTTTTTTGGCAGCTGCTGCACACGGCTGGCTCCTATTTAAATGGTTGTCCACTAGGACTCCAAGATCCCTTTCACAGTTACTACTACTGAGCAAGGTACCACCTTACTTTCTTCACCATTGAATTTCATTTCGTTAGATAGTGCCCAATGTTCAAGTCTGTCAAGATCCTTCTGTATCTTAAGCCTGTCTTCTTTTGCTGTAACCCACCTGAAATCTAATTCAAAATCTGCTTGCCGTACCTCCCATTCATGGTTGGGGGAAGTGGCTTCAGTCAGAAATGATTAGGGACTGTCTGCTTTCATGCCAGGATGAGCCTCCTAGGTAAACATGAGCTTTGAGGTTTAAGGCTGGGAAGACCCAGTTTTTTGCATCACTACTTGGACAATTACCAGAGTGCTTTCTTTCCAGCAGTGACTTTATCTACCGAACTTGTAAAAGGTAAAGGTTCCCCTCGCACATCCGTGCTAGTCGTTCCCGACTCTAGGGGGCGGTGCTCATCTCCATTGCAAAGCCGAAGAGCCAGCGCTGTCCGAAGACGTCTCCGTGGTCATGTGGCCGGCACGACTCAACGCTGAAGGCACATGGAATGCTGTTCCCTTCCCACCAAAGTCCCTATTTTCCACTTGCATTTTTTACGTGCTTTTGAACGGCTATGTTGGCAGAAGCTGGGACAAGTCACGGGAGCTCCCTCCATTACGCGGCGCTAGGGATTCGAACTGAAGCCTTTCCGATGGACAAGCACAGCGCCTTAGCCCCTGAGCCACCGCAACATGTAGGACTCTCTAAAGAATGGAATGTGTTTGCTCTCCATCTTTTTACCACTGATTTATTCACTTGTTTTCATTTAATCTTGTATACGATGCCACTTTGATCAGTTTTTGATAAAACGGTTTGGGTTTGATCCTCAACGCCAATCGCACTCCCCTAATGACTATCTATCTTCTACATGGGGCTCCCCTTGAGATGCACCCGAAGGCTGCAGCTGGTTCAGAATGCGGCCGCGCGGACAATTGTGGGAGCCACTAGATACTCCCACATAACAACTTTGCTGCGCGGGCTGCACTGGCTACCTGTGGCTTTCCGGGTGCGTTTCAAGGTGTTGGTTATCATCTTTAAAGCGCTCCATGGCACAGGACCTAGTTATCTGCGGGATCGTATCCTGCCCCATACATCCCTTCGGCCGATTCGCTCTCACAGAGAGGGACTCCTCCGGGTGCCGTCCACTAGGCAATGCCAGCGGGTGACGCCCAGGAGTAGGGCCTTCTCTGTGATGGGCCCGACCCTCTGGAATGACCTCCCCCCGGATATCAGGACTACCACCGACCTCCGCTCCTTCCGTAAGAAGCTAAAAACCCACCTGTTCAATTTAGCCGGCCTGGCCTAATTCCCAATTTTAGTCCCTCAAGCCTGCATTTTTAAGTTTTTTAGGGGTATGCTTTTTAGTTGCTTTTAATTTTTACTTTTCTGTACAGCTGTATTCGGTTTAATTCGTTTTTAAGGGGATAGGATATTTATCTTTTGTATTCGTTTTAATGAGTACACCTGTACACCGCCCCGAGTCCCTTCGGGGAGAGGGGGCGGTCTATAAATCCTGGAAAATAAATAAATAAATAAATATCCACGCGGTCGCAGATGGCACATAATCATCACCTCAGCCGGGTCAATTTGCCAAACCAATGACAAATCTTGTGGCCACTTAAAAAGCCAACATATCTGTTATGGCATCAGCTTTTGTGGACTTTCATTCACTTCATCAGATGTATGAAGTTTTGTTGCAAACGGCAAGCATATGCACGCTTGCTCCAGCCTCACCACTACCATATAATAAGGTTGCATCTGTTTTGAGTCGAGCCTCTCATGTGGCTTCAATCTATCCGTTTCCTGCTACCGTCTCTAGGATAAAGGGAGACCAATGCTGAGGCTTTCTCCAGTTATAACGGTCTAATTGTTGCTTTGTTGTCTATTGGTGGAAAGAAAGGGGAATTAAAAGTAGAAGACTGGGGAGTTTTCTCCATGGTCAGTTTTCTCTTCCCTAGCTATTGTGTCCTGCATGTGTCTGGATACGAGGGCATGTTACACTTTTTAAATTCCGGAGCTTCAAACAGACAAGCACATATTTTTCTCTTCTTCACCCAGCTTCCCATCCGTAGCTCCTCCAGCCTTCTAATTGAATTCTTCCTTGACGAAAGCAGCTTTTGCTCATTGTTGGTATTAGTTGCAAAATCGTGTCCGATCCACCGCGACCCCATGGACAACGTTCCTCCATGCCTTCCTGTCCTCTACCATCCTCCGGAGTCCATTTAAACTCACGCTGACTGCTTCGGTGACTCCATCCAGCCACCTCCTTCTCTGCTGTCTCCTTCTTTTGCCCTCCATCGTTCCCAGCATGAGGCTCTTCTCCAGGGAGTCCTTCTCCCTTCTCATTAGGTGGCCAAAGTATTTGAGTTTCCTCTTCAGGATCTGGCCTTCTAAAGAGAAGTCAGGGTTGATCTCCTCTAGGACTGACCGGTTGGATGGCCTTGCAGTCCAAGGGACTTGCAGGAGTCTTCTCCAGCATCAGAGTTCAAAGGCCTCCATTCTTTGGCGCTCAGCCTTCCTTATGGTCCAGCATTCACAGCCATCCATTGCAGCTGGGAAAACCACAGCCTTGACTATATGCACTTTTGTTGGCAGGGTGATGTCTCTGCTTTTTAGGGTGCATAGTTTTCCTCCCCAGGAGCGAGCATCTTTTAATTGGGCTGCATTCCCCATCTGCGGTGGTCTTGGAGCCCAGGAAAATAAAATTGGTCGCTACCCCCATTTCTTCCCCGTCTATTTGCCAGGAATGGAGAGGGCCGGATGCCCTGATCTTAGCTTTCTTAATGTTGAGTTTCAAGCCAACTTTTGCACTCTCCTCCTTCGCCCGCATCAATACAATACAATACAATACAATACAATACAATACAATAGTAGAGTTGGAAGGGACCTTGGAGGTCTTCTAGTCCAACCCCCTGCCAAGGCAGGAAACCCTATACCGTTCCAGACAAATGGCTATCCAAAATCTTCTTAAAGACTTCCAGTGTTGGGGCATTCACAACTTCTGGAGGCAAGCTGTTCCACTGATTAATTGTTCTAACTGTCAGGAAGTTTCTCCTCAGTTCTAAGTTGCTTCTCTCCTTGATTAGTTTCCACCCATTGCTTCTTGTTCTGTCCTCAGGTGCCTTGGAGAATAGCTTGACTCCCTCTTCTTTGTGGCAACCCCTGAGATATTGGAAGACTGCTATCATGTCTCCCCTAGTCCTTCTTTTCATCAAACAAGACACACCCAGTTCCTGCAACCGTTCTTCATATGTTTTAGTCTCCAGTCCCCTAATCATCTTTGTTGCTCTTCTCTGCACCCTTTTCTAGAGTCTCCACATCTTTTTTACATCGTGGCGACCAGAACTGAATGCAGTTCTTTATGCAGGCTCTTTAGTCCCTCTTCACTTTCTGCCATTAGAGTAGCATCGTCTGCATACCTGAGGTTGTTGATATTTCTCATTAGGGAAAAGGTAAGCGCATGGGTCCAATCTTAGTTTGTAGGGAGACCTTTGGGGGTTTCTGTTAGATAGCTGACCTTGTCAGGGGAAAGGCTGCCGTAAGTACCGTTAATACCGACAATGAGGTTTAAGGGGAAGGGGTGAGGAGGATAACTGTGTAGGAACCAATCTGCTTCAGCACTGCCAGGAGGCAGCTAAAGCTGAAATCCACATCTCATAAATTTTCATAAGGGCATACAACTGAAATAGAGCTTAAATATAAATGCTATTACATGTGGTTGTCATCCACCTTTGTGATCCGTGACTCTCATTCCTTTTTCCACCTCCCTTCAATTTTCCTCCTTCAGTTGCCCATCTTGGATAGCAAGAAACAGATGGGCAATTGCTTGAAGTAATTGCTGTGGCCCAGCAGCAGCCAGCAGAGCTGGTAGTAGATTCGGACAGTGAGGAGGTTAGGGAGGAAGATGGGCCAGTCCTGGAGTCTGGGGAAGGCTCGGATGAGGGCTCTGTGTCGGAGGCAGAGAGGGGGACAGAGCCATATGCCAGTTATCAGCTGCCTTCGGAGTCAGACATCAGTGAGGCAGAAGAACAGCTAGAGCCTGTTCCCAGTGTGCGCATGCGCAGAGTTGCCAGGCAAAGGGAACAGCTAAAGAACAAGGGTCGACTTGGGAGTAAGGCCACAGGTGGACGATGAAGGGCCCCTCCCAGAGGGAATAAAAGAGGAGCGAAGAGGGAGTGGAGTTTGCAGGAGACAATTAGTTTGCTTCATTGATTCGTGACTTTCTGAGACTCCTTGCCAAGTTCTGCAGATATCAACCTGGCAGCTCTCCAAGCACAGATAAGGTCCATGACTGTAAATCCTCCCTCGAAAGACTTTGCTGGATGTGAATGAGCAGAGTTCATAGCAAATTAATAAAAGGGGTTTTTGTCTGGACAAGGAGTTTGCTTCATGCTCTTGGGAAGCCTAGGTCAGAATAGTAATACGCCTTTTTTTCATGGAGGTGGAAATGCACAAAACAACATTAACAACCATACTAGCTATGTGAATTTTGGTAGGGGGTGGGAGTTGCCAGCCACCCTGCTGTATGGTACACAATCAATATTTGTTTGTGTGCGTCTTTGAAGATGAAAGATTAAAGCCATACCCCCGCCTGGGCTGCCTTTGATTAGCTTTTCATCTGAAACTTTGCAGCTGCAATTCTCCTTTGCTTCCCCCCCCCCCCCACACACACACCAAAAACATCATCTCTTCCTCATCCCCCAAAGTGACACAAAATTCTACAATTGTTCCTGCTTCTCTGGGGAAGATTCAACTTCAGTGAAATCTTACAGAAAAAGGAAGGGTGGGATGCAAAAGAAGCTGGACGAGCCGAGCCCTCTCCCCGAGAGAGAGAGACGGTTTGTCACTTTTGTTTTCAATTCTCTCCCAATCCTCAAACCACAACAGGCACCAGGAAGAAGAGGGGGAAAAAATTCATTTATTTTTGTTGTTTTTTTTCCTGCTTTTGCACTGCAGAGTCCCAAGATTTTTACAGAGCTGTCAAGCAGAGGAACATTGTGCATGAAAGCAAATAAAATGGGATCCATTGAGTGTACAAGTCTTTTCCTAACAGAAGATTATTTTTATGGAAAGCGAGAAAAACCGTGTTTCCCTGAAAATAAGACAGGCTCTTATTTTCTTTTGACACCCCCCCCCAAAAAAAATAAGCACTGGGCCTTATTTTCGGGGAGGTCTTATTATTTTTGAGGTGCAGGAGGCCCTTTAATCTCAGCCCGCGGCCCGCAAATCAGCTGATATGGAGGGGCGGAAGTTCTGTCTCTTGTTTCTGGCACACTCTGGCCAGCCCTACCATCGCTGGGCCTGCCGCTCCTTTTGCGGCCGCCACTAAGAGAAGGGGTGTGGTAGCTAGGGTTTGCGGGAGCGGCCTCTGCTAGGCCATTCCATGTGGATGGCAGGTGCGTGGGGCAGGAAATGGCGGGATCGGCTGCGTCTGCGTTTAGATATTTTTGGGGAGGTCTTATTTTCGGGGAACGGCTTATTTTAGCGCATGCGCTTAAAAGCCCGTTTGGGCTTATTATGCGGGGAGGTCTTATTTTTGGGGAAACAAGGTAACTTTTTTAAAAAACTATATTTTAAATAAAGTATATAAACCAAGTCAGATAGAAAATAAGGAAAATGCAACAAAGAAAAAATGAATAAACAAAAGATCGTTAAATAATAATAATAATAATAATAATAATAATAATAATAATAATAATAATAATAATGCCAAATGTAGACTTTGCAAAGAGGCTGATGAAATTGTTGACCACATACTCAGCTGCTGTAAAAAAATCGCGCAGACTGACTATAAAATGCGGCACAATTCAGTGGCACAAATGATCCACTGGAATTTGTGCAAAAATTATAACATTAAAACAGCAACAAACTGGTGGGAAGATAAGCCTGAAAAAGTCATCGAGGGTCAGATGGTCAAGATCTTGTGGGATTTTCGCATACAAACGGATAAAATACTGGCGCATAATACACCAGACATCACACTGGTTGAGAAAAAGAAGGTTACAATCATAGACATCGCAATACCAGGTGATAGCAGGGTCGAGGAGAAGGAACATGAAAAAGTCACGAAAAACCAGGACTTAAAAATTGAAATTCAACGATTATGGCACAAACCAGCAGTGGTAATTCCAGTGGTAATCGGCACACTGGGTACTATTCCAAAAGCACTGGAATTACATTTAAAACAGTTAAAAATTGACAAAATCACCATCAGTCAAATGCAAAAGGCCGCACTGCTTGGATCCGCACACATATTACGAAAATACATTACGACATCCTAGGCCCCTGGGTGAGGCCCGACTAGTAATCAATGCCAAATCCGGCGAAACAACTGGCCGCTGTGATGCAATTCTGTTGATGCAATAATAATAATAATAATAATAATAATAATAATAATAATAATGGGGTGTCAGTGCATTATTAATTATGAATGAACAAACTAAATACTTCAGTGCAGATTACAAAAGATTGTTATTAAGTTTTAAGCTAGGATAAAGAACTATATACCAATAATAGGACGTGTCATTGCATAAAAATTATAAGCTACAGTAGATCAATTCAAAACTGAAAGTTTTGCTTCAAACATCCCATGGAATTGAAATCTTTACATAAATTTCATAATTTATACATAAATTATACCTTATACGTCATACTTTATACATAAATTTAATTTAATAATTTGTACATAAATTGCCTTGTGGTGCGAGCAGAACAATCTTGAACTAAATACACTCAAAACGGTAGAAAATGGTGGTAGATTTTAGGAGAAGCCCTCCCATGCTACCACCTCTTACAACACTAGACAATACAGTATCAACAGAAGAGTCCTTCAAGTTTCTAGGTTTCTATCGTATCTCAAGACTTAAAATGGACCTCTAACGTCCAAAATGTCATCAAAAAAGGCACAGCAAAGAATGTTCTTTCTACGCCAACTCTGAAAGCTCAAACTGCCCAAAGAGCTGCTGATTCTGTTCTACAGAGGAAGGATGGAGTCTGTCCTCTGCACCTCCATAACTGCCTGGATTGGCTCTGCAACCCAACAAGACAGACACGGACTTCAGAGGAGAATTAGCTTATTCATAACCTTGACTATCACTAAGTGTTGTATCTTTTTATTCTTGATGAATGTATTCTATTCTTTTATGTACGCTGGGAGCACATATGCACCAAAGACAAATTCCTCGTGTATCCAATCACGCTTGGCCAGCAAAGAATTCTAATCTATCCTATTCTATTCTGAATTCTATTCTATTCTAAAATTATATGTATATCACGCTATGAGGAGGAGGAGGAGGATGTTATCTAGCTGGATAATGAAACGTCTGCCAGAAAACCACCAAGCTCAGAGAGCACCAAGGAACCCCATAGTTCCTTGGTGCTCTCTGAGCGTGCTTGGTTTCTGGCAGACGTTTCATGACCCTAACTAGGTAACTTCATCACTAATCACTAGCACTGATGATGTTACCTAGTTGGGTCATGAAACGTCTGCAAGGCAACAGGCAAGCTCAGAGAGCACCAAGGACTCCTCATGTTAACCCTTCTCTCCTTCCTTCCTTCCTTCCTTCCTTCCTTCCTTCCTTCCTTCCTTCCTTCCTTCTTTCCTTTCCTTCCTTCCTTCCTTCCTTCCTTCCTTCCTTCCTTCCTTCCTTCCTTCCTTCCTTCCTTCCTTCCTGTCTGGTACTAGCACTGATGATGTTACCAAGTTGGGTAATGAAATGTCTTCAAGACAACAGGCAAGCTCAGACAGCACCAAGGACTCCTCATGTTAACCCTTCTCTCCTTCCTTCCTTCCTTTCCTTCCTTCCTTCCTTCCTTCCTTCTTTCCTTCCTTCCTTCCTTCCTTCCTTCCTTCTTTCCTTTCCTTCCTTCTTTCCCTTCCTTCCTTCCTTCCTTCCTTCCTTCCTTCCTTCCTTCCTTCCTTCCTTCCTTCCTGTCTGGTACTAGCACTGATGATGTTATCAAGTTGGGTAATGAAACATCTTCAAGACAACAGGCAAGCTCAGAGAGCACCAAGGATTCCTCATGTTAACCCTTCTCTCTCTCCCTTCCTTCCTTCCTTCCTTCCTTCCTTCCTTCCTTCCTTCCTTCCTTCCTTCCTTCCTTCCTTCCTTCCTTCCTGTCTTTGGTACTAGCACTGATACAATACAACACAATACAATATAATAGCAGAGTTGGAAGGGACCTTGGAGGTCTTCTAGTCCAACCCCCTGCCTAGGCAGGAAACCCTATACCATTTCAGACAAATGGCTATCCAACATCTTCTTAAAGACTTCCAGTGTTGATGATGTTACCAAGTTGGGTAATGAAACGTCTTCAAGACAACAGGCAAGCTTAGAGAGCACCAAGGACCCCTCATCAAAATACTGTAATCGGAGGAGGCCTTAATGCTTAGAAAATCCTACGGCAATTAAAAAGAAGCAGAAAACAAAGTAGCTAGATACTCTCACTGACAATAACACGCATTTCACACCGTACTGCCCCAAGAACAAATAAGTCTTTACTGTAGGGCAGTGATGGCTAACCCATGATGCAATGCGCACCCCCCACACGCCCCGCCCCCACACTTGTGTACATGAGTCCCCACATGTGCCCCGGCCATTGCATGCTTACGTGACCCCCATGCTCCCCCACATGCATGTGCGATCCCCACATGCACCCTGCCCCCTGTGCACGAATGTGCAACCTTGCACATGCGACCTTGCCTCCGCCCACATGAGCACTGCATGTGCACGCCCCGCAAACCAGCTGGCTGGCGGGAGGCCTGTGTGCATGCGCGGAGATGGCTCATGTGACTGCAGAGAGAGCTCTGGGGCTCCACCTGTGGCAGGCGTGCCATAGGTTCGCCATCCCGGCTGTAGGGAGATGAAAGAATTCCAAACTGTGCCCTTCTAGGATTTCAAATTTATACCCAGCAATGCAGCTGTAGAACTTTATACAATGCAATACAATACAATAGCAGAGTTGGAAGGGACCTTGGAGGCCTTCTAGTCCAACCCCCTGCCTAGGCAGGAAACCCTATACCATTTCAGACAAATGGCTATCCAACATCTTCTTAAAAACTTCCAGTGTTGGGGCATTCACAACTTCTGGAGGCAACTTCTGTTCCACTGATTAATTGTTCTAACTGTCAAGAAATTTCTCCTTAGTACTAAGTTGCTTCTCTCCTTGATTAGTTTCCACCCATTGCTTCTTGTTCTACCCTCAGGTGCTTTGGAGAATAGCTTGACTCCCTCTTCTTTGTGGCAACCCCCGAGATATTGGAAGACTGCTATCATCTCTCCCCTAGTCCTTCTTTCTCTTAAGCTAAACATACCCAGTTCCTGCAACTGTTCTTCATATGTTTTAGTCTCCAGTCCCCTAATCCTCTTTGTTGCTCTTCTCTGCACTCTTTCTAGAGTCTCCACATCTTTTCTACATCATGGCGACTAAAACTGAATGCAGTATTCTAAGTGTGGCCTTACCAAGGCCTTATAAAGTGGCATTAACCCTTCACGTGATCTGGATTCTATCCCTCTGTTGATGCAGCCTAGGACTGTGTTGGCTTTTTTGGCAGCTGCTGCCCACGGCTGGCTCATATTTAAATGGTTGTCCACTAGGACTCCAAGATCCCTTTCACAGTTACTACTATTGAGGAAGGTACCACCTATACTGTACCTGTGCATTTCATTTTTGTTGCCTAAATGTAGAACCTTACTCTTTTCACCATTGAATTTCATTTTATTAGATAGTGCCCAATGTTCAAGTTTGTCAAGATCCTTCTGTATCTTAAGCCTGTCTTCTGGAGTGTTGGCTATTCCTGCCAGCTTGGTGTCATCTGCAAATTTGATGAGTTCCCCATGTATTCCCTCGTCCAAATCATTGATGAAGATGTTGAAGAGTCCTGGGCCCAAAACAGAGCCTTGGGTTACTCCACTGCATACTTCCCTCCATGAAGATGCAGTTCCATCGAGGACTACACGTTGAGTCAGCCACTAATTCTGTCACTGTCTCTTGTGGACGGGGACTCTACCTTAAATACAGCCAAACCTACAGGAGCGTTTTGACTGTGTCATTGTGGGAAGAAGACCTGAACTGCACATTTCAGCTTGTTCTTCTCCACATGTTACATCTGGCTAATGTAAAATAAAGAAAGGGGTGGGGGGAAACCCCACAGATGTTTTGATTGAAGCCTTTTTTCTTCAGAAAAAAAATATGCCAACATTAAAGGAAGGTTTTTCGCTTTGTAAAACTGAAACTATAAAATAGTTCTGAAATTGAATCTGGGGGATTAAAAGAAACCACATGAAAAGAGGAATGAATAGCTGGACATTTACTTCCGACACAGAACTGGGAGGCAAACATATGCCTCCCAGCTTGCTTTGCAATAAGTGGAATCTTACACAAACAATTCCATTTTTTTTTTGAATTTCATGCGGAACTAAGAAAAGATATTTGGGATTTGTTATGGATATCTTTTTTTTTTTTTAATTTATAAAAAAAAAAAGACTCCCCCCAAAAGCTTTCAAATTACATTGGGAAAGTGAGATGAAAACATCAAATTATCCTCAGTTTTCCTTGGGCAATGAGCTTGATCTTACCTATAGCAGGAGAAGCTTTTTTTGGTGGGACAATGTGCATGTCTACAAACGGTAGATCTATCATCTCTCTTCCTTCAGCACAAATCCACTCATCTGACTCCACAACCCACAGAAATCTGTACGTTTCTTGCTCGCTAAAATTAGTCTATTTTGTCTATCTAACAGATTCCTTCTGATCTGATGTGGAACTGAAAACACTAGCATAGGTATCTCCAACATTCGTATGAAGGCTGATCACAATCTCCTTTCCCAAGGATTATGGCATCAATTTATTTATTATTATTATACTTTATTCATTAAACATGAAACGGAGTCAACTAAACATTAAAAAATGTATCACAAATACCATTCACTGGTTGATACGGGCTATTGCCATCGTCCTAGGTATCAATCAAGTACCTTCTTAAGATGAACAATGTACCAAGTAGCAGAACATATATTTTAAGAAGTTGCTGCTGTT
This sequence comes from Natrix natrix natrix, assembly GCA_029891615.1. Lineage (NCBI taxonomy): Eukaryota > Metazoa > Chordata > Lepidosauria > Squamata > Natricidae > Natrix > Natrix natrix. The sequence continues at coordinate 397,616 of JAKRSK010005496.1, read as the reverse complement.
ATTATTATTATTATCATCATCATTATTATCTTTATCTATCTATATAAAAATAGCTCTATGTGTGTTCCAACATAACTCTGGAATACCTCAAGCAATTTCAACCAGACTTGGTACACAGATGACTTACTCTCTGGAGACAGACTATGGGGGTAAGATACCCTTAACACCCCTCGGTGTGTGTGTTCTGTTATGATACAGCCCGTGGTTCCTTAAAATGGCTTCTACTGTACTGCCGTAAAATGGCTTCTACTGTACAGCGCAGTGGAGTTGCCATGGTAATGGCTTCCCAGTACTCCACAAGGGGGCTCCCTCTGGTAAGGGGGAAAATCCAACATTAGGAAATATGTTTGTTCTGTATATATTTCGTTATTTCAGGTTACAAAAGCTTCCTTGCAGAATTGCTGGAACCTTGCTGCTTTGTGTCTAATTATACAAACAGCTACTTATAAATCTGCAAGGTATTTCCAAAGCAGAAAATCAACCAAAAGAGGCGATTTTGCTGGTCCATGCGCCCGCTGATTGAGCCAGAAAGGTATGTCAGTTCTGGAAGGAATATTTGGATCCAATAACCCAAGCCACAGACTATTACGACGGCATGATAAACTCATAATGTTTGGCTGCGTTAGACTCATTACAGGGAAGTCTCTTTCATAAATCTGACTTGTCCTCGAGTGCCCTCCAGTAATCATTTGGTTTAATATTGGGATATTAAAACGAATACGGAAAGATTTTAAAATAATTATTAAAACACACAATTAGCTATGCGTTTGACTTAAGAAGCAATATCACTTTTTCCGTTTAAAAAAAAAGAAAGAAAAGGGAAAAACTCTTAAGTTGATCGTGTTGGAAGGCCTTTGCACCTTTCAGAGATAATAAAACTGCCAATCAAAAGGATTTTCAAATATGGAAAGGCTCATCCTTTCTGTTTTATAGCCCCCTCAGTGAACATTAAAAACGTATTATGAAGCTCTTGCTACCCCTTAAATCTGCATTCATAACTACTCAAATCACATTTCCCTTCCAGCTAAAAGTCCCAGTTGTGCCTTATCCCCACCCATCCTTTCCACAGCCAAAGAGTTCCACGGACGGATCAGTCCTGGATGAACTTGCCATTCTGGAAAAATAAAAACAGAATTCTCTATTTCCCCGTAGAGACTGCTTTGGGTCAGTAAAACTGGAACAGATTATGCATCCTCCTGCCACATCTAATTCAGGCAAGACATTTCATCAACGGGTAGATTTGTTCAACAGAAAATATCGCCCCCTTATGTCCAAAGGGGGAATTCCACACTTTTTAAAAATGAAAATATCAGGGATTTAAGAGTTTTAAGTTTATTGATCTCTGCTGATAAAAAAAAAAAGGCCAACTGAGTTCACCAAGGTTTCTCTCAGCTATGCTAGAAATAGTTCTCCGTAAGGCAGCAAGCCCTATTGAAAAATAGAATAGAATAACAGAGTTGGAAGGGACCTTGAAGGTCTTCTAGTCCAACCCCCTGCTTAAGCAGGAAAGCCAACACCACTTCAGACAATTGGTTAGCCAACATCTTCTTAAAAACATGCAGTGTTGGGCCATTCACAACTGTGAGACCTGCTCCAGAATAATGATCCACATGTACTTTTTCACTATTTATTTATCTGAAAGACTATCAAAATTAGAGTCATGTTTGTTTGTTTTTTAAAGTGGAAGGAAGCTGTATAACAACAGGAATCAGAATTGGAATAGAGCTGGAAGGGACACTTGAAGGACTTCTAGTCCAACCCCCTGCTCAAATAGGAGACCGTATACTATTTCAGACAGGTGGCTTTTCCCGAAAACCTCCAGGGATGAAGCACCTACAACTTCTGGAGGCAACTTCTGTTCCACCGGTTAATTGTTCTCACTGTTGGGAAGTTTCTCCTTAATTGCGAGTTGCTTCTCTCCTTCATTAGTTTCCATCCGTTGTTTCTTATCTTGCCTTCTGGTGCTTTGGAAAATAAGTTGACCTCCCTCTTCTTTGTGGTGGCTCTTCAAATACTGGAATACTGCTATCACGTCAACCCTATTAAGTTACAATACAATACAATACAGTAGCAGAGTTGGAAGGGACCTTGGAGGTCTTCTAGTCCAACCCCCTGCCTAGGCAGGAAACCCTATACCGTTTCAGACAAATGGCTATCCAACATCTTCTTAAAGACTTCCAGTGTTGGGGCATTCACAACTTCTGGAGGCAACTTCTGTTCCACTGATGAATTGTTCTCACTGTCAGGAAGTTTCTCCTCAGTTCTAAGTTGCTTCTCTTCTTTTCTCTAGTCTCTAGTTTCTCTTCTTTTCTCTAGTTTCTTTAGTCTAGCCATACCCAATTCCTGCAATCATTCTTCATACATTTTTGTCTTTAGGCCTTTTATCATCTTAATTGTTGGTAATCTCTCTGTGTGTCTCTGTCTGTGTCTGTGTCTGTGTGTGTGTAATTCTGCCTGTAATATAACAGTATACTGACTGGATTCAGAACCCATGATCTATTCAGTTCATTTACAGCAGGGGTGTCAAACTTGCATCATGTGACATATCAGGAGTTTTTTTCCTCTTCACAAGGGACGCGGTGACTAAGACGCTTCACTTGTCGATCAGAGAGGCCGGCAGTTCAGCGGTTCGAATCCCTATTGCTGCGTAAACGGAGTGAGCTCCTGTGACTTGTCCCAGCTTCTGACAACCTAGCAGTTTGAAAGCACATTTAAAAAATGCGAGTAGAAAAATAGGAACCATCTTTGGTTCCATGCGCCTTCGGGAGTTGAATCACGCCGGCCACATGACCACGGAGACGTCTTCGGACAGCGCTGGCTCTTCGGCTTTGGAACGGAGATGAGCACCGCCCTCTAGAGTCCGCCTCTGGCCTGCGGGCCGCGGGTTTGACACCCCTGATTTGGAGACTCCCAGGATCAAATTTTTGGCCTTTGGAGGTAAAACTCAACAATCCTCTGTCTGCAATCAAAGATTCACTGTCTGTCAACTCAATACATGGCAATCTCCTATGCTGCTCCTACCTGTCTCTTGACAGGTGAGTGCATCAAGAGCAGGGCTGTCAAACTCCCATCATGCGCTAGCCATGCCCACACCAGGTTTACCGAAGAAGGGGGAAAGTCCCGATACATCATGTGACACCGCCATGATGACGTGAGTTTGACACCCCTACTTTAGAGTAAGGACTATAATAAAAGTTAGGACATATTTAAGCAATTTATCAGTTCTTCACCATTGATCATCATTTAAGAGTTGCCTCTTTATGAATATCAATGCTTCACCCAAACAGTATTAACAGTCCTAGGTACCCCTTCATCACATGGACCAATTGGCAGCGATTGCCCCGAATCTTCCTCCCATTTTCTCCTTTATAGAGAAAAGCAAGAGATACTTAAATTCCTGGCCTCGTGGTTGATGTTGCTTCCAGTCCCAGAGTGCAAATGACTTTCTGATTCTAATGAGAAAACAGCTGTGCTGGAGCAGCTCCTCTGCTGAATCCTGCTGTGGTAATTGCCAGCTCTCTGCGTTATTTAGACTGGGAGCTTTCGGCTGCTTGCATCTTGCTGTGTCAATGGAGCTAATGGCTGAGAGAGAGAGAGAGAGAGACATGTTTCCAGTAGTCTCAGCAAGGGCCATTTACTGCCCCTTGCCCACAAGACATTTGCTGGTATCGTGCCCTCCTCCAGTCCAACTTGGCCATTTTGAATTGAAATGTGCAAAGGCCACAGCTTCTATATAACTATAGAATTCTAGAACAGAAGCAAACTATCTTTTTAAAAGTATCTTCAGAAAAGATATTGGAAAAGTAATGTGCCCCGTAACTTGCTTTAGTGATATATATATGCAATAAATGGAAGGGACGCGGTAATTAAGTGGCTAAGACGCTGAGTTCGGCGGTTCGAATCCCTAGTGCCGTGTAACGGAGCGAGTTCTCGTTACTTGTTTGTTTGTTTGTTTTTATTGGATTTATATGCCGCCCTTCTCCCAAAGGACTCAGGGCGGCATACAACATTAAAAAACACACATCCCAAAAGTTAAAAAGAAATTAAATATATATCCCCAAAAAAACTTGTCCCAGCTTCTGCCAACCTAGCCATTCAAAAGCATGTAAAAATGCAAGTAGAAAAAATAGAAACCACTAGCAGCATTCTGTGCGCCTTTGGCGTTTAATCATGCCGGTCGCATGACCACGGAGACATCTTCGGACAGCGCTGGCTCTTCAGCTTTGGAACAGAGATGAGCACTGTCCCCTAGAGTCGGGAACGACTAGCATATATGTGAGAGGGGAACCATTACCTTTTATGCAATAAATGCAGGTGTGGTAAGTTGCTTTTGGAGCCAGAGGTATAAAAGATCCAGCTGGCCCTTCCCTTTTGAAAAGGACCAGGTTGGTACAGTATGATGCCGGCCCAGCAAATATACGCAGAGGAACTTAAGCATTTTCATTAAGGAATATAAAGCAGCAGGTGGAAGTAAGTTGAGGCCTATTGACTGTAGCAGCCACTAGGTGGCAGTAAGGAGACACACTGTTCAGAGGTTTCTCTCCTGCACTACTTAGCGCAGTATTTCTCAGTCTATACAACTTTTAAGATGCGCAGACTTCAACTCCTAGAGTTCCCCAGGCAGCGGGGGAATTCTGGGAGCTGAAGTCCACACACCTTAAAAATTGTCACGGTTGAAAAACACTCACCTGGCAGTTGTCCCTCTGGTCTTTGATCTTGATCTTGTATTCTGATGGGTTGTCAGACTCCCGTGGGGCCATGCAGGGACAACTCTATAGGCCAGGGGTGTCCAAACTTGGGAACTTTAAGACTTGTGGACTTCAACTCCCAGAATTCCCCAGCCAGCATGGCTGGCTGGGGAATTCTGGGAGTTGAAGTCCACAAGTCTTAAAGTTCCCAAGTTTGGACACACCTGCTATAGGCCGTGCTTTGAGTCCAGGTTTGGTTGAGCATTGCTTCTTCCCAGCTGCCCTGTGGTGAGATGGGCTAAAGGGCTAATACTATCATGCCTTAATCCCGTCGCCCTGGAGCTGAAGGGGGAGACCTTTGTTATGTAGAATAGACTGGATCGGGCCTTTTAATGGGCCCGTTGACAAAGGGTGGCGGTTTACGAAGAGTGAGTCTGTTTCCTGCCTAAAAAAACACGTTTCTCCATTTCTTATCCAGGGAAATATAATATTCTGCCTTTTCAATATTTCCCAGTTTTTCTAGGAGAGGGGTGAGTTTTAACTTCCTACAATTTTAAGCAAGAAAGCTCTCCGGGCAACCTGTGATGTCATTTTGCTTCCGTGGGGAAGTCCCAAGCAACGACTTCTCTGTTCTTAATGTGGACAAGGGCTGCTCCTTTGAGATGCTTGCCTTGAGGGCCCGGAGAATTCTACTTATGGTTTTGTTTGATTTGTTAGCTTTCATGACCCTTGTAAACATAATTAAAGCAAGCGCACAGATAAAAGGATTCAGAAGACTAGGTTTGGGCAAGAGAGTAACATAGGAGGAATGTGAGTGGAAAATGGTCAGTTCTTCAGAGGGTCAAGCAGTGATGTAAGGCTACTGGTTCGGGCCGGTTTGCCGGAACCAGGAGTAAAAAAAAAAAAAAAAAAAGCTTCAAAAAGTATTTTTAAAAGTTCCGCCGATCAGCTGCGTGAGAATCAGCGGTGCCTGAGGCTCCTCCTTGCTGCAGTGGAAATTCTGTGCGAAGTCCAGTTGCTTTTACACTGTGCGCGAATCCGTTATGCAGCCACACCCACCCAGTCACGTGACCACTAAGTCACGCCCCCCCAAAGCCACGCCCACCAGACCATGCCTACAGAACCAGTAGGGAAAATATTTGAATTTCACCACTGGGATCAAGCTCTTGTATCAATCAACCCACAGTAAAACAGTTTATCTCTGATTCAGACAAAGAAGAAAAACCAAGATTGGTTTGAAAGTCAAAGATCTCACAACAGATAGTTATTTGAAGCTAAGCTATTTTACAAATAGCTATATTTCAATACCTATTTCTGCTTCTTTTGTTGCTCCATCATAACTGTTAGGATCAGCAGCTAATCCTTACATCGTATGCATATTTACCTGGACAACAAGTCATTTCTTTTACCATGTTACATATTAGGTTGTGGGTACACTTAACTAAACATGTTTACTAGCTGCAGATTTATATTCCATGGGGCATTTGCTAAATTGTTGTGGCATGGGAATACTTGAAGATCAATATACCCAACTGAGCTGTTATTGTTAGATCTGGGCAACGAGAGACAGACTACGGACACGAAGTGACTTATCAGCTCATTTATTAGTAGTAGTAGTGATCCAGCTTGCTCTGTGGTCGGAGGGTTCCCCTTTTATAGGGATTGGGCACGCCCCTCGACCAATCAGAGGGATACCTGTTTCCCGCTGTAGGAGCGGACCAGAGGGAAGACTTATCCCGATATATGTTAATATCTAACACCCCTCCCCTCCTAGATGGGACGTTACGGTAGGTGACATAGTCCTTTAGGTAGGTGGGTGTTTGTCTTGCTCGGGAGGAACGTCGTAGTTCAGGTTGGGTTGAAGTGTTTGCAGGACTGGGTGCGTGTTGGTTTGACGTAGTTGCAGGATCGGGTACTTTTCCTATTTCCCGTTCTGGAGGTCTTGCGCTTTCGTTGCTCGGGCATTCAGGAGCTTGTTCGGCTGCGTTGACTGGGGGTTGCTCAGCTGTGTGCGTGTTGTCCTGTTCCACGCTTAGCTCGCCGGTGTCGTTGTTCCCTGCGATGGAGTTTTCCTGCGGTTGGCTCTCTGTAGACAGGAAACTTTCGTCTTCATTTCTAATGTTGGAGTGTGCAAGGCGACCTCGAAGTTGATCGATGTGCCTTTTCCAATTCCGCCCATCTTCTAGCTCCAGCAAATACGATCGAGGACCCGTGATGCCAATGACCTTTGCCGGCATCCACAATGTCCCCCCTGTGTAGTTGTGAGCATATACTGAGTCCCCTACTCTGAAAGACCGGACCTTACTTGTAGAGTCTGGGGGAGCCGTGGCAGAGTAATTCGGGTGGAGCCGGTCCAGGTGAGACCGTAGGCGGCGACCCATGAGTAGTTCAGCGGGGCTCCTACCCGTCGTTGCGCTCGGGGTAATGTGTTGAATGAGGAGGTAATGGTCAATGCGTGTTTGCCAATCACCTGGACCCATCCTAGCGAGGGCCTCTTTCGCGAATCGCACCATTCTCTCTGCCTGACCGTTGGATGCTGGATGGAATGGCGCGATGAGGGCATGCCTGATTCCCAACCCCGCTAAAAATGTTTCAAACTGCATGGCCGTGAATTGGGGCCCGTTATCGGATACTAGATGATCTGGTAAACCATGGGTGGCGAAGAGCCGCCGAAGAACCTTTATGACTGCCTCTGCCGTGGTTGACGTCATTAGGACTACATCTAACCATTTAGAATAAGCATCTACAACTATGAGGAAGGTTTGACCCTGGAATGGCCCTGCAAAATCAATGTGTATACGTGACCAGGGTGCCTTGGGTTTCTCCCATTCTGTGGCGGGCGCTTCCGGGGGTGCTGGTCTCGACTCCTGGCATGGGTCGCAAGTGGCCACCCACTCCTCTATTTCTTTGTCCATGTTTGGCCACCACACGTAACTTCTCGCTAACGCTTTCATTCTCACGATCCCCGGATGACCCATATGCAAAGCATCTAATACATTTTTTCGTAGAGCATAAGGAATAACAACTCGATCCCCCCACAACAAACATCCCTGTAGTACTGAGAGTTCGTCCCGTTTTGACCAAAACATTTTGAATTCCGGGCCCACATTTCCCTTCGGCCACCCCCTCCATACCCAAGTTTGCACTTGCTTTATTAAATTGTCTTTAGAGGAGAACCTTGCAACATCGTAGGAAGAAACCGGTCCCGAATCCAAACAGTCAATGAGCAATACCGGTACTTCTGGAGTGGGGTCTGGCAAAATGTCTGGTAATGGGCAACGGCTGAGCGCGTCTGCGTGTCCTAAAGTGGAGCCCGGTCGATGAATTAACTTGTAGGAGTACGCAGCCAGGAAAACAGTCCACCTGGTCATGCGTGGAGAAAGGGAGACCGGAGTGGGGCGGTTTCCCGCCAAAAGTCCCAACAGCGGTTTGTGATCTGTGATCAGTTCAAAATCGCGGCCGTAGAGGTATTCATGGAAACGTTTTACACCAGCTACGGCAGCCAGCGCTTCTCTGTCCATTTGGCTGTAGTTCCTTTCGGCCGATGAAAGAGTTCTGGAGTAGAAAGCAATGGGTGCTTCTTTCCCGTCGGGCATCCTGTGGCTGAGGACTGCTCCAACTCCGAAGGGCGATGCGTCGCAGGTCAATACCAGCGGTAGGGTCTGACTGTATTGAACAAGTAGTGAGTCAGTGGTGAGCAGGCGCTTTACCCCGGCGAATGCTGCAGCTTCGGCTCGTCCCCACCTCCATGGTGCGTTCCTCTGGAGTAGATGGTGTAGTGGCTCAGCAACGGTCGCCTTCTGTCTCAGAAAAACGCTGTAGAAATTAAGTAGTCCGAGGAAGGCCTGCAACTCGGTCTGATTTCGTGGTGTGGGGGCGTCCTGGATCGCCTTAATTTTCTTTGAAGTAGGGTGAATTCCCTGACCATCAATTCTATAACCCAGGAATTCTACGCTAGGCACGTTAATTTGGCATTTTTCCTTTTTAAGGCGGAGACCCTTTTCTCTGATTCTGGCCAAAACAGATCTGACTCTTTTGTTTAGTTGCTCCTCGTTTGCAGCGGACACCAAGATGTCGTCAAAATATGGGACGACTCCCGGTATCCCTTGCAACAGTCGTTCCATGACGCTCTGGAACAATCCTGGAGCAATACTCACGCCGAATTGTAGCCGGTTGCATTTAAAAGCTCCTCTATGCGTCACTATAGTCTGGGCCTCCGCTGTGGCGCTATCAACTGGCAGTTGCTGGTAAGCTTGTGCCATGTCTAACTTAGCGAAAACTTTTCCCGGCCCCAACGAGTGCAATAGGTGCTGTACTACGGGCACAGGATATGCGCTCTGTTGTAGCGCGACATTAATTGTGCATTTATAGTCTGCGCAGATGCGGACTGATCCGTCTGGTTTGACTGGGGTCACGATAGGTGTTTCCCAGCGCGCGTGATCTACCGGCTCAAGGATCCCTTGTTCCACTAACTTATCTATCTCCTTATCTATTTTTGGGCGGAGTGCAAAAGGCACTCGTCTTGGTTTAAGTCGGATTGGCGCCACATTGGGGTCTAAATTAAAGGATATTGGGTTGCCCACATACTTACCAAGACCGGGGCTGAACACATCCTCGAACTCCTTAAAAATCTGTTCAGCGCTGCTGTTTCTCACGGCGTTGATTCCGGTGACTTCTAATCCCAGGGCTTCAAACCAGTCAAGCCCCAGAAGGTTCTGCAACGGCGCGCTGGCGATGGTCACGGGCAGCTGGGCTTCGATGTCCTTGAAACGGATGTGGAATGTGCCTTGGCCCACGATGGGGACTTGGTTCCCCTGGTAGTCTCGTAGCAGGACGTCTGGAGCACGCAGTTGGCTCTTTCGGAGGCTAGGGATAGCCTGTTTCATGGATGCCCATGAAATGATCGTCAGGGTTGATCCTGTGTCAACTTCTAGCTCGCAGGGTGAGCCTTCCAAAAGGACTGTGACTTTCAGCCTTTTGGGCCGCTTAGGGCGGACCTGATGTATCGTGGTGAGATACATTCGCAACTCCTCTCTCTGGGTCAACTCTATCTCATCGTCAACATCCTGAAAATACTCTCGTTGAGCGTCTTGGTAGAACGCTCTTTCAGCTCTCTGTGTGTATTCTCTCTGGGGATACGCTCGCTCACTTTCTTGTGAGTAATCTCTCTGGGAATACGCTCGTTCAGCTCTTTGGAAATTTTCTCTCTGGGTAAACACTTGTGGATTTCTCTCTGGGCGCCCTTTTTGATTTCGCCAAGCCCCTGGGTTGGGCTTCTGTTGGCGGTACATGGGTGGCTGCCGTGAGGCAGGGACTCCGCTCCGGCACACTCGTGCGATGTGCCCAAGTTTGTTGCAGTGCGAACAAACAACGTTCCTGAACCTGCAAGTAGACCTGGGGTGATTCCCTCCGCAGCTTGCGCAGGGCGGCAAACGGGATCCGGGTCTCCCCCCAGGCCTCAAGTGACTGCTCTGCATCAGGTGACTGTCCTCGAACTCGGGATTCTCGTAGTCGGGGCTTGTGTCCTCGTAGTGGACTCTGGTTTGTCTCGGTGCTGGCTGGCTTACGCTGGCCCCTCGTTGTATGGTCACCGATGATTTCTCCGCTGATTCTGACGCTCTTGCTTCGTTTAACGCTGATTGTAGGGTTAAATTTGGGTTTCCCAACAGCTTCTTTTGCAAAGAAATGTCTCTTATCCCACAGATGAGCTGCTCTAAGATGTGCTCTTCCAAATCCCTGTATTCGCAGTGGGCTGCTGCTTTTCGTAGGGCTGCAACATATTGATTAATGGATTCTCCCGCCCTCTGAGTCCTCATGTTGAATTCCTTTCGGCAGACATGGCGGGAAGGTTTTGGCGCGTAATGCGTTTGCAAGGTCTGTTGCAGCGTCGCCCATGAGACTGCTTGTATTGGAGTAGGTGCGGTGAGGTCTCTGGCCGTATTGAAGACTTCCTTTCCGCAGTAGCCGAGGAAGATGTTTTTCTTCCTTGCATCGGTGATCCCCGTGTACTCGTTTGCTTCGAGAAAACACTCGAAGCGAATCATGAAGGCTTCCCATTCGTCGTTTGCTGGGTCGAAAGGAGCGGGGGGAGCATGCATCGCCATCTTCTCGGTTTGAATTTGCCGCGCTGCGGTGATCTGAGATGGCTGCCGGAATTACTGCCGAATTCCTGGGCTGGATCAAATCCGGAGATTCTTGAGGTAGCGTTCTTCGTCCTATCTGTCTCTCAATCCCACCTTCGTCGCCAATGTTAGATCTGGGCAACGAGAGACAGACTACGGACACGAAGTGACTTATCAGCTCATTTATTAGTAGTAGTAGTGATCCAGCTTGCTCTGTGGTCGGAGGGTTCCCCTTTTATAGGGATTGGGCACGCCCCTCGACCAATCAGAGGGATACCTGTTTCCCGCTGTAGGAGCGGACCAGAGGGAAGACTTATCCCGATATATGTTAATATCTAACAGTTATGCCGAGATATTTTATTATTATTAACAGCAGGTGCTAAAAAAGCCAACCCAGTTCTAGGCTGCATCAACAGAGGGATAGAATCAAGATCACGTGAAGTGTTAAGACCACTTTACAATGCCTTGGTAAGGCCACACTTGGAATATTTGCATCCAGTTATGGTCGCCACGAAGTAAAAAGGATGTGGAGACTCTAGAAAGAGTGCAGAGAAGAGCAACAAAGATGATTAGGGGACTGGAGACTAAAACATATGAAGAACGGTTGCAGGAACTGGTTAGTTTAATGAAAAGAAGGACTAAGAGTGACATGATAGCATTGTTCCAATATCTCAGGGGCGTCAAGCTATTCTCTAAGCATCAGAGGGTAGGACAAGAAGCAATGGGTGGAAACTAATCAAGGAGAGAAGCAACTTAGAACTAAGGAGAAATTTCCTGACAGAACGATTAATCAATGGAACAACTTGCCTCCAGAAGTTGTGAATGCCCCAACACTGGAAGTCTTTAAGAAGATGTTGGATAGCCATTTGTCTGAAATGGTATAGGGTTTCCTGCCTAGGCAGGGGGTTGGACTAAAGACCTCCAACTTTGTTCTTCTATATTCTATTCTATTATGTGATTTAAAACTGCATTTGATAAAGAAACAAGTGAAGAAAGCAGGATTATTATATCAGAATTCCAAATGACTAAAAACAATTTTTGCAGTGTGTGCAAATCAGAAGCCAAGAAGGCTTCTGTGGCTAATCACAGTATTAGGATTATTCTTTTTTAGCTGGAACAAAATAAAGTGTAAATATTCATAGTATTCAAGTACTTACCTGTGTAGAGTCTCTTTTCTTTGTTTTCAGACCACTTGTGTTTGCACCAGAATTGTTTCTGCAACATGTTAACTAAGAAGAAAAGCAAATCAAAATAAAATGGAAGTCAAATGCAATTGCAACCGTTAGCAACATTTTACAACTTCAGAAACTACGGTAAACAAATAAGCCACACATTTTTTCAGAGACAAGGTGTAGAACTAAGTTTTCACCTGCACTTGGTTCATTTATCTCCAGGTAGGATTGCATGTTGCCAACAGGAAAAATGTTTTGTAGAGGAGCCCTGAAACTTCTCTCATCAGGTACATGATTAGGAAGACTCCCGGTTTCATTAGCCCTAAATTGGGGGATCAAATGACATTTAGAAGACTAATAAGCTATATAGAAATTTCTTACAACTAACAGGAAAGGAGATTTAATAGGAAGATATTAAAACTGTACCACCAGCTTCTAACTATAAAGGCCAATTTCAAAAGAATGGTTTGCATGCAAAAAGAATCATATTTCACCGTCAGGTTATGCCACTCAAACGTTTCATAGACATTTCTAGAGCTCTGGTTGATCTTTCTGTTTAACTATATTAACTTTAACCTGGCTTTGGACCAACTTGCTTTCAAACAGAGAATATCTTCAATAAGATAGTCTTGTGTAAAGTTATAAGGCACAAACTATGCTCTCCAAAACAGATGAAATGGTTTAGAAATAGCAAATAGGAGGAAAAGAATAAGCAAAACCAAATTTTAGGTCTGTTCTTGAATATTTCTAAGGCATTTGTAATACCTTAAAAATATTATCCTCTACCTGATCTTGGAGGTTTGGTTTCGCCTCCTAATTTGATTCACACATACACATCAAGCTATGCTTTGATTGCCTGGCCCCATGTGCCTGTATTTTATACATGTTTTATACACTCCAACATTGTACTAACTAACCCTTCATGGAAAGTCACAATGTGGCTGCTGGGTTGGTTTGGCTTACTACATGTGAAACCAGCTATTAAAGTATGTGACCCATGGTTTATCGTTTAGTATGCTGCAACAACTATGTTCTACAGAGGAATTATTGAATCTGTCCTCTGCACCTCCATAACTGTCTGGTTTGGTTCTGCAACCCAACAAGACAGACGCAGACTTCAGAGGAGAATTAGAACTGCAGAAAAATCAATTACACTACTACCAACCTGCCTTCCATTGAGGACCTGCATACTGCATGAGTCAAAAAGAGGGCTGTGAAAATATCTACAGACCCCTCGCATCCTGGACATAAATTGTTTCAACGTCTACCCTCAAAACGAGGCTATAGAGCACTGCACACCAAGACAACTAAACACAAGGACAGTTTTTTTTCCCCAAATGCCATCACTCTGCTAAACAAATAATTGGATCTGCACTACTATTAATCTCTCATCGTTCCTATTACCCATCTCCTCCCACTTATGACTGTATGACTATATCTTTGTTGTTTGTATCCTTGCAATTTATATTGATTGTTTCCTAATATGATTTACTTGCTTATTTGTACCCTGTGGCTATCATTAAGTGTTGTACCTTATGATTCTTGACGAATGTATTTTTTCTTTTATGTACACTGAGAGGATAATGCATTAAAGACAAATTCCTTGTGTGATCAATCATACTTGGCCAATAAAAGAATTCTATTTTATTCTATTCATCTCCTCTCCTCTCCTCTCCTCTCCTCTCCTCTATTCTATTCTATTCTATTCTATTCTATTCTATTCTATTCTATTCTAGTCCATTCCATTCCATTCCATTCCATTCCATTCTATTCTATTCTATTCTATTCTATTCTAGTTTTGGGTTATTCAGCACAGGACCACCAAAATATCTTGGTTTAGCCACAATGTAAAGACATTCCTTGTTAGAAAAAGAGATTAATTTTAGATACTGGATGTGGCCATAAAGAGAGGGGTTAAACCAGACTGCAAGTTACATAGCATTTAATTTTTAAAAACTGCCATCTCAAGTGGTAAGAAAATAGCTTTCTTTACAGTAAATTGTCCCATTTTTTTTTCTTTGCTACTTTCTCAGGAGGGGGTGGCATATGTTAAAAATGCAATATACAAAATGTATTTTAAAGAATTGAAAGAAAAACAGGGTATTTTTATTTGTACCCAACTTATTCTGTGGGTTTTTTTCTGGTTTGCTCTTGGACATTATATGGTTCATTTACATTTACTACGTGGCTTTTTGTAAATAATCAAGCTTTTTTATGCATCAGGTGCAGTATTTTAAATTAGAAATAAAGCTCCTGCAATGGTCTACTCAATGCATTGGTTGTAGGAACGACCCAGGGCGAGTTTTAAGCCCTCTAAAATTTAAAAATATTAAATGCAAAATTCTGCAAGAATTATTGAGGGGGGAAAAGAGTAGTCTAGTTGCAAAACCGCCCTTTATAACTCAGAATTTCACAACAAAGTCAACCTCGGTAGTTTGCACGCATTTCAGAAAGAACTTTGGGATTAAGAATACAGTTTTTTTTTGGGGGGGGGGCACATTTTGTAAAAACAGCCGCGCAAAAACCTAACGTTTTCGGCCACAAAGGGAATTCAAAGTATTCTGCACTTCTGGGACTGCGCATGCGCAACGCTTGCCGCCAGTAGCTTTTCCCGCCCTTTTCCCGCTCGTGGTCTCCAGGTCCCGCCTCTTCCGCATGCGCAGAAATAACAGACGCTACTGAAACGAGCTTCTCCTCTATAACTTCGCAGCGTCCTCGTAACGCATGCGCATGACACGGCCGAGTGGCCCATACCACTCCTGGGTTTCTATAAGGGGGGGAGCCGTACTGTAGATTTCCAATTGCCTCCATTTGCGAGGAAAGAGAATACGAGAAACTTCGAAATGGAAATAATAGTGGAAGAATTTTGAACTATGCCTACTCCGGAGCACATTTTTTTCCATGGCGATGACAAAAGCCTTGAGTGACAGGTCACGGCGTCCCCCCGCTAAGCGATTTGGCGTGGCTCGTTCTGGGACCGCGGCTTCGGTCCGCAATTGCTGAGGGAAAAAAGGGCGCCGCCATTTTGTCGACAGCGAGGAGAGTTGGAGGCCTCAGCCGGGAGCTTGCCCAAGGTCCTCTCGCGGCCTAGTCGCAACCGATTCTTTCCTGTCCTGCCTAGGCTTCGAGCCAACGGTGAGTCCGACGGTTGGAGGACGAGTCGGGTCGGCAGGCCCGGGCCCTCACGCTGAGGCCGCGGTGACTGAAACCCCGCCGAGCCTCGGTTGCGCGTATGGGCCTTTCTCCCGCGCGCTCCCCGACCCCACGCAGGAGGGAATAAGGCGCCCTTCCCCAGCTGTGAAGCTTCCATATTTAAGGCACTACGATTTCCACCATTTAACCGGCGAGGCCTTCTTTTGGCGCTGGCACCCGTTGCGCCCCCCCCCCCCTTTCGCAGCCAATGCGTTAAGTGTGGATAGACGCTGAGAGAAATGGAGGTTGCTGGGACTTGTAGTTCAGGGGGGAAAATCTGGGATCAGAGCAAAACCAGGCTGCCCCGGTGCTCCTTATTTCCAAGCACACGCAGTCCTCGACTTACGACCGCCATCGAGCCCGACCTTCCTGTGGTCGAGTGAGAGACATTTGTCAAGCGAGTTTTGCCCCGTTTTACTTGCCACAAGTTGTTAAGCGAATCACTGCAGTCGATAAGTTAGTAACATATTAGGAATATATGGTACAAAAGGCTAGAAAATAGTCGCAAGGATCATACGTAAAGGTTACTTAAGAGCCATATTAAAGTGGAAAGGTGTTACAAATAATTACGAGTATTGATATATTTTAAAGATAAAAGTTATGTATGTATATGCATGAATATTTATAGAATATATAGAGCAGCAATGTGTATACCTGGAAAGAAAGAAAATTGAAATAACCATTCTGTAAAGAGGAGTGATACCGATACTGAAACACTGTAAAGAGTGCAAGTATGGTGTAAATGATGAAATATAAATGATAAAAATATATTTTTTTTTAAAAAAAGATAAGTTAGTAACCCGGTTGTTAAGTGAACCTAGCTTCCCCATTGACTTTGCTTGTCAGAAGGTCGTAAAAAAAGGAGACACTGCAATGGTCATAAACATCAACCAGTTGCCAAGCATCTTAATTTTTGATCTCATATAAACTAGGAAAAATGGTCCTAAGTCACTTTTTTCAGTGTTGTTGTAACTTTGAATGGTCACTAAATGAACTGTGCCGTTGTAACTTTGAGTGGTCATTAAATGAGCTGTTGTAAGTCGAGGACTACCTGTACTTTTCAACCTATGCCTTTTCCTCCTGCCTCTGATTTTGAAAACCTACCGTAAATAAAGGTCGGACTAAGAACCTGGATGGGGGACCACTAGGAAATCCTAGACCTGTCACTTCAGCTGAGAAGTTAAAAAAAAAAGGGCAGGGGGTGGTGGAATCCCTAAAGAAGGCAGTTAGCAAATCACTATTCTGCCAAGAAAACTTCCTGGATGTTACCATGGAGCAAAGAGAAGTCAAGGAAACTATTTCTGAAAACTGACAATGAGTTACCTCTTTTGATAGACCAATTGGAAAAAAGAGGAATTTTGTGCGTAATTATTTCAAAAAACACTTAATCTGGTTTCCAAGGTAACATTTATGGAGTGGCTAAATTTGTACCTGTTTATGTCATCATGGTGTGTGTTTACAGTTGTAAACAAACAAAAAAATAGCACCTTGCAGGAAAATCCATTTGCAACAGAAATTGATTTGTCACTTTGAATTTCTGTTAGATCCAGCAATTTTTATCGTCAATTGTTCAAAAGTTGTGCATTTGCCATCCAGTAAGAAAGGTGTAAGTGGTCTGTTAGGGGCTACCAGCTGGAGGGGGAAATTAGTTATGACATCCCAGAATGATAGATGAGTCAATTCAAGAAAATACATACATGCTATGATACAGATAGTCCTCAACTTAGGACCACAATGGAGCCCAAGATTTATGTTGATGTGAGAAGAAATGTGTTGAGTTTTGCCCCCTTTTATGACTGTTCTGGCCACATTTGTTCAGTGAATCACTGCAGTTATTAAATGAGTAATTAGATTGTTCAGTGAATCTGGCCTTTGTCAGAAGGTCACAAAAGGTGATCACATGTCCCTGGGACACGGCAACTGTCACAAATATGAGTCAGTTGTCGAGCATCTGAATGAAAATCACATGACCATAGGAATGCAGCAAAGGTCATAAGTGAGAAAGGGTCATAAGTCACTTTTTTTCATTGCTGTTGTAACTTTGAACGTTCACTAAATGAATTGCTATAAGTCGAGGACTACCTGTATATCATCTTCATTCCATTGATAGTGTTAGTGACAATTTTATTCTAAAGCAGTCTTCTTTGGAACAAATGAGTCATAAATCCCTTTTGTGGTAGTGTTTGAACTATAGCACCAATATAAACTTCGTATTCCACTTTCTAGTTGTGATGCTAATGCTATAGCGCTAATGAAACGCTTAATAATGGGAAATAGGGTTTTAATGCATATCCCCCAAAGACTGGATATGTTTCTTCATGTTTGGTTTTAAATATATATTTTAGAATCAGAAACAGCTTCATCACAAGTAGTCCTCCATTTGCAACAGGTCATTTAGTGACCGTTCAAAGGTATAAATAGCATTGGAAAAAGTGACATGATGGTTTTTCACACAATGACTGTTTCAGCATCCCCATGGTCATGTGATCAAAATTCAGATGCTTGACAACTGACTCATTTATGACAGTTGCAGTGTCCCGGGGTCATGACCTTTTGTGACCTTCTGACAAGCAAAATCAATGGGGAAGCCAGGTACACTTAACTGTGTTACTAACTTAACAATTGCAGTGATTCACTTAACAATTGTGGCAAGAAAGGTTGTAATATGGGGCAAAACTCATTTAACAACTGTCTCGCTTAGCAACAGTAATTTTGGGCTCAATTGTTGTCATATGTCGAGGACTACTTGTATGCTATTCCTCATTTTATGTATGCTATTCCTTTTGTAGCATTGCGTGTTAAAAGTTTATTTCTTTAAAGGTTTTGTATTTAATTTTTCTGCATACTTACTACTGCGGCAGCTTATAGATAGTTAAAAACAAGATGGGTGTTGTTTTAATTATACATTTATTCATATGCATACACACCTCATTCTCTTCCTTTTGAGGGTAAGCAACATTATTAGCTTGTAATGTAAAAAGACAAGATAAAGTGGAATAAGCAAGTCATAATACTTTATGATTTTGTGTAAGAGAAAGGGATCAATTTTGCTTCTGCAATGTAAACAGAAGTTGCTGTTTGTTTTAACATGTTCAGTTGAACAGGGAAGCCAAAAAATGCCCTATAGTCAAAAATTGCTGGTATCTTGCCTCCCTGGTGGAATTAATTTGCTAATCACCCTGTTCCTTTTTTAATAGCTGGCTGACGGATGCCGGTTTGGCAAGATGGCAGGGACAGTAGCTGCTTTATAATTAGATTAACTAGAATGTGCATGTAAATATCAACTATAAAATTTATGAGCATCTGAATGGCTACTGTTGGAATTAAAATGGTAGTTGGTACCATATCATTTAAATGGAATATTTTTGTATGCCAAAAGTATCTGAATGTTAAAAATAAAATACTGAGGCGGACTCAGTTTAATATTGTCCATTCTGATTGGACGGACCTTTAGGTTCCAATCTATCATTTTTCAATTCAAGTTCTGTCCTATAAATAGTTTTTAGATTCTGCCATTAGCCAAACCACTGATTACTTTTTTTATATAAACTGCATGTTGCTTTTTTATTCATCTGTTCTTTTTCACCCTTCAGTAACATCACGGCGGAGATGTCGGAATACATCCGAGTAACGGAAGATGAGAATGAGGAACCCATTGAGATCCCTTCAGAGGATGATGGGACTGTATTACTCTCCACAGTTACTGCGCAGTTCCCAGGAGCCTGTGGCCTGCGTTACAGAAACCCCGTGTCTCAGTGTATGAGAGGAGTCCGATTAGTGGAAGGAATTCTTCATGCACCAGATAACGGCTGGGGAAATTTGGTATATGTGGTGAATTATCCCAAAGGTGTGTGTTTAAAGCTGTTCTTCCTTTCCTTTTAAAAAAAATTCTTATCAACTATAGCAATATATAGCTGGAAATTAAACCAGTTCATAAAATATTTTATTGCAGCCATGTGTGGAAACAATTGAATTATTTAACCTGTTATTCTTTTAAATAATTGGGAAGGGGAACCACAAATACAGTACTGGTATTCTGTCTAACAGCATATGCGTTCATATTATGAGGTTATATAAACATGGTTATTTAGTAAGGCCCCGCTTACCGACATCTAACTAAATATATATTACAGATGGTATGTGCATAAAAGCTTATTTCTAAATTATTATGCATATTGAACATTATGTTGAATGTATCCAGTTTCATGTTGGGCATACCTTTGTCTGGAGTAACAATTTAGGTGTGCACAGCTCTAAAGTTAACTGATGTAATAACTTTGGGAAGGCCTCCATAGTCAAAAAATGCCAAATCCAGTCTAAGCCTGTGACTGCACAAACAATCATAGTTGGTTAAAGTATAGACTGCCCAGCTTCCAGCAACCTTGGGAGTCTTGTGTTGCAATTAAAGTAATCTATGTTTGTGTCCCTGGCTGCTTCTTAGACAACAAGAGGAAAATGGACGAAACAGATGCCTCATCAGCCGTTAAAGTGAAACGAGCAGTGCAGAAAACCTCTGATCTGATAGTTTTGGGTCTTCCATGGAAAACAACAGAGCAAGATCTGAAAGAATATTTCAGCACGTTTGGAGAAGTTCTCATGGTGCAGGTATTTGGCACTAGTTCTTCAAGCCGCACGGCGGTTCTTACGTTAGAATGAAAATTTAGTTTATCTGGAGAAGGACTCAAACGGGGCCACCCCTCAGCAGGGAAGACCTGCCTCTCCTCCCTCTAGGCCAGTGTTTCTCAAACTTGGCGACTTTAAGTCCTGTGGACTTCAACTCCCAGAATCCCCCAGCCAGCATAGCTGGCTGGGGAATTCTGGGAGTTGAAGTCCACAGGACTTAAAGTCGCCAAGTTTGAGAAACACTGCTCTAGGCCAAATGGAGTGGGTCATTTGAGGGAGAAGGAAGCTGACCTTGTTGCAGCTTTTCATCCGAGACCGTAACGCAGAATGAAAGCTTCAGCTAAGAGACAGAACATTAGTATTTTTTCTATTATTACATATTTCAAATTAACTTCAGAAACAAGGTGAATACGGTGACCTTATGCTATTCTGGCCCTATAATTCCTTTTTTTTCTAAACCTAGGTTAAGAAGGACATCAAAACTGGACACTCAAAGGGGTTTGGTTTTGTACGATTTACCGACTATGAAACCCAAGTAAAAGTCATGTCTCAGCGTCACATGATTGACGGAAGATGGTGCGACTGCAAGCTCCCCAATTCTAAGGTACATGTTGGCATTTGTGGGCTTTATGAATCAAATTGGGCCCAGAGTTTCTGTTCTCTGAAGCAGAAGAACGGAGCGTTCCGGGTGTTCCTATGACTTGACAGGGTTTTTCAGGTGGAGCGAAGCACTTCTTCGTTTTCCAATTTCCAATTCCATCTCATATCACTTGAACCTTTAGAAGAGACAATTTCAGAATTTGGAAATTTTTTTCTTTGGCTAGTTGCTGCGTGTGGGGTGGGGAACCTTTATTGCTTACAGCTTCTGTAATTCTTTCCTTTTATGTTAATATCAAATCTTCTGCATTGGTACCAGCAAAGTCCAGACGAACCTTTGCGTAGCAGGAAGGTGTTTGTTGGGCGTTGCACTGAAGACATGACTGCAGATGAGCTCCGTCAGTTTTTTTCACAATATGGAGAAGTCGTGGACGTCTTCATTCCCAAGCCATTCAGAGCTTTTGCCTTCGTTACGTTTGCTGATGATCAGGTATTTCACCCAGTGCCCCTCTTTGCCCCGGGGAGCACGCGCTGTTTCCTTAAGCAGTTTTCATAACATTCCCATTTAATTCTGTGTGTTAAACGTAAATGCAGTTGGCTTTTGAATTACGAGGCATGCAAATTGCATATATCCTGTTAATACTTCATTCCTGTCAGCTCCACAATCATTTTAAGGGCGGTTTTCATTCAGGAAAGCTTGATCTAAAGTAACTCAGTATTACTGTGTAATTAGATGCTTCCCGTTGCCGCTGTTTAAAAAACAACAGGCACAAAGCAAACCTTGTAAATAAACTGGCTGTTAATCATTTTTGCCCTTGAGAAAGAATGAAGGAAAAACAGCTCTTAACTCTTGTTCGTGTCTGGGAAGCTGATTAATCTTGCCACAGACTTCCGGGCCGGTGGCAACTTATACATTTGTATGAAGCAGGAATCAATTTCCAAATCAGCTGCCTAAGATCTATAATGGGGGTAATTTTGTGGGCTAGGCTTCCTTTTAGAAAGCTTTTATAGGGAAATGAGTTTCTTACAGTGGTGGGTTCCGGATGGGCCCGGCGTCACCCACAAGGGTGCGCGTGGTGCGTGCATGCGTTGTAGCTGCCAGCGATGCTCCCGCGAGCCTCTGATGCTCCAGCTGCTCGGCAGAGCATCGCGCAGGCGCTGTATACGCCGTGCACGGAAGCGCCGAAGGCTTTAAAGGACAAGTAAGGAGCGCGGACGGGCATATGGGCCCTCCGGAGCACTGTACCGGAACGGTACCCGGTGCTCCGGACAGGCTCCGGTATGCCCATACTGGGGCGTATCACCTGCCACCCACCACTGATTTCTTGTTTCAGAATGAGTATGGAGTACAAGGCAAGTTAAATTAATATTGCCCAGCCCTGTTTGTTTGTTTTAATAAGAAAAGGAGCGTAGTTCTCCACTGTTGTGAGGGAATTCTAATACTTGGCTAGGTAACCATGAATGCTTCAAACAAGCCTATATATTGGTTGCTGCTCTTATAGCCCTTTTTGTGCATTTGTTGTCTCTCTCTCTTCCTTTGCTCCCTGGGTGACTCAGCCCTTGCTCCTTGTTCCTTACAGGTCGCCCAGTCCCTTTGTGGTGAGGACTTGATCATAAAAGGAATCAGCGTCCATATATCCAATGCTGAACCTAAGCACAATAGCAGTAGACAACTAGAAAGAGGTGGAAGATTTGGTGGTAATCCAGGAGGCTTTGGGAATCAGGGGGGATTTCCTAACCGGGGGGGAGGCGGGGGAGGCGGCGGGCTGGGTAACAGCCAGGGCAGTAACATGGGAGGTGGGATGAACTTTGGGGCCTTCAGCATCAATCCCGCCATGATGGCGGCGGCCCAGGCCGCGCTGCAGAGCAGCTGGGGAATGATGGGCATGCTTGCTAGCCAGCAAAACCAGTCTGGGCCGTCAGGGAACAACCAGCCACAGGGAAACATCCCGAGGGAGCAGAGCCAAGGGTTTAGCTCCGGGAGCAATTCCTACGGAAGCTCGAACTCTGGCCCAGCGATAGGGTGGGGCTCCTCCAACACGGGCTCCAGCAGCGGGTTTAATGGCGGGTTTGGTTCAAGCATGGATTCCAAATCATCAGGATGGGGGATGTAAGGCAGGCTTATGCTGAACTCTGGTGGGAAATCATTTTTTTTTTCTCTAGAGCTTCCGGTAAGTATAATCTAAAATGCATATTACTAAAAAGGAAAAAAGAAAAAAAAAAAGAAAACAACAACAACCCCAAATCAATTTGTTCAGTGCGTAGTATATTTCGATAGTATTTTTGACACTTTTTTTTTTCTTTTGTAAGGGGGAAAAAAAAAAGATTAAATGAAGTTTTATAGGTTTTGTTACCATGAGTTGGAATACATGAGTTGGGATTATTGAGTGGCTGAACGTGAACTGTTCCCCCTGACTGGTAAACGGGTGTGCCCGCAATTTAAATAGGAATTTGTAAAGATGGGGGGCTCCTTGTTTTCCTAGTCAGCGGAGATCTTTTGCATGTTTCGGAAAAAAATGGAAGCCGTTTTTTTCAGAAACTGCATCCTATCCTTTATTAATTTTTTTTTAATTTAATTTGATTTCCCCCCCCGCCATAAGAATTTTTCTCTCTTTCTCTCCTTCCCCCTCCCTCAAATGTCCTGTGTGGAGAATGCAATGTTGGTGTCGGCTTTTTTTCCTTTTAACACTGTCTCCCTTCTCATACTAAAGTACAGTATGGAGACCTCATTTAGTTCTTGCAGTTCATCTCATTTCAAACGTGTCTGGAAGAAGCACTTCATTGAAAACAGTGCAGTTTAAAAAAAAAAAACACAAACACAACACCTATATATATATATATATATATATAAAAAAAATATCTGCTTTAGGAATACTCCTGTCTCCATGCTTTCCTCATCCAAGACTCCTTCATCACACTGCACATGCTACGTCTTAAAGATGGTGGGTGTTCCATTTTATCCACTCCTCTTTTTATTTCATGGAGTCGTACTCAACGCTGTGAACGCAAGGCTGTGAGATGGAAACCAGAAGGCTTGTTTGAACTTCTGAAAACCTTGTGTGGGATTGGATTTGTGGTGCCAAGGCATGTGAGGGCTTGGTATGTGCGAGAAAAAGAAGGAGGCGCATGCGGAGAGAGACTTGGTGGTGCATTATGGGATTTTTTTTTTTATTAAAAAAAAAACATTTTTTTTTCCTTGACGCGATGTCCCTCGATCCTGTGGCTTTGGTGAGAGAGTGTGCGGAGAGCGATGGGAGCAGAAGTACGAATGTTTTCCTTGCATTCAAAAACGGACATCTTGATCTGGAAGAACTTAAAAAAAAGGGGGCGGGAGGAGGGCTTTTTACTTAGTTAAACCAAATTAGTTGGATGTGTTAAGTGAAACGAATATCTGTATATATTTTTTTTCTCCTTTATGTCAACTCTGCTGTGAATGCTGTATGGTGTGTGTTATTTTGTTCAATGATCCTGTAAGTGTGGTAACGTGAACCGAAGGTGGGAATTTTTCTGATGGGAACATCCAGTTTGTAGTGTGCTTTCTGCGTGTGTGCTTTTTTTTCTCCCCCCCTCCACTCCCCAGCAAAGCTCACTTGCAAAGCTCAGGTGTTCCCTTGCGGGTGGAAGTTTTTCTGTCTGTAAGATATTCATATGAATGCTGTTTGCTGAAGTTCTGTGTTTGGATGCTTTTTTATAAGATTTGTCAATGTAGGAAATTCTTAAATAAAACTGATTTAAGTAATACGTGTGTGTGTTTGACAGCCCCCACCCCACCCCCCACCCCGAGCAAAAGAGCTCCTAATTTTTAATTGGTTAAAAGTATCATTTAGGATAAGAATTACGTTTTTTAAAAATGTTTTTTTTAGGTTTGCCTGCCTTACGTAGCAGAAACTCCAAAACTAAGACCCAGCTTTATCTTCATAGCTTTTGCGATAAACGTATCTGAAAGGCAATTCTGTCACATGAAGTTCCCTATCCCTGGTCAGCAGGCATTGCTAATTTCCTGGGTGTAAGCAAAAATCTCAAATAAGTCTATGTTCGCAGGGCATTCAGCCTTGCTGGGAATAGGATGCTAAAAACCTCTTGTTTCAATGTGAACAGACAAAGTATTGGCAAACATTTGACTCCCAATGAGTTATACAGTAACGTACCGTTTACTGTCCCTTGCTTGATATAAACCTACAACTTTCATTTGATCCCTAATGGGAGCCGTCAGATTGGTCCCAAATAAATTTATACACTTCAAAATCTCCTGTAGCTCCCCTGATTTTCTTTGCATTTCAGCTGAAAATCCTATTTCCTTTTAAAGGATATTAGTGTAGTAGGTGGACTCTTGAAACTATTTGCTGGGTGCTTATTGTGGCATTGTTGTTCGATACTAAAGCTGGTTTATTACACCAGAAGATGGTTCTTGGTGTAAAACAGATCTGTGAATATTCCGGAGGACATAATAAGTCTTACATTGCATAATCTTTACTTCACCTAAATCCGATCCATTGCCAAAATCTACCATCTGAATTTTGCATTTTAGCACTTGCATTAACACCAGCTACTGCTGCTGAGTAACACTTAATATGGTTTTCTCGGACCTCCCAAGGCTAAACTGTGTCATCCCAGGAAGAATCATGAGGGTAAGTTTGATACCTCACTAGCATGGTTTCAGTAATTTATTTTGGCTTGTATTTATAAAACCCAAGGGCCGCTTCTGGATAGAAAGGGGGACCCATGCTGTGATCATTTTAATGCTGCTTCAAGCAGTAAGGGCTCTTAACGTCCCTTCCCTCCAATCCCTAAGCATCTTAGAATTGTTTTCAAACATGATTCATATCATTAATTTTTTCGTTAGTGTTGAAAGTGAGTTAATAAACAGAATTCTCATAACCTGATTGTCTGGAGTCTTGTTTTTAACTTTCTGCAGCCCTTGTACATATTGTGCTAAATGCAATTTAAAGAGGGGAATAAGGAACACAGTCGGTTTGCCACTGCTAGAAGGATTATCTTGCTAATGAGCTTCATTTAGTAATAAGCAGCATTGTAATTTAACAGAGGCCCAATGTGAGCAAATGTGCGTTTCAGTTGCCCGCTGAGCATCTCTTAATTACGGAGACTTTGCTACTCAAATGGACGTGATGATGACAATTCCTTTTTCCAGTCCAGATTTGTGTGGGCGTGAATTAAATCTTGGTGCATTTTGGTCTCGGCAGTTGAGACCAAACTCTTACAGCTGAATGAGCAGGGCCTCTGGAGCTCTTGCTCCGCTCCTACGGGCTACGTAACGCCTGACACTCTTTCTCCCTCCCTCCCGCCCCACCGATTGTCAGCAGGGCCTGTTTATAAAAAGAGAATGCTACTACTTCCAACTCCTTGGTTGCTAATAAAGGAATTCCTTGTATGTTAGGTTGATCTCATTAAGATTAGCTTCAGTAAATGTAAATGAAGGGGAAGAGATTAGCCCCAATGGAGTTAAAGATTTGGACTTTAAAATTGACTGGTAGAAGAAATCGGGTGGTTTAGACAACATGAGAAAGCTGAATAGATGGGGATTATGACTGTGATGGGTTGCGGCAGGGAATAAGCCTGGGATATCTATCTGTCTATCCATCCTTCTATCTATGATGGAGGAAGGGAGATAGATAAAGATACAATCATTTGCGAGGAAAATGTGAACATTGATCTGGATGCTTTCTATGAACCTTTCTGATTTAAAATGGACGTGGACATAATAATTGTGGCCCCTGTGCAATTTTCACTTGAGGTTTGGTGATAAATCCACAAAGAAGCAGATCTTTCAACTCTGATTGGTTGCATAGGCTAGAGACAGATTCCGTGGATCTTTCTTAAAATAAACCTCAGCTAGGTGGTGAGGGGCTATAGATGAGCTTTATTAAAATCTACAGAAATGCTTGCGTTCTAGGTTTTATTGGAAAATGCGACAAAAAACAATCAAGAATGGCGTGCAATTTGGTCCCCCATCCATGACACATAATTGGACACCTTTGTGTAGACCCCGTAGAGCCCAGCAGAGCCACATTCCAGACCCCAGGAGACCAAGCCCCCGACAAACCACCTCTTGGCCTGGGTATCGTAGAACACCAAGGCCCCTCCGCTGTCCCCGTAGCAAGAATCCTTCCCCCCCTCCTCAGTTCCTGCGCAGAGCATGTTTTCCGTCAGCCTGAGCGGCCTTCCTTGCACAGTCCGGTTTGCGTAGGCTGCTTTGCATTTGTTCAGCTCGACAACGTCTACCTCGGCGTACAGCAAGAAACGGGACTGCCGGGACCGCTCCGTTTTCCCCCAGCCGGCAATGATTCCTGTGTCGTTTGCCTTCACGCGGAAGCCGGGGTTGTACCCCGGCAAGCAGATTGGAGTGATGTTTTTGTTAACGGGGACTTTGTGTTTCAGTTTAATCAAAGCGATGTCATTGTCAAAGTTGACGCCGTCGTTCGTGAAGCCGCCATGGACAAAAACGGATTCCGCCCAGGCTTGGTGATAATGAGGGGAGCGTTTGTTTAGGAGCCCCAATTTCAAGGTCAGGGAGGAGGCATCAGGCGGGCTGCCCAGGACGTGAGCGGCGGTTAAGATCCAGTTGTCGTATAAAAGGGCTCCTCCCCCAGTTGCTCCGTGCGCGTCCGTGATTAAAACCTGCCAAGGGAATTGGCCGGGCAGAGCCTTCTGCCCTCCAAAGATACGCTTCAGAGTGTTAGACGTTTGCACTCCACAGACTGGCAAGGAAGAGAAAGGAGATACGAGTCAGACTTATTAGTTCGGTGAGATTTGATTCTCCTGGTCTCAATCTACAGGACTTAGAAAAGTGTGAGGGATTGGATTGTGTGTCCCAAACTCATTTTCTTTCCCATTCTTCTCTGCCCCAACAAGGAATTCCAGAGAGTGGGGGTGGTGTTTGATAGTTGGATGCCAAGCACCTTCAACCACTAAGCTAGGAGGCTTCTCTTTTCCCCCACCTGGGGAGGTGGTGGTGATGGGTGTCTTTCCCATAACAAAATTCAGAGCTATCTACGGCTGCATTGTAACGTTGGCATCTGTTGCAGCTTAATGTGAGACAGGTTTCTTAGTCACAAATCTCGGCCGCTTAAGTATATCGATGCTTAAAACGATGGAAATGCCAATTTTTCCTTAATGTGTGGTCTTGCTTTGAGATCTCCCAGGTGCTGAGCGGTTCAACTATCTTCATAAATATGAACACTGCTTTATTATTGGTAATACTACATGGTGCAGTCTGGTCTTTCCAAATGTCGGCTTGGTCGTTTGATATGTCCCCGGTTGTGCAGTTGGATTGGCCAATTAAATAGTGGATGAGACCAAAAAAAAGAAAAGTTATTTTGTTCTAATATAGAAGTTCTTGGGTATAGTTTTTTTTTTAAAGGTTGCAATAAGGGGTATTTCACATCTGATCTAAAAGTTCGTATTACCTCTCTTTAGCCTCGCATAATTTCTTTTGTATAGTTCAGGTGTGTCAAACTCAAGGCCCGGGGGCCAGATCCGGCCTGTGGGGTGCTTAGATCTGACCCATTGGGTCACCCTGGAAACAGGGCCCGCAGTGCCTCTGCCAGTGAAAACGGGTTCCCAAGCTCAGTTTCTGGCTGCATCGGCCTCCTGCAATCCTCTGCCAGTGAAATGGGAGCTCAAGAAGGCCGTGTGCAGAGCGTTCGGGCCGCCACAGGCGGCCCTGACGTGAGTGACATCAAGCAGGCCATGCCCACTCTGCCCCCCACCAAAGATGAAACAACCCTGATGTGGCCCTCAATGAAATCGAGTTTGACACCCCTAAAAGTGAAATAGTTATGCTGAATGAAAAATGCTTTCAGTCACCTTTGATCGTACGGGTGTGAAAAAATCCGCATGAGATTTTTTTAAAAAAAGATTATTTTATACCTAAGATTCTACACACCCACACACATACACACAATTATGCACAGCTGGCAGATCAGGAAGGGGAAACTTTCTGCACCACTTAGAGCAGATTAGCAGCACGAAGCAAGGAAAGGGTAACATTTGCCTGAGATCATATCCTTGTCTTATGTACCTGTTGTAGGGCGCTTGCATATATATTACCTGGTTCACAGACTGGAGGTGCTTTGTTTCCCTTGTGATCCTTCCAGAAACCATCATGGGCACACCTGTAGTTACCTGCATAGAAGGTATAGTCTTGGTAAAGAGAGATCCCACCCATACTTCAAATTGCAGCCAGCTCTTTCCCACTAGTATTAAATACTGTCCTAACCCTCACCAGAAGGTCCCAATTTGCATCCCTACTGATACCTCCTGTAGGAAATGGCCAGGCTGAACCCTGCGGGTGGAGTCAAGCACATCATCCGTTCAGAGTTCCTTTGCGCCCACAAGAAATATACCATATTTTTCAGAGTATAAGACGCACTTTGTTCCCCCCTAAAAGGGTTAAAAATTGGTTGCATCTTATACACCAAATGTAGCCCCCATCCTTTGGCTCTGTCTCCTAGCAATTTGCCTCCTTGCAGCAAATAGCGAACAGCCTGTTTCAACTTCAGCAGAAGCAGCTGATTGTCGGTTGGATTGGCCACCTGACCATCAGCTGTTTCAGGCTGCAGGGATTGCCATTGCTGCCTCTGCACGCCCCATTTTCAGTCTCCACATCCCATTTTTTTCCTCTGCGTGCCCTGTTTTGGTCCTCTGCGCCCCCATTTTCTGCCCATTCTGATCCCTGGAAGGGGCATAAAATCGGGTGTGCGGAGGCTGAAAACAGGATGCGGAGGCCAAAAATGGGGTGCGCGGAGGTGGCAATAGGCTTTGGCAATCCCTGCAGCCTGAAACAGCTGATTTTCGGGAGCTGCTTGTGCTAATCAGGCTGTGCTGAAACTGAAACTGGCTGTTTGCTGCAAGGAGGCAAATTGCTGGGAGGCAGAGGCAGGTTTTTTTTTTCTTGTTTTCCTTCCCAAAAGCTAAGTGCATCTTATAGTTCGGAGCGTCTTCTACTCTGAAAAATATGGTAAGTCCAGCTCTCCTTCAATTCCATGCGCTCGTTATCTACTGCCAATTTGCCTTGACCGTTAGTAGTATAGATTCTCGTTTAGTGGTAGCATTAAATAAGCTCGTACTAATTTTGGGCTGAGCACTGGCTCCTGATTTCTTGCGCCTGACATCTCCCTCATTGCATAGCCTCTATGCATAGCAATGCCAGAATCCTTGTGCCCCTGTTCCACCAGATTTACAAATGCCTTAAGTTGAAGAGACGCTTTTACTCGATAGGCGTGAACATGCTGTACCACAGCAATTAAGGCAAGGCACTGGTGTTTAGTCCAGCATACTTTTTTTGTTTTGTTTAATGGAGCACTTCTTACTGTTTAATTGTCATAAACGTGCCAAATTCTCTCCATGTGCTGATCCACAAACATCCAAAGCATCACTTCATTTGCACGTGGGGTGGTGGGGTGGGTGGGTGGAAGGTCTTAGTGAAACTGCAAGATTTGCAGAATTAATTTTCTAAAACACTGGATTGTTGGCTTTTTTAAAAAAAAGTCTATTGAGGAAGTCAAATAAAAGGGGAGAGATTCTCAGAATGACGGAATATTTCAAGGTTCAAGAGAATATGAATAGAATGTCCTGGGTGAAGATCCTGCTAACTAGAATGCAGAACTACTCCCTTACTTTGACAAACTCCTCCCTCTGGGATCGCAAGAAGCCTTTTCAAGCAAAATTGAAGGTTTGCCTCTTTCTTACCAGAATGGCCAGTTTTCAGGGCGTAGAAGGGGCTTTCACAGTTATATTTGATTTCAGCTTGATAGGTAGAAATCTCTCTCCCGGTGACATACACAAGCGTGCCATTGGCTACGTCATTGGCAGGGCCGCAGTCAACAACTGAAAAGGATCAGGAAGAAATATTAAGCATCCGACAATAGTTACAAGAAACATCAGGATAAAAATAATGACAGGTTAGGCAGCAGAGAATCTGATCCCAAGTCAAAGATAATTTTTTTTCTGAGACTTAAATTGAGAATCTTGAGTGTCTGATCAGAGATCTGCGACCCAGAGGCCTTTGTTTTAATTCTTACACATTCTTTTACTCAGCTTGTAAACAACATAAATTACATTCTGCCTTTTTTAAGTGTCTCCCAAATGACTTCTGGAGCATGAAATCAATTTTAAAAAGAAGGATTAGAGGGTGAACAGAAGCGAGATAAAAGATTTTTGTGTCTGTTTTAACTCCCCTGTTAAACCGAAAACCGGGACATATGTTAGTCTGCTGAAAATATTTCAAAGCAGGCAAATTTTATTCTGTGATTCAAATGCAGCTTGTCTCCCACAATTTTGCCATTCAAGAGCTTTTGCCCTGTCAGGCTTGAGAACGGATTTCCACCAAGAAAAAAGTAAGATATCTCGAGGACTGCAAGTCTCGTGTGGATTCTGGGCAGAAGACTTACTGGTGCATTGGGCCATTGGCTTGTTCCAGGTCCCGTCCTTTTGGCAGGTTGCTTTGAACGATTTCACAATCAGTTTGTTCTGTGGGAGGCAAAACGAAAGGTTTCAGGGAGTTTGTCTTGCAATTTGAGAACGCCTTCGTTGGTAATCATTCCAAAAACAACAAGGCAAAAAACCGTGTTGTGTTCTGCAAGAGCTTGATGTCCTCTTCATCCCCAACCAGGAAGCTCAAAATGCCCAAGGAGCTGCTGATTCTGTTCTACAAAGGAATTATTGAGTCTGTCATCTGCACCTCTATTCTGCAACCCAACAAGACAGACACAGACTTCAGAGGATAATCAGAACTGCAGAAAAAAACAGTTACTGCCAACCTGCCTTCCATTGAGGACCTGTACTCTGCATGAGTCAAAAAGAGGTCCGTGAAAATATTTACAGACCTCTTGCATCCTGGACATAAATTATTTCAACTCCTACCCTCAAAACGACACTACAGAGCACTGCACACCAGAACAACTAGACACAAGAACAGTTTTTTTTCCTGAATGCCATCACTATGCTAAACAAATAATTCCCACAACACTGTCAAACTATTCACTAAGGCTGCATTACTATTACTATTAGTCTTCTCATCGTTCCTATCACCCATCTCCTCCCACTTGTGACTGCAGGACTGTGACTTCGTTGCTTGTGTCCTTACGTTTTATATTGATATTCTTTTCTGATTGCTAATTTGTACCCTCTTGACTATCATCAAGTGTTGTACCTTATGATTCTTGATGAATGTATCTTGTCTTTTTATGTACACTGAGAGCATATGCACCAAAGACAAATTCCTTGTGTGTCCAATCCAGTGGTGAAATTCAATTTTTTTTACTACGAGTCCTCTGGGCATGGCTGGGGAAGGATACTGCAAAATCTTCATTCCCACCCCACTCCAGGGAAAGGATACTGCAAAATCCCCATTCCCTTCCCATTCCTGGGGCAAGGATACTGCAAAATCCCCATTCCCTCTCCACTCCAGGGGAAGGATACTGCAAAATCTCCATTCCCACCCCACTCCTGGGGCAAGGATACTGCAAAATCCCCATTCCCTTCCCATTCCTGGGGCAAGGATACTGCAAAATCCCCATTCCCTCTCCACTCCAGGGGAAGGATACTGCAAAATCTCCATTCCCACCCCACTCCTGGGGCAAGGATACTGCAAAATCCCCATTCCCTCCCCACTCCAGGGGAAGGATACTGCAAAATCCCCATTCCCTCCCCACTCCAGGGGAAGGATACTGTAAAATCCCCATTCCCTCCCCACTCCAGGGTAAGGATACTGCAAAATCCCCATTCCCACCCCACTCCTGGGGCAAGGATACTGCAAAATCCCCATTCCCTCTCCACTCCAGGGGAAGGATACTGCAAAATCCCCTTCCCACCCCACTCCAGGGTAAGGATACTGCAAAATCTCCATTCCCTTCCCATTCCAGAGAAAGGATACTGCAAAATCTCCATTCCCTTCCCACTTCAGGGGAAGGATACTGCAAAATCTCTGTTCCCTTCCCACTCCAGAGGAAGGTTACTGCAAAATCCCCATTCCTGGTGCCAGTCAGAGGTGGTATTTTCCAGTTCTCCGAACTACTCATAATTTTCCGCTACCAGTTCTCCAGAACCTGCTGAATTTCACCCCTGGTCCAATCACACTTGGCCGATAAAGAATTCTATTCTATTCTAACCACAAAGCCCAAAAACTAGGAACTTAGGTTAATAACAGCTCGATATTAAAAACATAATGTACAGTGTTTTTCCTCTCTGCGTGATTGCTTTCGCTCAAGTTCCACAGCTAAAATTTATACCGATCTGTATAAGTTGCCAACCTGTAGAAGTAAAAAAAAAAAAAAAACACCTGTGAGAATATTACACACCTCCAAAAGTGCGTAGCCCACGTTGCAAGTGAGGCTGTAGAAGTCTTTAAAAATATATTTTGCCTGCAGTGGAGAGATCCGGCCGTTGGGTGGTGCTTGAGGGTTGGGACATGGCAAAGCTGCAGAGTTGGAAAACAAGGGGGAGGGGTGGGGAAACAGCCTTGATGTCCTCCTTCTTGTCAAAATGCAATTAAATCATCTCACCGTTCTTACCGAACTCTACATTTCAGATTTCTGTTCTACTAGTTTTCCTAGTCTGAATGGAAATTTAATCTATGCAATGGAGGGGTTGTATTATTGATCCCACGGCACTGCTCCCAACTGTTTCAGCAACCGTCTGTATTGTGACCGTCTTGGTACAATTGGCACAACTTGCCTCAAAAGAATTCTAAATGCCGTCGCTCGAGGGTCAACGTAAGTACAGGTAGTGACGTAGAACATTCAGTGGCCGTTCAAAAGTGACAACCACTGCAAAAGATGACTTATGACCATCGCCCCCCCTACCGACCATCGCAGCGCTTCCCCACAGTCATGTGATCAAAACGGAGATGCTTTGACAACTGAATCATGCTTATGACGGTCTCAGTGTTCTGAAGTCACGCGATCCCCTTTGGCGGACTTCCTGACAAGCAAAGTCAATGGGGGAGCCAGATTTACTTAACAGCTAACTAACTGTGACTAACTTTAACAACTGCAGTTGTTAAGAAAGGGCACAACAGACGGGGCGAAACTGACTGAACAATGGACTTGCTTAGCAACAGGAATTTTGAGGTCCATTGTGCTCGTACGTTGAGGACTTACCTGTATCCCAACGAGATTTCCAATTTGCTTTCCTCCCCGCCTTCATTTTTACTACGCTTTCCTCTCTCCAAACACTATTAATTTGCTTTCTAGTACAGTTGAATTGCTACAGACACAAAGGTCCTCAAAGTACAGGCCACGGGCTGGATACAGCCCGTTGATGTCCCTTAATCTGGCCCGCGTGGGACCACAAGGCTGCCCCGATCACATTGCCCCACTTAGAGGGGGGGAAGACACACACACACAAACAAACAGAAGCCCCTCACACACACACACACACACACACACACATCCCTTCACTAACCTGCTTTCCACCCCCAGGAGCATAACACATTAAAGTTTAATTTGTATTGTTTCATGGGCTGCTAAATTGGCCACGCCTACCCAGTCACATGTCCACCTAGCAGGGGGTGGGTTCCGGATCCTGGTGCAACCAGTACGGTGCAACGGGGCCCGGCGTCCACCACATGAACGTGTGGAGCTTGCGCACGTTCGCAGCACCCACATGCGTCCTTGCCTCCCGTGATGCTCCACGACGCTCCAGCTGCTCGGCGGAGCGCTGTGCAGGTGCCGTACGCTCCGTGCGCGGAAGCGCCGAAGAGATCAAATACAGGTAAGGTGGGCGGGTGGGCCCTCCAGAGCACTGTACTGGAACGGTACCTGGTGCTCCCGGCAAGCACCAGTACGCCCGTACTGGAGCGTACCGCCTTCAACCCACCACTGCCACCTCCGGAGTCCCAACAGTCTGAGGGACCGCGAATTGGCTTAACATGACTTTCCCCCAAAGCTGTCTAACCTGTTGTGCTATATCTGAGTTTCCATCCGGCATGGACACCAGAAAGGTCAGTGGTGAACGTGATATCAACCGTATTGCTCCGCGTTTCAATTTTGGGAGGTGCGGAGCTGCCACAGAACGGACCATATTCTTTCTTCGGAGTCTTAACCTGCAAGAACCACAAAAGAGAAATGCTTTATAGCAGCCGACATCCAGGTATCGCTGTCTGGCTGAGTCTGATGCCGCAGTTTAAGAAAGAAACGTCTTCGGTTATTGTTTTAGATTTCCTTTTATCTTATTTTAAATACCGTATTTT
Source organism: Natrix natrix natrix (assembly GCA_029891615.1). Lineage (NCBI taxonomy): Eukaryota > Metazoa > Chordata > Lepidosauria > Squamata > Natricidae > Natrix > Natrix natrix. Next base: position 363,013 of record JAKRSK010005496.1, on the reverse strand, counting down.
CCGGACTACAAGGCGCACCAGAGTATAAGACGCACCAGAGTATAAGACGAGGTAAATTTTTTTAAAAAAGTTTTTGCACTCTGCAGGCCTCCCAAACCCTCTGCACGCCTCATTTTTGGGGGGGGAAAAGGGGGGAGGGCATGCAGAGCTTTGGGAGGCTTGTAGAGTGCTCCTCGGGACTGCGGGGGTTAAAAAGGAGCAAAAATGGCCCTCCCCAGCCCCCAGAAGCACTCTGTAAACCTACCAAACCTCCGCACATCCATTTTTGCAAAGGGGGGTGGGGTTTCAGTAGACTAAAAATGCTGTATTCAGTGTATAAGACGCAACCAGATTGTCACCTCTTTTGAGGCAGAAAATGCATCTTATACTCCGAAAAATATGGTACGTTAATTTTGAAAATAACCCAATCCAAAATAGAATTTGTCTGTTGGGAGACTGCAGAAATCGCGTGATGCTCATTGGATTCACTGTCACCCAAGTACCATGTGGTTTTAGGATATGTCATTCAATAGGCATCCCCCTTCAGTGTGATCCTACAGTACAGAGAGAAAGGGCTTTAGAAAGAGTGCAGAAATCGGCTATGGTTTTTTTTTTTTTAAGCCAAGTTTTAAACTTATTTCAGCTTGCACCTATAAATTGAAATGATTGTGTAGCAAGTAGTTCTTTTTTTTGGGGGGGGGGGGGGGAAATCCTTTTGAGCAAAATTCTGGAAAGCCTGCATTGTGGACCGGACCTCATGGCTCACAAGTGTGATGAAATAGAAATATATTGAAAGTATTAATTTATTTTGAAGGTGTCTTGTGGCATTGACCGGCTTCATACATAATACACGATTGTCATGTAATACTTTTGCCTGTGCAAGTCCTTTTTATCAGTTGTTTTAAAGCCATTCTGTTTCTTTGGTGCTTTGCTGTTTGCTTCCTAGACTTCGTCAAGATAGGAGCAGGGCACATACGTTGGTAGAGAGACAGAGAGATACTGTGTTTGTGAACTCTTAATGTGGAATAGAATAGAATAACAAAGTTAGAAGGGACCTTGGAGGTCTTCTAGTCCAACACCCTGCTTAGGCAGGAAACCCTACACCACTTCAGACAAATGGATATCCAACAGCTTCTTAAAAGCTTCCAGTGCTGGAGCATTCGCCACTTCTGGAGGCAAGTTGTTCCACTGATTAATTGTTCTAAATTTCAAAAAAATTCTCCTTAGTTCTAGGTTGCTTCTCTCCTTGATTAGTTTCCACCCATTGCTTCTTGTCCTGCCCTCAGGTGCTTTGGAGAATAGCTTGTCTCCCTCTTCTTTGGGGCAGCCCCTGAGATATTGGAACACTGCTGCCATGTCTCCCCTAGTCCTTCTTTTCATTCAACTAGACATCCCCAGTTCCTGCAACCGTTCTTCATATGTTTTAACCTCCAGTCCCATAATCCTCTTCGTTGCTCATCTCTGCACTCTTTCTCAACAACTTTTTTGCATCGTAGCGACCAAAACTGGATGCCGTATTCCAAGTGTGGCCTTAACAAGGCCTTACAAAGTGGTATTAACCCTTCATGTGATCTTGATTCTATCCCTCTGTTGATGCAGCCTAGAACTGAGTTGGCTTTTTTGGCAGCTGCTGCACACGGCTGGCTCATATTTAAACGGTTGTCCACTAGGACTCCAAGATCCATCTCACAGATACTACTCTTGAGCCAGGTACCCCCTATACTGTACCTGTGCATGTTGTTTTTCTTGCCTAAATGTAGAACCTTACTTTTTCCACCATTGAATGTCATTTTGTTAGATAGCGCCCAATTCAAGTTTGTCGAGATTCTTCTGTATCTTAAGCCTGTCTTCCGGAGTGTTGGCTATTCCTGCCAGCTTGATGTCATTTACGGCTTAACATATCTTAAGCCCATCCCTTTGTCTTTTATTCAACAAATTGTGACGTAGGCTGCTTTGTGATCCTCGCCTCTTTGTTAGTTACCTGCTGTGAATTAAATAGAGCTATGTGAAAAATCCAGATTTCTAGCACACGGAGGACCTATAGAAGTAATCCCACTGACCTTCAGGATGTCATAGGGACACAGCACTTCTGGATGGTCTTCTACATCAAAGAGTCCCACAAATTCTAGGATGACCATGAAACCTTCTTCCACACGGATGCTATAGCTGCACTCGGATATTTTAGGATACGGGTTGGGATAATTGAAACTGGAGATCTCACCCGTTCTTGCTGTCAACATCTTATTCGGACAATGCGCTGAAAGAAAGGGGGGGGGGGAGAGAAGAAAAATGGAAGCCGCCTTCAGAAAAAAAATGTATGTTTTTAAACAGTTCACATTTTTGAGTTTTGAACCAAAAGACCATTTTGAATCCTAGGCTGATATAAGAAGAAACGAGATGCAAACATCAGCGTTCCATAGGGAAGCTGGCTAACAGGAGATTGAAGTGTTCATTTATCTGAGCAAGCACAGATTCTCCTTGACTTGCAATGGTCCTTGTTTAACGACTGTTCGAAGTTGCAACAGCACGGTGAAAAGTAACTTACGGTTGTTTTTCACACTTAACGACCGTTGCAGCATCCCCATGGCCAAGCGATCAAAATGCAGACGCCCAGCAATGGAACTCATGTTTATAGAATGGAATGGAAAAGCCTTGTTAATAACTCTTTGTTAATAACTTTGTTAATAACTCTGTTACTCTATTCTGTTCTATTCTCTATTCTGTTCTTTCTATTCTATTCTATTCTATTCTCTATTCCAGTGATGGTGAACCTATGGCACGCGTGCCACAGGTGGCATGCAGAGCCATTTGTCAGGGCACGCGAGGTGCTGCCCTGTCAACTGGCCAGCACGCATGTGCGCGCTGGCCAGCTAAGTTCACCCTTTTTTAAAGCCATTTTTCACCCTCCCCAGACTCCAGAGGCTTTATAGAAGCCTGTGGAGGGCGAAAAGAGCCCCCCGCCCCCCTGGAGGCCCTCTGGAGGCTTCATGAGCTTCCCTGAAGCCTCCAGAGCGCAAAAAAACGGCCCTATGGGCAAACCGGAAGTTCGGGAACGCACTTCTGGTTTGCTCGGAGGGTCGTTTTGAGCGCTCCGAAGGCTTCAGGGAAGCCTCTTGACGGTCCCAGAAGCCTTTGGAGCGCTTAAAACGTCCCTCTGAGCAAACCGAAAGTGACTTCACATTGCATTATGGTTGCGGCACGCTTGCACACGACCCCCCTGCGCTCCCCCCACTTATGGCACGCGAGCCAAAAAAGGTTCGCCATCGCTGCTCTATTCTTTCTATTCTATTCTATTTTCTATTCTAGTCTTTCTATTCTGTTCTATTCTATTCTGTATTCTTGATTCTATTCTTTCTACTCTATTCTCAATTCTATTCTATTCTATTCTCTTTTCTATTCTATTCTATTCTTTATATTTTATTCTCTGTTCTATTCTATTCACTATTCTATTCTCTTTTCTTTATATTCTGTTTATTCTATTCTCTATTCTATTCTTTATATTCTATTCTCTATTCTATTCTTTCTATTCTATTCTTTCTATTCTATTCTCTTTTCTATTCTATTCTATTCTTTATATTTTATTCTCTGTTCTATTCTATTCTCTATTCTATTCTTTATATTCTATTCTATTCTATTCTCTATTCTATTCTTTATATTCTATTCTCTATTCTATTCTTTCTTTCTATTCTATTCTTTCTATTCTATTCTCTTTTCTATTCTATTCTATTCTTTATATTCTAGCCGTCCCCCTCCTTTCCTTTTTGATATCTCCCAAAACACAAGTCACTTCCCCACAACTCTGTTCGCGGTTGCCAGATGTCTAGGAGAGGTAATAAGACTATTCGTGGTAAAATCCAGCACTGTATGACTTTTTGTCGGTGACATATTTACAGCCACAGTGTCTCCCTCTGATAACCCAAGGTAGGACTTCCCATCTAACAAATCTCTGCTAATTTCCCCTCCGTGTACCTTCCATTTAAATGTAATGTAAATTAAATATAGTGAGTTTAATTACGCTGTTACAAAATCCTCTCCTCTGACAGGTTAAAGAAAAGGGGGTGGTGGTGGTTGTCTGTGATTGCATATCACTCTGGAGACCGTAGGTTGTATATCTTGGCCTTAAGGAATGCCAGAGAATAGAAGAAGGGAGAAATTAAACTCTATGGAATCTAGCATCCTGATTCACCCTGAACCTTTTCAGATAGAGCTGGCAGACCATTAAAATTTAGATAAAGGTAAAGGTTCTCCTCGCATGTATCCGCTGGTCGTTCCCGACTCTAGGGGGCGGTGCTCATCTCCGTTTCAAAGCCCAAGAGCCAGTGCTGTCCGGAGACCTCTCCGTGGTCATATGGCCGGCATGACTCAACGCCGAAGGCGCACGGAACGCTGTTCCCTTCCCACCATTGGTGGTTCCTATTTTTCCACTTGCATTTTAAGTGCTTTCGAACTGCTAAGTTGGCAGAAGCTGGGACAAGTCGCGGGAGCTCCCTCCGTTATGCAGCGCTAGGGATTCGAACCTCCAAACCGCCAATCTTTCTGATCGACAAGCTCAGCGTCTTAGCCACGGAGCCACTGCGCTCCCCATTAAAATTTAATGCAGTTCAATTAATGATTAGATGGTTTGGGCACGGGTAAGAGAGCCATATCGACAGAGGTGTCACACAGGAACTGTTCAATTAATACATAATGTAGCAGGCATTAATATTAATTCAGCATTCCCTATCAAGGGTTGTATTTCTGTTTTGTAGGCACACACATACACACCTTGCACAACAGCAGCCTTCTCTCTCTCTCTCTCTCTCTCTCTCTTTCTCTCTCTCTCTCTCTTTCTCTCTTTCTCTCCCTCCCTCCCTTTCTAATTTGCTTCTCTCCTTGATTAGTTTCCACCCATTGCTTCTTGTCCTGCCCTCAGGTGCCTTGGAGAATAGTTTGACTCCTTCTTCTTTGTGGCAACCCCTGAGATATTGAAGACTGCTATCATGTCTCCCTTAGTCCTTCTTTTCATTAAACTAGACCTACCCAGTTCCTGCAACCGTTCTTCATATGTTTTAGCCTCCAGTCCCCTAATCATTTTTGTTGCTCTTCTCTGCACTCTTTCTAGAGTCTCCACATCTTTTCTACATCATAGCGGCCAAACCTGGATGCAGGATTCCAAGTGTGGCCTTACCAAGGCCTTATAAAGTGGTATCAACACTTCACGTGATCTTGATTCTATTCCTCTGTTGATGCAGCCTAGAACTGGGTTGGCTTTTTTGGCAGCTGCTGCTTCAACCTCACTCTAATTCCTCTTTTCCCCCCCTAAGAAACCTGCCAGATCTGTGTTGGAGACCGTTTCCATATAGGATCCTTTGACTCTTCTCTCCCCTCCTCGTCTAGTCCTCTCGGGCCAGTTTTCAGCCCAGCCTGTGACCTCTTTACGTTTCCCTTTCCTCTCGTGTAGAGCACCGTTGCAAAATAAAACATTGCAGGAAATGCGGGACAGGGTGAAAGCCATTTTATTAACCACAGCAGGCGAGTCACAGGAGGTGGGAGAAGCGGAAGGAAGAGCTAGATGCCGAATGACTGCAGCCCTCCATGGGTCTTCAGGAGAAGACTACAGGTGGCCCCGCTGTCTCCATCTCTGCCTAAGCTGGGGAGCGCCAAGTTTTATTTCACACTGGAAAATAGAAAAGGGAGAACGAGACAGATGGAAGTGAGGAGAACGACGCTGGTGAATATAATCCTTCCTGAGTGAGTGGCATAGCGGATTATGAGCCTCGGTGGCGCAGTGTTTAGGGTGCAGTTCTGCAGGCTACTTCTGCTGCCTGCCGGCTGCCTGCAGTTTGGCAATTCAAATCTCACCAGGCTCAAGGTTGACTCAGCCCATCCATCCTTCCGAGGTGGGTAAAATGAGGACCCAGATTGTTGGGGGCAAAAGGCTGACTCTGTAAACCGCTTAGAGAGGAGAGGGCTGTAAAGCACTGTAAAATGGTATATAAGTCTAAGTGCTATTAAGTAGAAGTCTAATCTTTATTGTCATTGTACTTAAATACAACAAAATTGGTCCTTCCTTCCTTCCTTCCTTCCTTCCTTCCTTCCTTCCTTCCTTCCTTCTTTCTTTCTTTCTTTCCATCCATCCATCCATCCATCCATCCATAGTGCACAGTGGGTACAATGCAGTACTGCAGGCTAACTCTGCCCACTGCCAGGAGTTCGATCCTCACCAGGCTCAAGGTTGACTCAGCCCATCCATCCTTCCAAGGTGGGTAAAATGAGGACTCAGATTGTTGGGGGGGAAAGGCTGACTCTGTAAAACGCTTAGAGAGGGCTGTAAAGCACTGTAAAAGGGTATATAAGTCTAAGTTCTATTCCTTCCTTCCTTCCTTCCTTCCTTCCTTCCTTCCTTCCTTCCTTCCTTCCATCCATCCATCCATCCATCCATCCATCTATCTATCCATCCATCTATGGTGCACAGAGGTTAGAAAGCAGTATTGCAGGCTAACTCTGCCCACTGCCAGGAGTTCGATCCTCACCGGCTCAAGGTCGACTCATCCTTCCATCCTTTCGAGGTACGTAAGATGAGAACCCAGATGGTTGGGAGAAAGAGGCTGACTCTATAAACCACTTAGAGAGGGCTGTAAAGCACTATGAAGCGGTATATAAATCTTGAGTGCTATTGCTATTACAATCTGTCTTTTCTAGAGTTTCTGTTGACTTGACTAGTTTTAAATCCCAATGAAACATGCAGCACATTCCAAGAACAAAGCAGTTGCTTGCATAAACAAATTAGGGAAATGATGATTAAAAAAAAACAAACATTAAAGGGTTCAGGTAGCCAACTCCAGCCAATTTTTGACCACACCATCCTCCCTGCTTTTAGGAAGTGGACTCACCTTTGCAAGTCTTCTTGTCCTTGTGCAGAAGGTAGCCAATTTGGCAACTGCAATAAAAGCCACCCAGGTAATTGTGACAGTGGTGGTCGCACGGCAACTCGCCATCCAGCTGCCCTTCGCACTCATCAATGTCTGAAAGAGAAAAAAACAGAAATGGAGGACTGAGACTGGCTGACGGGATGAAATGTGGCTCTTTGGGCAAAAGTTTGCAGAAGTAGAGGCAGCAGGGTGGCTGCTCACATTTCACAACATGGAAAATATCAAAACTGGATTGCAAGCTGTATTAGTTTACGGGCCTTTTTGGTGCAAAACTCTGTGGCTTTCCATGCCTTTTTTACATAAAGACAAAGGTTCCCCTCGCACATATGTGCTAGTCGTTCCTAACTCTAGGGGGGGTGTTCATCTCCATTTCAAAGCCGAAGAGCTGGTGCTGTCCGAAGACGTCTCCGTGGTCACATGACTCAACTCCGGAAGGCGCACAGAATGCTGTTCCCTTCCCACCAAAGGTGGTGCCTATTTTTCTACTTGCATTTTTTACGTGCTTTCGAACGGCTAGGTTGGCAGAAGCTGGGAGAAGTCACGGGAGCTCACTCCGTTACACGGCGCTGGGGATTCGAACCGCCGAACTGCCGACTTTTCTGATCGATAAGCTCAGCGTCTTAGCCACGGAGCCACTGCATCCCCTGGCCTTTTTAGCCTTCTCAAAAATTCAGCAGTACAATCCCCGTGGTTTCCCGCCGTTTTGATTTATGCACGAAACTACCCTGTAACTTCTGAAGAAGCACATTCTATGTGAAAAGAAAGACCGCAAAACCAGATTTAAAAACTCTTATTTTGGCCCCTCGTGCCTATTTCTAAACTTATATATTATTGATGGTGTCGTGTGGCAAGGATTCTAGATTTGCCTCAAGAATGGTTTCCAGGAAATGTCCGGACACTGAACTATCTGCTGACGAAATAAGTGCCAATTAAGGCGACCTACAATCATATCAGATCGGTGCCCATTGGGCTCAGTACTGCCTCCATCAATGGGGTCTCAGCCGGACCCCTTTCCCATTATGTTGCCACCTTTCCCCACCTCCCTAGAGTCACCAAAACCTGGAGCCGCTTATATTTCCTCGTCTCACCTTCAGCAGCGTAGAAGGCCTCAAAGCCCGTGAACTGTTTCTCGTTGGAATAATCCGATCGGAAAGTCACTTGTAAATTGTTATCAATGGAGCGGTATATCTTTTTCCCAGGGGCCTCCTCGGTGTCAGTGCTCTCTTGTCCGCATAGAGTGGCCACGACCTTACCTCCTGAGTTCAGCTGTAAAGCAAACACACAATGAGCTTTGCCGTTGAGTTGCAGCTTCCCTTGAGCTTCTGTGGGGACCTGGTAGGACATACCTGGTCTCCCTTAGCAATAGCAATAGCGCTTAGACTGATTTACCGCTTCCCAGGGCTTTACAGCCCTCTCTAAGCGGTTTACAGAGTCAGCCTATTGGCCCCAGCAATCTAGGTCCTCATTTTACCGACTTGGCAAGGACGGAAGGCTGAGTCAACCTTGAGCAGTTCAGGATCAAACTGCTGGCAATTGGCAGATTTAGGCTGCAATACTGCATTCTGACCACTGGGCCACTACGACTCTTACCTATATCTATTTCATCCATCCATCACCTTTTCTCTCTCTCCTTCCCTCTCAATTATCCATCCATCCATCCATCCATCCATCCATCCATCCATCCATCCATCCATCCATCCATCTATCTATCTATCTATCTATCTATCTATCTATCGCAATAGCACTTAGACTTATATACCGCTTCAGCCCTCTCTAAGCGGTTTACAGAGTCAGCATACTACTCCCAACAATCTGGGTCCTCGCTTTACCGACCTTGGAAGGACGGAAGGCTGAGTCAGCTTTGAGCCAGTTAGGATCGAACTCCTGGCAGTGGGCAGAATTAGCCTGCAATACTGCAATCTCACCACTGCGCTACCATGGCTCTTGTAGCAATAGACTTATATACCGCTTCAGCCCTCTCTAAGCGGTTTACAGAGTCAGCATACTACTCCCAACAATCTGGGTCCTCGCTTTACCGACCTCGGAAGGACTGAAGGCTGAGTCAGCTTTGAGCCGGTTAGGATCAAACTCCTGGCAGTGGGCAGAATTAGCCTGCAATACTGCAATCTCACCACTGCGCTACCATGGGTCTTGTAGCAATATACTTATATACCGCTTCAGCCCTCTCTAAGCGGTTTACAGAGTCAGCATACTACTCCCAACAATCTGGGTCCTCGCTTTATCGACCTCGGAAGGCTGAGTCAGCTTTGAGCCGGTTAGGATCGAACTCCTGGCAGTGGGCAGAATTAGCCTGCAATACTGCAATCTCACCACTGCGCTGCCATGGCTCTTGTAGCAATAGACTTATATACCGCTTCAGCCCTCTCTAAGCGGTTTACAGAGTCAGCATACTACTCCCAACAATCTGGGTCCTCGTTTTACCGTCCTCGGAAGGATGGAAGGCGGAGCAAGAGAATCTTGTCCCAGTTTTCTGGGAGCTAAGCCAATAGGAAACAAGGGGCGAGGTTGCTTGCTCATTCGTATGAAAAGTGCTCTCACGTGTGGTTCTACACAGTATCTATCTCAGCACGCGCACCAAGGGATGCCACACGGCAGTTGGACGTACTTGGACATAGTCGTATTCACACTGGTAAGACAGCTCAAGGTTGAAGTGAGTGAAATAGATGCGGATGGCGTAGCCCTGGGGCAGGGTGATATTCCATATCCTCTCCTTGCTGTTAGGATAGACGTTGGGGAAATCCGGGGAGGCGATCCTCCCGTACATTTTGTCTAGCCGAAGAATGTCGCCAAGTATCCCAGGCCACAAAGCGAGGAGGAAGAAGCAGAATCTGTGCCAGAGGAAACAGGGAAAGTTAACACACGCGTACACACAAACACACACACACACACAAAACCCCTGCAGCTGGCTGATCCTTCACTCATGCTGACTTGTCATTCCCTCTTCCTTCCTCATCTCCTTTCCTTCCTCTTCAGATTTCTCAACCTGGCCGCCATCATTACCCCTTTAAAAAATATCCCGTAAAGCTAAAAAAAAGTCAGATATAAAAACTGTTTCAATTCCGTCACTAAAACAGGCACGCGTTGGTTGAATTCTGTAGACTACACCGGCGTAGACTTACGAACTTCAATTCTTTTTTTAAAAATGTTTTTATTAAACAGGTTTTTTTTTCCATTTTTTAAAGACCAATATCATCTTTGCAACATTTCCACATCAGTAAGCCTCCATTATACTCTTTTTATCTGTACATGTATACCTTTATCTGTCTGTCTGTCTGTCTGTCTGTCTATCTATCTATCTCTATATCTATCTCTATATCTATGTATGTATGCATGTATGAATCTATCTATCTATCTATCTATCTATCTATCTATCTATCTATCTATCTATCTATCTATCTCTATATCTATCTATCTATCTCCCTCTATCTATCTATCTATCTATCTATCTATCTATCTATCTATCTATCTATCTATATCTATCTATCTATCTATCTATCTATCTATCTATCTATCTATCTATCTTTACACATTTTTCATCTATGGTAATTTATACTTATATTTCTTCTATACATATTACTCTTTCAATGTATTTATTTCTATACAATACATCTTATATCGATCTATGTACATATATTCCTCTTATAACTATTATTCTATGCTATTTTATATACAATATATCTTACATTTCCCCCCCCTCTTATTAATTATGCGGTTTTATAATTTTTTTCTAATTTCTTAATCTTTGTTCCTTTAATGCTTTCTTATTCTTTGCATCTTTCCTCTAGCCATAAATTCCATGCTAAGTAATACGCAGATTCTCCCAAATCGGACGAACTTCAATTCTTATCTGTCCAAGCCGAAATGGCCAATTTGTCATCACTGCCGTCCCCCATATCGAAGCTGAATTTAAGAAAGCCCACTAAGCTTCATTAAACAGAAAGAACACCAGAAGAAAAGGCACGGTTGATCAAATTAAATACTGATTTAATACGGTATCTTGTCTCTCTCCCTCCATCCCCCGAATAAGAATCCTCACGGAAGCAGGACGTGACCCTGTTCTTCTCCATTAATTTATCAAACAGCCGACCAAAGTCATGTAAGTTGATGGAGGACATATTGTCTCCAGAAATTCAATAGGTTCTGCAATAGCAGGGCGGCAGGGGAGGGGGAGAAAAATCACACGGACATATGAAGGGAACAATTTGACAAGCACAGAGCAACCTCACAGCAAGGCATGCATTGCCGAAAGGAATTGAATTATGAAAGCATTTCCCCATCGAAACAAGATAATGGCAGTTCCATAGATGTTGGTAGAAATCATTACATTGGAGAGATTGCAGATTAACAGAGTTGGAAGGGCCCTTGTAGGTCATCTAGTCCAGTCCCCTGCCCGAGTAGGAGACCCTACACCATTTCTGACAGATGGCAATCCCGTCTCTTGAAAGCCTCCAGGGATGAAGCTCCCACAACTTCCGAAGGCAACTTCTGTTCCATGGGTTGATTGTTCTCCCTGCCAGAAAGTTCCTCCTTGTTTCCAGGTTGAGTCTTTCCTTGATCAATTCCCATCCATCGTTCCTAGTCTGGCTTTCATGTGCTTTGGAAAATAGCTTGACCCCCTTCCTCTCTGTGGCAGCCCCTCAAATATTGGAAGACTGCTATCCTGTCTCCCCTGGTCCTTCTCTTCACTAGACTGGCCATGCCCAGTTCCTGCAACCGTTCATCGTCTGTTTTAGCCTCCAGTCCCCTCATCATCCTGGTTGCTCTTCTCTGCACTCTTTCTAGAGTCCCAACCTCTTTTCAATAGCGTGGTGACCAAAACTAGATGCAGTCTTTGTGGGGTCTTACTAAGGCTTTATAGAGTGGTATTAGTACCACTGATTCATCAAGTGTTAGCCTTTTGCCCCTTCGCACTCTCAATTTGTTCTCCTTTCCACGTCCGGAGACAAAAACTAGATTCTTCCCGGACACCCAAGTAGTATCTCAATGTGTCATAGAAGAGATTGTTTCTCTCGTGGCTACCGACGTTCGTTTATTTTACAAGGATCAGTGAGATTTTGCTGGTCAACGGTGTTAGAACGAGTTCACACCGAGGCACCCCCCCCCCCCCCGTTTCATTCCAATCATATGCCCAGAACATACCTCATCATAGTGGCGTTCCCGTCTATTTCCACCGAGAGTTTTGTAGTCAGTAGCTTTCTCAGGCCTGTTTACGTTGTTTTTGAGGAGGGCTTTTCCTGTGTTGGTTCAGAGAATGTTTGTCTGAATTTTGAACTCTGGTCTTAACGTTTCTCTCACACAGGAAAGTGGCGGAAGTTGGGACGGGCTCCAGTCCTTTTTCTTCGTTCCCTTAAAGAAAGACACACCTTAGAAGAGTTTTTTTTTTAAACTTCTAAGCTTGTTCTGGGATACAGCAAGTTGACCCAAAAAAAAACCCCAAGCTCCAGCACTTGTGGGTGAAGTGAGTGAGATTAAAATGGGGAAGGTACAGGGAAGTACATGATTTTGTGAGTTGAGAGGTGGGGGAGGGTTGTGTTTGGCAATAGCCATTGTGTTTCGTCAGCTGGGTCTTCCCCGCTCTTGTGTAATGTCCGTGATCATATCAAAAATCCAGGCACCTCTCCTGCAGCTGGAGAATGAAAGAGGGGAGGGGAAGAAATATTTTCATTTTCTTGGAATATACTGTGTGGCAGTGGTGAAATTCAATTTTTTTAAACTACAGGCTCTGTGGGCGTGGCTAGGTGGGCATGGCAGGGGAAGGATACTGCAAAGTCTCCATTCCCTCCCCACTCAACATGCAGGCTCAGAGTAAGGGCCAGGAGTGGGTTAAAATTCCTGTGTTTGATTCGCGTCTCGGGAGATGAACCCAGATAATTTATATCTGCCGCTCGTTGCAAGACGTAAACTGCATATAAACCAATACAATACAATACAATAGTAGAGTTGGAAGGGACCTTGGAGGCCTTCTAGTCCAACCCCCTGCCTAGGCAGGAATCCCTATACCATTTCAGACAGGTGGCTATCCAACATCTTCTTAAAGACTTCCAGTGTTGGGGCATTCACAACTTCTGGAGGCAACTTCTGTTCCACTGATTAATTGTTCTAACTGTCAGGAAATTTCTTCTCAGTTCTAAGTTGCTTCTTTCCTTGATTAGTTTCCACCAGAAATCTCCCAGTTCAATTCCCTGCAGGCACCAGTGCTAACAATATACCTGTGTGTTTTCAGCTAACGCAAGATCGCATAGGACACGATGTTCCAACTAGATTCTATAGCCCATGTGAAGCTTGTCGGGTGCATTAAACATAAACGGCTGTGCAATTTTATTTTCTTCTTCCAGAAATCAATGTCCCATTTTCATCATTGCGACAAGCAGTGTACAAGCTCCGAGAGATAATGGGTGATATTCTCGGGAGCAGATGTCAGGTTGGCTCCGAGCTTAGATGCGAGTCGTAAAAAACCCCGATTCCCATCCAATTGCATGTTCAGCTTTGCGAGAAGAGTTATCCCAACGTTACGCCTTTGCGCTTTGCTCAAGTAGAACCTCCTACACCTCCAAGAGATATGGAGGACTTGTGTCGTGTGTTCTGATCAGGGCTTCCCAAGAGCCTGAAGCAAACTCCTGGTCCTGGCAAAAGCCCCCTTTTATTAATTGACTGTGAATTCTGCTCCTTCACCTCCAGCAAAGTCTTTCAAGGGAGGATTTACAGTCACAGACCTTCTCTGGCTTGGAGAGCTGCCAGGCCGATATCATCTCGGAGAGTCACGAACCAATGAAGCGAACGAATTGTCTCCTGCAAACTCCACTCCCCTTTCGCTCCTTGTATTCCCTCTGGGAGGAGCCATTCGTCATGACATCAAGTTGGCCATGCCCACCCAGTCACATGACCACCTAGCCACACCCACCCAGCTGGTCATTGGGCAGATCTTATCAGTGGTCCGCAAGATTTAAAAAGATGAATTCCGTGGTCCCTGATGTCCGAAAGGTTGGTGACCCCTGCTCCAGCCTATCCTTTGGTCCCTTCACGATCCCATCCAAATCCTAGCCGAGCCCAACCCTGCTTAGCTTGGGAGCAACAACAAGGTCTGGCAGCTGCTCCTTCCGCTATCAAAGACTCATCATGCATTTAGCATCATCCCTACCTCCAGTTTTGGAGGATGCAGTTGGAACAACAGTTTCTCCTGGCTGTTTCTGCGTCAGTCAGTTGTTGTCCAACTTGGCCTTGGCTTTCTTCCCCCAATTTTTTCCGCCAGGATTGTTGCTGCAAATCAGGACTTAAATAAAACGAGACTGCAAACAGTCTCTTTGATCTAATTATATCGCTCCTGACGGGTTTTATTTGGGTATTTTAACTGGATTTAATTATTTAGGGTTTTTAAATACTGTTTTTAAATATTGTATTGGATTGTTTTATTTATTAGCTGACCTCCTCCTGTACATGTACATGTCTTGTTATATGTTCTGGTAATATGTATGTATGTCTTGTCTATATATTTATTTCATATGTTTTACTGTACGCCGCCCCGAGTCCTCCGGGAGAGGGTGCGGCTAAGAAATAAATATTTATTATTATTAGATCACACTCTTGCCTTGATTTGTGGACTTGGCTCAAGCAATAGATTTGGCACTCAGGCATTAAACAGTTGGTGGCCAGCAGTAATGCCCTCATTTGCGGAAGGGGAGCCTCAGGATATTCAGCTACTTAGGTTGGGCTGCACCCGCGCTCCAATCCATGCACACACTGCCCCGATTCCTGCCCTCGGAGATGGCTCAGCCTTCCCCAGTGTGGGCCTTCCAGATTTAACAGAATAACGTTGGACGTTGTGATCGTGAATCCTCCCTCGAAAGACTTTGCTGGATGTGACGGAGCAGAATTCACAGTCAATGAATAAAATGGATTTTTTTTGGGAGTCTGCTTCGTGTTCTTGGGACGCCTCAATGAGAACACTGTCTCACTGTCTCTAATCAAGGAGAGAAGCAACCTAGAACTGAGGAGAAATTTGCTGACAGTCAGACAATTAATCAGTGGAACAACTTGCCTCCAGAGGTTGTGAATGCTCCAACACCGGAAGTTTTAAAGCAAAGCTTGGATAACCATTTGTCTGGTGTAGGGTCTCCTGCTTGAGCTGGGGGTTGGACTAGAAGACCTCCAAGGTCCCTTCCAGCTCTATTATTCTGTTATTGATATCCATCATTTGTCTGAAGTGGTGTAGGGTCTTCTACTTGAGCTAGGGGGTTGGACTAGAAGACCTCCAAGGTCCCTTCCAGCTCTATTATTCTGTTATTGATATCCATCATTTGTCTGAAGTTGTATAGGGTCTCCTACTTGAGCTGGGGGTTGGACTAGAAGACCTCTAAGGTCCCTTCCAGCTCTATTATTCTGTTATTGATATCCATCATTTGTCTGAAGTTGTATAGGGTCTCCTACTTGAGCTGGGGGTTGGACTAGAAGACCTCCAAGGTCCCTTCCAGCTCTATTATTCTGTTATTGTTATCCATCATTTGTCTGAAGTTGTATAGGGTCTCCTACTTGAGCTGGGGGTTGGACTAGAAGACCTCCAAGGTCCCTTCCAGCTCTATTATTCTGTTATTGTTATCCATCATTTGTCTGAAGTGGTGTAGGATCTCCTGCTTGAGCTGGGGGTTGGACTAGAAGACCTCCAAGGTCCCTTCCGGCTCTATTATTCTGTTATTGTTATCCATCATTTGTCTGAAGTGTTGTAGGATCTTCTGCTTGAGCTGGGGGTTGGACTAGAAGACCTCCAAGGTCCCTTCTAGCTCTGTTATTCTGTTATTGTTATCCATCATTTGTCTGAAGTGGTGCAGGGTCTCCTGCTTGAGCTGGGGGTTGGACTAGAAGACCTCCAAGGTCCCTTCCAGCTCTGTTATTGATATCCATCATTTCAATTTCAGCATGAATTGAAATGAGTAGAATATATATTTTTTTAAAATTCTGTTTTGGGAGACTTATGGAAAAACAGTGCTGCCATAAGGCTAATGGAGAACCCCTAATAAAGAAGCAGCCGCACCATATAACGAAGAAATTAAGGTGGGGAAGACGACAAGCTGAAAGCTGCAGTTTAGGGAGGCAGAATACACAAACATTCTGAGATGAAATAATACAAACTTGACAGACTTTGTGTTCCTCTCCTGTCCTGGTTGGTCCTAACGCAGCCTGCTGCAATTTGGCAGATAAATTTGGACAACCGTTTTCTTAATTCTGTGGTTAGTCCCAATACAACCAAGAAAGACGGGGGGAGGGGGCTACAGGATAGCGGTGTTTCAATAGCTGAGGGGGTGGGTGGGTTTCAACCTATTCTCCAAAGTACCTGAAGGCAGGAGAAGAAGTAACCTGTGGAAGAACATTAAAGGCAGAAGAGAATTAAGGTGAAATTTCCTGACAGAACAATTCATCAGAACAAGAAGCAATGGGTGGAAACTAATCAAGGAGAGAAGCAACTTAGAACTGAGGAGAAACTTCCTGACAGTTAGAACAATTAATCAGTGGAACAGCTTGCCTCCAGAAGTTGTGAATGCCCCAACACTGGAAGTCTTTAAGAAGATGTTGGATAGCCATTTGTCTGGAACGGTATAGGGTTTCCTGCCTAGGCAGGGGGTTGGACTAGAAGACCTCCAAGGTCCCTTCTAACTCTACTATTGTATTGTATTGTATTGTATTGTATTGTATTGAAATTTCCTGACAGAACAATTCATCAGTTCTATGGCTTGCCTCCAGAAGCTGTGGGAGCATTCAAGAAGAGACTGGATATCCATTTGGCCAGAATGTTATAAGGTCTCCTGTTTCAACAGGAGGTTGGACTGGAGGACCTCTAAGGTCCCTTCCAACTCTGTGATTGAATTCTCCAAAACACCTGAAGGCACTACGAAAGAAGCAGTGGATGCAAAAACTGAGTGAGGTACAAGTACCACTCTATAAAGCCCTTGTAAGGCCACACAGTGCTGCATCCAGTTTTGGTTATCACACTATAAAAAAGATCTTTCTAGAAAGAGTGCAGAGAAGAGCAACCAGGATGATTAGGGGACTGGAGGCTAAAACAACGGTTGCAGGAACTGGGCCTGGCTAGTCTAGTGAAGAGAAGGACCAGGGGAGACGTGATAGCAGTCTTCCAATATTTGAGGGGCTGCCCCAGAGAGGAAGGGGTCAAGCTATTTCTCAAAGCTCCCGAAGGCCAGACAAGGAATAATAACGGATGGAAACTGACCAAGGAGAGATTCAACCTGGAAATAAGGAGAAATTTTTTGGCAATGAGACCAATCAACCCATGGAACAGAAATTGTCTTCGGAAGTTGTGGGGGCTTCATCCCTGGAGGCTTTCAAGAAGAGATTGGACTGCCATTTGTCAGAAATGGTGTAGGGTCTCCTGCTTGGGTGGGGGTAGGGGTGGACTAAATGACTTACAAGGTCCCTTCCAAATCTTGTTAATTTGTATCTGAAAGTAATCGAGGAGAGAAATAAGGAGAAATTTCTTGACAGTGAGAACAATTAGTCAGAGGAACCCTCGTCTCCAGAAGTTGTGGGAGCTTCATCACTGGAGGCTTTGAAGAAGAGACTAGGCAGCCACCTGTCAGAAATGGGACAGGGTCTCCCGCTTAAGCAGAGGGTTGGACTAGAAGACCTCCAAGGTCCCTTCCAACACTGTTATTCTGTATTTAGCCTAGAAAGTCTCACAGGGGAACTCCCAACACTGATGATCCATTAGCAGCCTCCGGGGACAGAGCAGGTCAAGGACACAGGATCCGTTGAAGCAGAAACTTATTAAGTCTCCCAATTCTTTCAGCTCCTGTTTCTGTCACCCCTTCAGTTCCCAAAGAAAGGCCAAGCGTGTTTGAGTGACACCTGGCCTAATGCAGGTGGATGTGTTTTTATGGAAGCACCCTAACGAAGGCTGAAAAGATTTTTAAAATGTTTCCCTCCCTCCCCTCGCCTCCCAGTTTCTCTGTACCTCTAAGCTTCTTCTCAAGGTAACATTACAATTAAACAGGAAAGAAGATTTGGCGGCTGTGGACCGGGAGGGTGATGTGGTGTGTGTGTGTGATGGTTTTGCCAGGACTGAAAATAAATGTTGTGGCCCACTAGCTGAGCTGGCAGAAGATTCGGACAGTGAGGAGGTTGGGGAGGAGCATGGGCCAATCCTGGAGTCTGGGGAAGACTCTGATTTGGGCTCTGTGTCGGAGGCAGAGAGGGGGCCAGGGCCGTCTGACAGTTATCAGCTGCCTTCAGAGTCGGAGATCAGTGGGGCAGAAGAACAGCTGGAGCCTGTTCCCAGTGTGCGCATGCGCAGAATTGCCAGATGAAGGGAACAGCTAAGGAACAAGGGTCAGCTTGGGAGTAAGGCCACAAGTGGACGGCGAATGGCCCCTCCCAGAGGACATAAAAGAGGAACGAACGGGGAGTGGAGTTTGCAGGAGACCATTAGTTCATTCCTGCATTCTTGCCAAATATTGCGGCGTCTGAAAGATATCGGCTTGGCCACTCTCCAAGCCTGATAAAAGTCGGTAATTGAGAGCTATCTTGAAAGACTGCGAGAGAGGAATTCACTGTAAATTAAATAAAAGGGATTTTACCAGGCCTTCTTGCTGCTGGGAAAGCCTAGGTCAGAGCAATTAAAGCAATAAGCCAGGAAAGGGAAGTGAGCTTGATTTTTCAGCCACAGAAGGAGGTTTTATGTTGCAAGAGGGGGTGTCTCCTATCAGAACTGACAGTCTTAACTTCCATCTACAGCGTGCTGGGATCCATCAGCTGGATTGCCGTTTTCGGTTAAGTCTGTGCATATTACAAGTAGGAAAGAACCCAATTCTCATTTCTCAAATCTTCCAAGGTGCCTTATTGAACTCAGAAAACTGGCTCTGATCTGTGAGCGTGGATATAGAAGCCGAAATTGCAGGGGGTGGGTGGGGAGGAGGAGGAGGAGGAGTAGAATAAATACCAGATTTAAGTTTGTAAAAGATTTTCTTTCGAAGGGGATTGCCTTAGTAAGACAATAAGACTATCTTTTAAGATGGAAATATTTGTTCTGATCTAGGCCTCCCCAAAAAACAGGAGGCAGAATCCTTATCCCGACAAAACCCCTGTTATTAAACCAACGTGAATTCCTCTCGTTCACATTCAGCCAAGGCCTGGCAAACAGTCTTTCAAAGGTGAATTTATGACCACGGACCTTATCTAGCTTGGAAAACTGCCATGTAACTATTTTCCAAATGAGGTGCTGTGCAAGGAAAGACTGGGCACAGAGTCTCGGAGATTCATGGACAGATCTTCACACTCCAGAAACGAATCTAAAGACCGAATGAATTGTTTCCTGCAAAAGCCCACTCCCCTTTCGCTCCTCTTTTATTTCCTATGGGAGGGGCCAATCACCTTCCACCTGTGGCTTCACTCCCAAGTCTACCCTGATTTCTTACCTGTTCTTTTCTTCTGGCAGCTCGGCGCATGCGCACACTGGGAACAGGCTCCAGCTGTTCCTCTGCCTCACCGCTCTCTAGCTCCGTAAGCACCTGATCACCGCCAGACAGCCTTGGCCCGGTCTCTGCCTCCAACGCAGAGCCTTCATCCGAGCCTTCCTCAGCCTCCAGGACTGGCCCATGCTCCTCCCCAACCTCCTCACTGTCCAACTCTATTGCCAGCTCCCCTGGGGGGGCCACAACAATATTTTGGATTTAAGCTGTGGATTCTTGCTGCCTGCTCTGATGTGGGGTAGTGAGGGAAGAGAGCTCATTTACCTCCAGATGCTCAAATTTGGTGTTTTCTACAAGGGTACTTTGAGTTTTTCATGGATTCTACCCCCCTCCCCCCCGCAAAAAAATCCTCCCCCCATTCTGCCAGGCCACGTCCTTCTCAAAAGCAGAACTTGTCAAGAAGGTCTTTCCAAAGGCATTTGGAGTTTTGCCACTTTTGTTTTCATGGCATCTGGCCCTCTCAATTCCTGGCAAATAGATGGGGAAGAAATGGAGGTAGTGACCGATTTTATTTTCGTGGGCTCCAAGATCACCGCAGATGGGGACTGCAAGCCAAGAAATTAAAAGACAGCAAAGCAAAAAGCAGAGACAACCCCCTGCCAACAAAAAAATGCATATAGTTAAAGCTATGGTTTTCCCAGTTGCAATGGATGGCTGTGAAGGTTGGACCATAAGGAAGGCTGAGCGTCAAAGAATGGATGGAGCCTTTGAACTCTGGGGCTGGAGAAGAAGACTCCTGCATTGAGTCCCTTTGGACTGCAAGGCCATCCAACCGGTCAGTCCTAGAGGAGGTCAACCCTGGCTGCTCTTTAGAAGGCCAGATCCTGAAGAGGAAACTCAAACGCTTTGTCCACCTGATGAGAAGGAAGAAGGACTCCCTGGAGAAGAGCCTCATGCTGGGAACGATGGAGGGGAAAAGAAGAAGGGGACGACAGAGAAGGAGGTGGCTGGATGGAGTCACCGAAGCAGTCGGCGTGAGCTTCAATGGACTCCAGAGGATGGTAGAGGACAGGAAGGCCTGGAGGAACATTGTCCATGGGGTTGCAATAGGTCGGACATGACTTCGCAACTAACGACAACAAAAACAACCATTTTTGTTTTCATAAAAGATACCCTTAGCAGGATCACGCACCTTTCAGAGCAGCCGATCGGTTGAGGGGGAAAAAAAGTGGGTTGAACCCATCTGCCCGCCAATTGGCGTGAAAGAGAGCGGCTCATTCATTCTGATTAGCCGCCCCCTCGGAAGGTGGGCGGAAAAGGTGACTCCGGACGGCTGCCCTGTGTGCTGTGAAGAGAGCCCCATATGGAGAGTCCTAATACCTATTAAAAGACATCTGTGAGCTAAATTGAAAGAATAATGGCTCATCCCTTGGCGTGGCAGCCCAGGAGGCAGACATCAGCACCAATTCATCAGAGGCAATTTCTGGTCCTTACAGCCCTGTTAAATTCAGCCTAGCGGGCGGGCAGGAAATTAAGCCCCTGTCAACGGCAGGGATGAAAGAGGATAATTTTCCTCTTGCCGTTTTTTTTTTTAATAGTCTCCCTCGCCCCTGATAGTAAATACCACCATACTTCCAGCTCTTCGATTCTTTTCATAGGTCTTTTCAATTGCATGGGGAACGTCTGACCAGAAAGAAAAAAATAGGTACCTATTGTGGTATGGCATGGAGGGCCACACAATCCATCATTCGTTTAGCAATTTGGTGATTATTGCTGCACAATCACACAGAGCAATAGCACTTATATACCGCTTCACAGCCCTCTCTAAGTGGTTTACAGAGTCAGCCTCTTGCCCCCGACAATCTGGGTCCTGATTTTACCTACCGCAGAAGGGTGGAAGGCAGGTTTAAGTTTTGTGCCCCAATTTCTCTCTTTGAAATATTCTGACAATTCTACAGAGGAGTTATTGAGTCTGTCCTCTGCACCCCTATAACTGTCTGGTTTGGTTCTGCAATCCAACAATAATAATACAATAATACAATAGTAGAGTTGGAAGGGACCTTGGAGGCCTTCTAGTCCAACCCCCTGCCTAGGCAGGAAACCCTATACCGTTTCAGACAAATAACGATCCAACATCTTCTTAAAGACTTCCAGTGTTGGGGCATTCACAACTTCTGGAGGCAAATTCTGTTCCACTGATTAATTGTTCTAACTGCCAGGAAATTTCTCCTCAGTTCTAAGTTGCTTCTCTCCTTGATTAGTTTCCACCCATTACTTCTTGTTCTACCCTCAGGTGCCTTGGAGAATAGTTTGACTCCCTCTTCTTTGTGGCAAGACAGACACAAGACAGACACAAACTTCAGAGGAGAATTAGAACTGCAGAAGAAACAATGGCTACCAACCTGCCTTCCATTGAGGACCTGGACACTGCACGGGCTGTGAAAATATCTACAGACCCTTCGCACCCTGGACATAAATTGTTTCAACTCCTACCCTCAAAACGACGCTATAGAGCACTGCACACCAAGACAACTAGACACAAGGACGGTTTTTTCCCCAAGGCCATCACTCTGCTAAACAAATCATTCCCTCAACAGTCAAACTATTTACTAAGTCTGCATTACTATTACTATTAATCTTCTCGTCTTTCCTATCACCCATCTCCTCCCACTTATGACTGCAGGACTGTAACTTTGCGGCTTGTATCCTTACGATTTATATTGATTGTTCCCTAGTATGATTTAATTGCTTAATTGTACCCTATGGCTATCATTAAGTGTTGCACCTTATGATTCGTGACTCTACTTTTATGTACATTGAGAGCATATACACCAAAGACAAATTTCTTGTGTGTCCAATCACACTTGGTCAATAAAGAATTCTATTCTTTTCTTTTCTATTCTATTCTATTCTACTTTCTATCTTATCTATTCTATTCCATTCCATTCCAGGCAGATGAGAATGTGATTAAGTCAAATCTCTTTGACTTGGGAAACAGGTGAAAAAGTGACCACTTTTACATGTTTAAAATAAAAGGAAAAAACCTGATTTTCTGGAAGGGAAGAATTAAGATTTATCAATATCCTGATTTTCTTGTATTTCTGGGTACAAATTGGCCTCTATTATCCCATCAAGGAAGTTGATGGGCCCAGCCTGGGAAGTAAGTTTACTTGTAAAAATTGTCCTCAGCCTGGGAGAATTTTCTGTTCTGAAGCTCCCTGCTCTTTTGGCTAAAGTAAACCTGAAGTGCCTGGAATTAAATTAGCCCTGTGAGGTTTATGGATCATTATATCTCTTGCAAATTCTAGTTTTACTGCCTGCATCATGCATTTGAGTGCGTTTGTTTAAGGCCAATTTATGAGATTATAGGTACATTTTTCCCAGCTTTCTTTTGGTGTAGTGTTATTTATTAATTTACTAGCTGGATACCTGTGCTTTGCAACGAAACTATGTGATTGGGCAATGCAGGAGAAATCCAGTTCGCTCCAGTTCAATCCATTAGCTCAGTGGTGGTCAGTGATTGAAGGGACTATCTCTCATGCCGTCTTGAATCCGGAAGCAGTTCCATAGATGGAAGGTGTAGACATTGTGGTGAAGTACTGACATTTAGTGCTGTAAGGAGTACCAGACCGGTCCTGAGTGAAGGAGTGGAACATCTACCAGTTTGAACTGAGGTAACGGAATGTGAAGCAACTGGCAGTTGGAACAGAGTTCTTTTTAGGTGGGGAGTGGGAGTAGAACTCCTTAGCATCAGAGCCTGTTAATTACTATACACGAAATACTAATGATCTGATGGTCATTTCAAAAAATCCTTTCTTAGCGAGAACCTAGAAGCCAAGAGGAACACATGTGCCAAATTTCAAGTTTGTAGCTTTATGGTTCTGGAGATTTGCCTTTTATATATATAGATTTAATGCTCTTCTTTTTGACTCTGGCATTTACAAGAATTGTCGTTCTAACTGTTTGGTGACAGATCAAGTAGCCAACATGAAAGCAGAAACCCTCCTCTTTGGGGCTATAGCTCCAGAAATTTGGGGATGGTGGCCTCAACAATGATGCTGCATAAGGGGAAGGTGTCTGTTGGCTCTCAGTTCTTGTGCGTTCTACTGAGTTAACTGTACACTTTGTCCTCTTCATTTAGGACGGTTTGGCCCATGGGTATTTCCTATTGAAACAAAGGGGAAAAAACCCCTTGAATTACTCGTAATGACATAACATTCTTCCTGTTTAAATGCTGGCTGTTAATTTTTCCTCTGCTCCGTTAAGCATCTATGATTCAGCTGAAGAAGCAAAAGCGGTATAAGAACGAAGGCTCTTCTTTGCGTTGCCTTCTTTGGTGTCATCTCCCCTCAGGTCGCCTGGGCCCAACAGCTCTTAGTCACAGCAAACAGACCCTGGGCATGCTTTCTCACTGAAGAGTGGAGACAATGATGACCGAGGTCATGCTGGAATTGCCCAAGACAAGGAAGGGACGGTCAGCCTCCTAATTGACCTTCCTCTCACTGGCTATTAATCATCATCATCTGTTGTGGTCCACTGGTAGCCTGCGGAACTGACAGCAGAGACGGACAGTGAGGAGGTTGGGGAGGAACATGGGCCAGTCCTACAGTCTGGGGAAGGCTCGGACGAGGGCTCTGCGTCGGAGGCAGAGAGGGGGCCAGGGCCGTATGCCAGTTATCAGCTGCCTTCGGAGTCAGACATCACTGAGGCAGAAGAACAGCTGGAGCCTGTTCCCAGTGTGCGCATGTGCAGAGCTGCCAGACGAAGGGAACAGCTAAAGAACATGGGTCGACTTGGGAGGAAGGCCACAGGTGGACGATGAATGGTCCCTCCCAGAGGAAATAAAAGAGGAGCGAAGAGGGAGTGGAGTTTGCAGGAGGGGGCCAGGGCCATCTGGCCAGCCTCCAGAGTCAGGCATTAGCGAGGCAGAGTGCGCACTTGCGCAGAACTGCCAGAAGGCAAGAACAGCTAAGACAAAAAAGATGTGGAGAAAGAGCGCAGAGAAGAAAGAGCGCAGAGAAGAAGAACAAAGATGATTAGGGGACTGGAGGCTGAAACATATGAAGAACGGTTGCAGGAACTGGGTATGTTAAGGTTAAGAGAAAGAAGGACCAGGGGAGACATGATAGCAGTCTTCCAATATCTCAGGGGTTGCCACAAAGAAGAGGGAGTCAAGCTATTCTCCAAAGCACCGGAGGGCAGGACAAGAAGCAATGGGTGGAAACTAATCAAGGAGAGAAGCAACTTAGAACTAAGGAGAAATTCTCTGACAGAAACTAATCAGGAGAAAGCCTTGCTAGAGTTTTGAAGTGGAACAATGTATTCAGTGGAACAACGTGCCTCCAGAAGTTGTGAATGCCCCAACACTGGAGAGTTTTTAAGAAGATGTTGGATAGCCATTTGTCTGAAGTGGTATAGGGTTTCCTGCCTAGGCAGGGGGTTGGACAAGAAGACCTCCAAAGTCCCTTCCAACTCTGTTATTCTATTCTATTCTATTCTATTCTAAAAGGGACTACTCGGGAGTAAGGCTTGGAGGTGATTGTCCCCTCCCATAAGAGATAAAGGAGGAGCAAAGGCACCTGAGCCTATGCAGGGAGCAACTTTGTCCATGCTGGTGAGTTTACATTCTGAAGCTCCATTTTGACTCTTTGCTCCTTGTGGCCTTGCAAAGTTAATTGCCAATTAGGTCTTTGGCAGCGTTTCAAGGAAGATAAAGGTGGGTGCTTATCAGCCTTATTCCGAAGGACTTTGGCAGACTTCTGTCGGACTCTTGACAAACTATTTGTGACTCATTATGGGCTATGAATGCACATAGTTCACAGCCTTTGAAATGAAAGGAGGATTTTTGGGGACTACGGGGGTGCTTTTCACTGTAATCAGGAAGCCTAGATCGGAATACCATCTTCTTTTAAC
Source organism: Natrix natrix natrix (assembly GCA_029891615.1). Classification (NCBI taxonomy): domain Eukaryota; kingdom Metazoa; phylum Chordata; class Lepidosauria; order Squamata; family Natricidae; genus Natrix; species Natrix natrix. The sequence goes on along the minus strand of JAKRSK010005496.1, from coordinate 337,776 downwards.
GACCCCCCCTTGCGGGGTAGAATCTGGGCAATTGAATGCCGCTAGCAGAGTGTTTTAACAGCCGGATGCCCTTCCTGTTGCCAATGCAGAGTTTTGTTCAGCAGATCTATTCTCGATGTGCCCAGAGAGAGAAATATCAGCCTCTACCTAGGATTGAACTTGCAGCCTCCTAATTGGGAGGCTAGAGCTCCACCTCTCGCTGACTATTAATGTTCTTGAGAAAGTGCTCCCTGGAAGGGCTCACCGTGAATCTAGCCACAGGAAGGGGTACGGTCGGTCATTCAAGACCCCGGAGCAAAGACTGCACGTTAGGGTATTGACAAAGCACAGCTTCGGTGCTTAGTTTGTACTCAGTTGTGTGCACCACATTTCCACGTTAGACCACTTGAGCAATTCGCCTAATCTGAATGCTTAGCCGCGGGGAATCCCGTCCTGTAAACATAATCAATACTCTCCACGCAAGCACGTTCACAGCCGCTTTCCTCTCTGCCGGTTTGCCGTGGCGGTGCCCTTAATCTTCTGCCGGGTTCCCAATTTCATACGCAAAGCAGGTGCTCTGAATATTTACAATGTTGGCTGCTTGTTTGTAGATTCGGGCTTGCAACCTGCTTTTAGACATGCGGACTCACGTAGTTATGTACGTTTTTTGTTTTGTTTTGTTTTCTGGTTGGTGCTTTTCTTTCTGTTTTTAAAGATTAAAATGTTCAATGAAAACTAAAAAGGAAAAAGAAATGCGAACGCCAAATCGCCTTCCGAAATGGATTACAATACAATACAATACAATAGCAGAGTTGGAAGGGACCTTGGAGGTCTTCTAGTCCAACCCCCTGCCTAGGCAGGAAACCCTATACCGTTTCAGACAGATGGCTATCCAACATCTTCTTAAAGACTTCCAGTGTTGGGGCATTCACCATTTCTGGAGGCAATTCTGTTCCACTGATTAATTGTTCTAACTGTCAGGAAATTTCTCCTCAGTTCTAAGTTGCTTCTCTCCTTGATTAGTTTCCACCCATTGCTTCTTGTTCTACCCTCAGGTGCCTTGGAGAATAGTTTGACTCCCTCTTCTTTGTGGCAACCCCTGATTCTTAAGTCTTGTTTTTGCAAAAGTCGGGTCTCACGTTTTGCCGAAGGGAAAAACGGTCTGTCACTCACTGGAAGTAGAGAGTTGGAAGCTTAATGCTATGGGATGTTAGCCAAAAGGATGACTGCTCTCAGGGTGAAATTTGGGAGGATGCAGCTTGAGGGACATAGTTGAAAAAAATATTCTTTGTCAGTGGAATTATTACTTTGGAACAGGACTGTCCGAGGGAAGAGCCAGCCCCATAACTGAGGCATTGACTGGGGCATTGATGCTTCCTTTTCATCCCAAACTTTGCTCCTGAAGTCAATCAGATTTTGAGCAAAGCTAAGGAGGCGTGACTTCACTTGCTACGACATTGATTGATCCTCAACCTTCCATTATTATTCTGGCTCAAAGCTAGTGCCATCTACACATGTTATCTGTACTGACCAGAGAGTGTCCAGTAGTTTTATCAACAGCTTGTTTCCCCCATGCAACTCCCAACCTCAGGAGTGATTTAAGGGGCATTAGAACAAATTGTGAGACGCCATAATATCTGTCTGCAGCTCTAGCCATGTCTGTTGCCTCAGGCATCCGCTCTTCTTAGCATCTGACATTTTTTCCTGAAATTTTCCCCCGTGATTAAAATCAAGAGCAGCCCTCCCCCTAGTTTGAGAGAGAGAGAGAGAGAGAGAGAGAGAGAGAGAGAGAGAGAGAGAGACGAGAGACAGACAGACAGACAGGATGAAAGAAAGAGAGAGAAAATGAGAAAGAGAGAGAAAATGAGAAAGAAACAGAAAATGAGAAAGAGACAGAGAAAGAGAGAATGAGTGTGTATATGTGAGAGAGAGAATGAGAAAGAGAAAATGAGTAAGAAGGAATGAGAATGAGAAAGAGAGAATGAGAGAAAGTTATCTGTGTGTGAGTGAGAGAGAGAGAGTGAGAATGAGAATGAGAAAAAGAAAGAATGAGAAAGAGAGAAAATGAGAAAGAGAGAATGAGAGAAAGTTGAGTGAGCATGTGTGTGAGATAGAATGAGAAAAAGAAAGAATGAGAAAGAGAGAAAATGAGAAAGAGAGAATGAGAAAGAAAGAGAGAGAAAGAATGTGTGTGTGAGAGAGAGAGAATGAGAAAGGGAGAGAAAGAGAATGAGAGAAAGATGAGTGTGTGTGAGAGAAAGAATGCGAAAGAAATGAGAGAAAGAAAGATGAGAGAGTGTATGAGAGAGAGAGAGAGAGAGAATGAGAGAGAAAATGAAAAAAGAAAGAAAGAATGAGAGAGAGAATGAGAAATAGAGAAAATGAGAAAGATGAGTGTTTGTGTGTATGTGTGAGAGAGAGTGAGAGAAAGAGAGAATGAGAATATTTGTGTGTGTGTGTGTGTGTGTGAGAGAGAGAGAGAGAGAGAGAGAAAGAATGAGAAAAAAAGAGAATGAGAAAGAGGGAAAATGAGAATGAGAGAAAGAGAAAGAAAGAGGGAAAGAGAAAGAAAGAGAGAAAGAATGAAAGAAAGAATGTGTGTGTGTGAGAGAGAGAGAATGAGAAAGGGAGAGAAAGAGAATGAGAGAGAGAAAGATGAGTGTGTGAGAGAGAAAGAGAATGAGAAAGAAATGAGAGAAAGATGAGAGTGTGTATGAGAGAGAGAGAGAATGAGAGAGAAAATGAAAAAAGAAAGAAAGAGAGAATGAGAAATAGAGAAAATGAGAAAGATGAGTGTTTGTGTGTATGTGTGAGAGAGAGAGAGAGAGAGTGAGAAAGTGTGTGTGTGTGTGTGTGTGTGTGTGTGTGTGTGAGTGATGAGAGAGAGAGAGAGAGAGAGAGAGAGAGAGAGAGAGAGATCGGAAAATAAACCAGAAGACTGCATCCCAAGGTCCTCAGGCCATGCTTTATTTGTCAATTAAATCATCACAAAATCAGAGTTTTTATGCTCTGATGAGGGAACGGAGAGAAGCCGGAAGAAAAGGGGGGTGTGGGGGGGGGCATCACCACAGAAGGCAAGAGAGTGCCGGCCACAGCTTAGGCAAGACCAGGGGTGGGAAGGAACTCACAACCAACTGACCCAGTCCTTCGCCTTCAATCCTCCCGTCCGACCTTTGCAGCCTTTTGCCAAGAGGCGTGGGCTTACTTAGGTCGCAAAATGTGATGAGAAAGCCCCTTCCCCACCCCAACCCCCCTCTGCAGACCAAGACACTTCTTTTTCTTTTTTTTTCTGGCCCAATATACACAACAAGAACAGCTCCAGAAGCCAGAAAGGCCCCGGGGGGTGGGGTGGGGATTTGTTAGCAGGCCGTGTAGGTTTTCCAAAAGAAGTTTTTGCATGGAGTTTTGCGGTCTCGCAGGCTGAGGTGTGCCGACTGCCCCAGCACCAAGGGCTCTTCCTCCAGTTTCCTCTCTAGGGGATCTTCAAAATCGGAGAAAGCTACCGCTTCGCGATCTGCGTCGACTCCATTCAGGAGCCCTGCTAGCATTTTCAGGATGAGGCTTTTCTGAGCTTTGGATAGCTCCTTACGGTCGGTCGTGAAGGAGGCAGGAAGAGAGAGGGGGAGAGAAAAAACAGAGAAGGCACTGTGAGATTTTTTTTTTTTACATCCTTGCAGGAAAGGGGTTTTCTTTTAAGGAGGTGGGGACAGAGATTATGAAAGAGAAGAGAAGAGAGAAGAGAAGAGAGAAGAATAACAGAGTAGAGATGAGTGGAGTGGAGTGGAGACTGGACTGGACTGGAATAGAATAGAATGTCAGAGTTGGAAGGGATCTTGAAGGTCTTCTAGTCTAACCCCCTGCTCAGGCAGGAGAACCCTACACCACTTCAGACAAAGGGTTATCCAACATCTTCTTAAAAACGTCCAGTGTTGGAGCATTCACAACTTCCGGAGGCAAGTTGTCCCACTGATTGATTCTAACTCAGGAATTTTCTCCTCAGTTCTAAGTTGCTTCTCTCCTTGATTAGTTTCCACCCATTGCTTCTTCTCCTGCCTTCAGGTGCTTTGGAGAATAGCTTGACTGACTCTTCTTTGGGGCAGCCCTTGAAATATTGGAACACTGCTATCATGGACTCCCCTAGTCCTTCTTTTCATTCAATTAGACATACCCAGTTCCTGCAACCGTTCTTCCTATGTTTTAGTTTCCAGTCCCCTAATCCTCTTTCTTGCTCATCTCTGCACTCTTTCTAGAGTCTCCACATCTTTTTTACATTGTGCCGACCAAAACTGGATGCCGTATTCCAAGTGTGGCCTTACCAAGGTATTATAAAGTGGCATTAACCCTTCACATGATCTTGATTCTATCCCTCTGTTGATGCAGCCTAGGATTGTGTTGGCTTTTTTGGCAGCTGCTGCACACGGCTGGCTCCTATTTAAATGGTTGTCCACTAGGACTCCAAGATCCCTCTCACAGTTACTACTATTGAGCCAGGTACCACCTATTCTGTACCTGTGCATTTCATTTTTCTTGCCTAAATGTAGAACCATACTTTTTCCATGATAGAATTTCATTTTGTTAGATATCGCCCAGTATTCAAGTCTCTCCAGATTGGATGATAATCACATCCAATTTTAGATTTTCAAGACAGACCCCTTCCCATTTATACAGGTAAATCCTTGACTTAACGATCCCAATTGAGCCCCAAATGTTGATGGCTAAGCCAAACAGTGGTTAAGTGAGTATTGCCTCACTTTACGACCTTCCCTCTCACAGCGAGTCGCTGTGGATGCTAAGTTAGTAACGCAGTTGTTATGTGAATTTGGCTTCCCCATTGACTTTGCTCATCAGAAGGTCGCCAAAGACGACCCCGTGATCCTAGGTCATAAACATGAGTCATTTGCCAAGGGTCTGAATTTTGATCACAGGAACATAGGGGTACTACTAAGACCATAACTCTGAAAAGCGGTCCTAAGTCACGTTTTTCAGTGCCATCCTAATTTTGAACAGTCACTGAATGAACCCCTTGTAACCTATGGAACAGAAGTTGCCTTCGGAGGTTGTGGGAACTTTATCCCTGGAAGTTTTTAAGAAAAGATTGAACTGCCATTTGTCAGAAATTGTGTAGGGTCTCCTGCTTGGGCAGGGGGTTGGACTAGATGACCTACAAGGTCCCTTCCAACTCTAGTGTATCTGCATCTAAATCAAGGGCTACTTGTAATAAGGAGAGCACAGTAGAAATAACAGATCCATGGCGCTTGCGAGGGGCTTCCTCTCCCACCCGCCCCCAAGGAATCCTATTCATTGTCTGAGCATAGCTGGAAAAGCCAAGCACTTCTGGATCTGAACCCAGATAGGTGGAAATCCAAGGAAATTCCGCGGCCGTATGTTAAAGAGACAGAAAAACTGGAATGCCTCCCTGAAGAAATTATCCCCATTTGCAAGCCGGCCTCCTTCTGTTTCCGACGAACAGTTTCCATCAGCTTGACTTCATGTTTCCTTGACTTCGCATTTATGCTCCTCTCCCCAGAACCAGAACGATACATGAGCACACAGTAGATGCAAACTCAAGGTAAACCGCACCAAACTCGATTGCAGAAAATACGACTTCAGCAACAGAGGGGTCAACGCCTGGAATGCTCTACCTGACTCCGTGGTTACATCCCCAATCCCCCCAAAACTTTAACCTAAGACTGTCTACTGTGGACCTCACCCCATTCCTAAGAGGTCTGTAAGGGGGCGTGCATAAGCGCACCGGCGTGCCTACCGTCCCTGTCCTACTGTCCCCATTTATTCGTACCCATTTCACGTATTCATAATCTTGCATATACTATTTGATTGTTGCTTGTATAGGGGGATGAGAGACAGGTACCTTGGTCTATATACCAAACGAAGGACCCATTGGGATCCCCGTATCAAAACAATTTACCTTACCTGCAGCCAGAACGGGAAAATAGCATTTAACACAGCACAGTCCTTAAACAAAATGGTTTGGTTGAGATCTGCATACGTGGGACTGATCGTGGTAGATTGCAGGGGTGTCACCGAAATATAATTTTATCATATTTTATCTATATCTTAAATTACTGTATTCTATTACAATTTCACTTTAGACTGAATTTTATTCCCATTCCATTTGAAGTCATATTTTATTCCCATTCCATTTTAAATCGTATTTTACTCCCATTCCATTTTAAATTGTATTTTATTCCCATTCCATTTTAAATCGTATTTTATTCCAGTTCCATTTTAAATCGTATTTTATTCCAGTTCCATTTTAAATCGTATTTTATTCCAATTCCATTTTAAATCATATTGCATTCCAATTCCATTTTAAATCGTATTGTATTCCCATTTCATTTTAAATCGTATTTTATTCCCATTCCATTTTAAATCGTATTTTACTCCCATTCCATTTTAAGTTGTATTTTATTCCAATTCCATTTTAAATCGTATTTTACTCCCATTCCATTTTATTCCAATTCCATTTTAAATCGTATTTTATTCCCATTCCATTTTAAATTGTATTTTATTCCCATTCCATTTTAAATCGTATTTTATTCCAGTTCCATTTTAAATCGTATTTTATTCCAGTTCCATTTTAAATCGTATTTTATTCCCATTCCATTTTAAGTTGTATTTTATTCCAATTCCATTTTAAATCGTATTTTACTCCCATTCCATTTTAAATCGTATTTTATTCCCATTCCATTTTAAATCGTATTTTACTCCCATTCCATTTTAAATTGTATTTTATTCCCATTCCATTTTAAATCGTATTTTATTCCAGTTCCATTTTAAATCGTATTTTATTCCAGTTCCATTTTAAATCGTATTTTATTCCAATTCCATTTTAAATCATATTGCATTCCAATTCCATTTTAAATCGTATTGTATTCCCATTTCATTTTAAATCGTATTTTATTCCCATTCCATTTTAAATCGTATTTTACTCCCATTCCATTTTAAGTTGTATTTTATTCCAATTCCATTTTAAATCGTATTTTACTCCCATTCCATTTTAAATCGTATTTTATTCCAATTCCATTTTAAATCGTATTTTACTCCCATTCCATTTTAAATTGTATTTTATTCCCATTCCATTTTAAATCGTATTTTATTCCAATTCCATTTTAAATCGTATTTTATTCCAGTTCCATTTTAAATCGTATTTTATTCCAATTCCATTTTAAATCATATTGCATTCCAATTCCATTTTAAATCGTATTTTATTCCCATTTCATTTTAAATCGTATTTTATTCCCATTCCATTTTAAATCGTATTTTACTCCCATTCCATTTTAAGTTGTATTTTATTCCAATTCCATTTTAAATCGTATTTTACTCCCATTCCATTTTAAATCGTATTTTACTCCCATTCCATTTTAAATCGTATTTTATTCCCATTCCATTTTAAATCGTATTTCATTCCCATTCCATTTTAAATTCCATTTCGTCAAATTCCATTTTAAAATTGCTTTGATCAAATTGTCATCATAATTTGTTTCTGGAACTTTGCACTTTGATACGGCCCGAGGACTAAATCAATAGAGACTCAATGTCAATATATCTATTCTCTTATACACGCTTGACAAAACAAACAAATAAAATAAAAATAAATCAAGTAAAGAATGGGACAACTCCCCACGGCCAACTCGCGCGCGGGACAGTTATTCAAGAATCCGATGTCATTTGTTTAACTTAATTTAAATTTTGGTCATTCACCTTTCCTTTCATCTCTCCTTTGGCATCCTTTCTTCAATGATTCTATTCCACTATTTCTTTGACATTAGTGTAACTCTTGCCCCGTGGCGAGTCTAGATCTCCCAACAAAGGATCTCCCTCCATCTGTAGTGATCTCTGTGACACTGGGCTGCCCACGAGACTATAAGAAAGCAGCTAATTCTATTTTTTTCAAACTATGCGTAACAAGGACATATTAGGGGGGGAAAGTCCCTGCAGGAGGATTTCTCCCTAAGCCTCCTGACCCTTCCCGCTGGAAGAGCCTGATTTTAAATTTTCTATGAGCTGCTAATTTGGTTCTGCAACCCCACAATACAGACACAGACTTCAGAGGAGAATCAGAACTGCAGAAAAAAAACAATTACCGCCAACCTGCCTTCCATTGAGGACCTGTATACTCTACGAGTCAAAAAGAGGGCTGTGAAAATATTTACAGACCTCTCGCATCCTGGGACATAAATTGTTTCAACTCCTACCCTCAAAACTACGCTATAGGGCACTGCACACCACAACATCTAGACACAAGAACAGTTTTTTCCTGAATGCCATCACTCTGCTAAACAAATAATTCCCTCACCACTGTCAAACCATTCACTAAGGCTGCATTGCTATTACTATTATTTTCAGTGTTCCTATCTCCCATCTCCTCCCACTTATGATTGCAGGACTGGAACTTTGTTGCTTGCATCCTTACGATTTATATCGATATTGTTTCCTGATTGCTTATTTGTACTCCATGACTATCATTAAGTGTTGTACCTTATGAGTCGTGATGAATGTATCTTGTCTTTTTATGTACATTGAAAGCACATATGCACCAAAGACAAATTCCTTGTGTGCCCAATCACACTTGGCCAGTAAAGAATTCTATTCTATTCTATTCTATTCTATTCTATTCTATTCTACTCTACTCTACTCTACTCTACTCTACTCTACTCTACTCTACTCTACTCTACTCCTGTTCTATTCTATTCTGTTCTATTCTACTCCTATTGTGTATTCTATTCTATTCTACTCTACTATTCTAGTGTATTCTACTCTAATATTCTATTCTCTATTATATTATATTCTACTCCTATTCTATTCTATTCTATTCTACTCCTATTGTGTATTCTATTCTATTCTACTCTACTATTCTAGTGTATTCTACTCTAATATTCTATTCTCTATTATATTATATTCTACTCCTATTCTATTCTAGTGTATTCTACTCTAATATTCTATTCTCTATTATATTATATTCTACTTCTAATTCTATTCTATTCTATTATATTATATTCTACCCCCATTCTATTGTGTATTCTATTCTACTCTACTCTACTATTCTATTCTACTCCTATTCTATTCTATTCTATTCTATTCTACTCTACTATTCTATTTTATTCTACTCTACTCTACTTCTATTCTATTCTATTCTATTCTATTCTAATCTAATCCTATTCTATTCTATTCTATTCTATTCTATTCTATTCTATTCTAGTGTATAGATAAAGTCTGTTCCTAACCCAAGCACCAGCAATTTATGGCTCTCAAATGGATTTGGAATACCACCGATGATCTGAGAAAGGTGATTTAGAAAATAATCTGTCCCAGCTTGCATTTGTCTTGGGGACAGCCTAATGAAGCAAGGATTCTGCAGTTGTTTTCAGACTGTGTGTCTATTATCTCTTCCCCCTTTTCTCCCTTCTGTGGCGAGAGGGCACACCGAGCTCCGGGAAACTGGCTTTTGAGGCAACTCATAAAAGCTGGCATTGTTATTCTTTACTATTCTATTACCCTCCCTTCTGTTCGCAGTTCTCAATGGAAGATTAAACGGCCTATATTAACTCTCCCTACTTTCTGATCAGTTATTGCCCCCCCGCCCCCCCCGCCCCCCCGCCTTGTTTGTCTCGGATTCCTTCATGGGAAGCACCTAATACACCGCCCTTAGGAGAGTAGAAGAGAGGAAAGGGGAAAGAAGAAAGAAAGAGGAAAGGCTAGGAAGGAGGGAAGGATTAGAAAGAGAAGGAGAAAGGGTAGGCAGGGGAGAGGAAGAGGGGTATAGGGAATAGGTAAGAGAAAGGAGAGCAGGAGAGGAGAAGAGAGGAAAGGGGAGAGAAGGAAGAAAGAGGAGACGAAGGAGGGAAGGGATAGAAAGAGGAGAGAGGGTAGGAGGGGGAAGAGCAAGAGAGGAATAGGGGAGAGGTAAGGGAAGTAGGAAAGGGAAAGGAGAGAAGAGAAGAGAGGAAAGGGGAGAGAAGGAAGAAAGGAAAGGAGAGGAAAGAGGGAAGAGATAGAAAGAAAAGGAGAGAGGGTAGGAGGAGGAAGAGAAAGAGCAATAGGGGAGAGGTAAGGGAAAGGAGAGCGGGAGAGGAGAAGAGAGGAAAGGGGAAAGAAGAAAGAAAGAGGAAAGGTGAGGAAGGAGGGAAGGATTAGAAAGAGAAGGAGAAAGGGTAGGAGGGGAAGAGGAATAGGGGAGAGGTAAGGGAGAGGAGAAGAGAGGAAAGGGGAGAGAAGGAAGAAAGAGGAAAGGAGGGAAGGGATAGAAAGAAGAAGAAAGAGTAGGAGGGGGAAGAGGAAGAGAGGAATAGGGGAGGTAAGGGAGAGGAGAGCAGCAGAGGAGAAGAGAGGAAAGGGGAGAGAAGGAAGAAAGGACAGGAGGGAAGGGATAAAAAGAGAAGGAGAGAGGGTAGGAGGGGGAAGAGGAAGAGAGGAATAGGGGAGAGGTAAGGGAAAGGAGAGCAGGAGAGGAGAAGAGAGGAAAGGGGAAAGAGGAAAGGTGAGGAAGGAGGGAAGGATTAGAAAGAGAATGAGAAAGGGTAGGAGGGGGAAGAGGAAGAGAGGAATAGGGGAGAGTTAAGGGAAGAAGGAGAGAGGAGAGGAGAGGAGGGAAGGAGAGAAGGAAGGAAGGAGAGGAAGGAGGGAAGGGAGAGAAAGAGGAGAGAGGGTAGGAGGGGGAAGAGCAAGAGAGGAATAGGGGAGAGGTAAGGGAAGAAGGAAAGGGAGAAGGAGAGGAAGGGGAGAGAAGGAAGAAAGGAAAGGAGAGGAGAGAGGGAAGGGAGAGAAAGAGAAGGAGAGAGGGTAATAGGAGGGAAGAGAAAGAGCAATAGGGGAGAGGTAAGGGAAAGGAGAGCAGGAGAGGAGAGGAGAAGAGGAAAGGGGAGAGAAGGAAGAAAGAGGAAAGGAGGGAAGGGATAAAAAGAGAAGGAGCAAGGGTAGGAGGGGGAAGAGGAAGAGAGGAATAGGGGAGAGTTAAGGGAAAGGAGAGCAGGAGAGGAGAAGAGAGGAAAGGGGAGAGAAGGAAGGAAGGAGAGGAAGGAGGGAAGGGATAGAAAGAGGAGAGAGGGTAGGAGGGGGAAGAGCAAGAGAGGAATAGGGGAGAGGTAAGGGAAGTAGGAAAGGGAAAGGAGAGAAGAGAGGAAAGGGGAGAGAAGGAAGAAAGGAAAGGAGAGGAAAGAGGGAAGAGATAGAAAGAGAAGGAGAGAGGGTAATAGGAGGAAGAGAAAGAGCAATAGGGGAGAGGTAAGGGAAAGGAGAGCAGGAGAGGAGAGGAGAAGAGAGGAAAGGGGAGAGAAGGAAGAAAGAGGAAAGGAGGGAAGGGATAAAAAGAGAAGGAGCAAGGGTAGGAGGGGGAAGAGGAAGAGAGGAATAGGGGAGAGGTAAGGGAAAGGAGAGTAACAGGAGAAGAGAGGAAAGGGGAGAGAAGGAAGAAAGAGGAGAGGAAGGAGGGAAGGGATAGAAAGAGAAGGAGAGAAGGTAGGAGGGGGAAGAGGAAAAGAGGAATAGGGGAGAGGTAAGGGAAGTAGGAAAGACAAAGGAGAGGAGAAGAGAGGAAAGGGGAAAGAAGAAAGAAAGAGGAAAGGAGAGGAAGGAGGGAAGGGATAGAAAGAAGGAGAGAGGGCAGGAAGAGGAAGAGAGGAGTAGGGGAGAGGTAAGGGAGGTAGGAAAGGGAAAGGAGAGGAAGAAGGGAGGGAGGGTGAAAAGAAAAGAAAAAAATTGGGTGGTGATAATACAAAATAGGCATATGGGATGGTAAGCAAAGCAACCCAGAATGTATATTTTAACTTTTTATACGGAAAAACAAATATGTAAAAGCGATAAAAGATAAATAAGAACAATAACTAAGGGAATGTATACCTGTAACTATATGTAAGAGAATAAAAATTTTAAAAAACTTTTTAAATAAAAAAAAATGCACACCCGATTGTGAAAAAAAAAAATCTTTTCCATGCCCCAATGTCCATCCAACAAGAAACATGGACTATGTCATAAAAAAGCTTCCTCTTTTTCAAATATAGAAAGAATGTCATCCTCTCCCCCCCCAACCCCCCAAAAAAACCCCAAAACTCACCCTGCTGCTCTGTGCAGAAAAGTTCTCATCTCCTGGCAAGGCAACCGCGCACATCGTCCAGGTCAGCAGAAGTACCGCGACAAACCTTCCCATCGGCATGACGGATAACTTTCGGGGAGCTTTTGCGAGAGAGAAGCTGGGAGGCAGACCCGCTTCAGGATATTCTGCCCGGCTGCTGCGTCTTCTCCTTTTATAAAACACTCCCCGAGCTGTGCCAAGTGACGGGAGCCGGGAAAAACACTCTCCCAAGCCAATGAATTTGAGACAAGTGGCAGCATCAGCTGTTAGAGGAAGGAGAACAGAGAAGTAGGATGCTTGCGACATAACAGCAGAAACGGGTAGGTAGTAGATAATTCCACTGGAGGAGGAGGAGGAGGATTGAAATTTATTTATTTATTTGGTTTGTCAAACACGTCAAAGATAACAGGTGTAAGTATGCCACCTAGGCTTGAAATTTTAGGCCTGGATAACCTTGAACTACGCCGTCTACATTCCGGCCTGAGTTTAGTGCCCAAGATAATCTGCCATAACTCCAACCTGTTAACGACTACTTTGACTTCAACTGCAATAACACAAGGGCTATCCATAGACACAAACTAAGTGTCATCCATTCTAATCTTGATTGCAGGAACAACGATTTCCGCAATAGAGTAGTAAACACCCTACCTGATCCTGTTGTTAATTCCTCTAACCTCCATACCTTTTACCTTAAGCCGTGGACCTTACGGGTTTCTTAAGAGGTCCCTAAGGGGGACACCAGCGAGCCTACCGTCCCTATCCTACTGTCCCTATTGATATGTACTCTTTTTATGTGTTGATAGCTATGTTTTGCTTATTTACCTCCATTTATTTGTGCCATTTTTTTCATGTGCTTTCACACTTGTTTCCTTGTCCTTGTCGACAAATAAAATAAATAAGTATAAACGTGATTATGAATACTGGAAATGGGTATGAATAAGTGGAGACAGTAGGACAGGGATGGTAGGAACGCTGGTGCGCTTATGCACACCCCCTTTACGGACCTCTTAGGAATGGGGTGGGCTCGACAATAGGCAGTCTTAGGTTAAAGTTTTGGGGGGGATTGGGGATGTAACCACGGAGTCAGGTAGAGCATTCCAGGCGTTGACCCCTCTGTTGCTGAAGTCGTATTTTCTGCAATCGAGTTTGGAGCTGTTTACCTTGAGTTTGTATCTGTTCACCGGTGTATCATTGCCGTTGAAGCAATAATACATTGACAGATAGGACGTTGTAGCAGACAATTTTGTGTACTACGCTTAGGACAGACCTTAATCGGTGTATTGTCCAAGCCCAAAATTTCAAGCCTGGTGCCTTATTGTGAGCAGAGGAGTGGAGAACACTTCTTGTGAATTACCTCTGGACTCGCTCGCTTGTATTAATGTCCGATATGCAGTGTGGATTCCAGGCAGACGAGCTGTATTCGAGAATTGGTCTGGCAAAGGTATTGTATGCCCTGGTTGCAGTACAATGTTACCAGAGAAGAAGCTTCGCAAGATTAGTTTGACAACTCTTAATGCCTTTTTGGCAATGCTGTTACAGTGAGCTTTAGATCATTTGAGATGAGTCCTCCTAGGTCCTTGACGGAGTGAGGGGTTGGCCTGCGAAGTTGTATCCGCCCAGCCTCTCCCCCTATATTCTTACCTCTGGAAATTGAGAAAAAAAATTCCACAGCTGAATCGTAGATTTTCTTCCCACTCGAGGCTTAAGCCCAGCAAACAGTAGCATTTTAAAAAAAAAACTCAGGGCATTGATAGCACGCAATAATCCCCATGCGTTCCGAAACAACGAAACTTTGCAAAACAAAAAGACCTGACATTCAAGGAAGACTTTTTCCTCCTCTGAAATGCAATTTCCTTTCCTGGTGGGTCTGAATTCTATCCCGAGAGAACAGAAATTGTGGAATCGTCTGAACTTCCCTCCCCTTTGCATGACTATTGTGAGAGGATAGTTTTATCGAAGAAGTAGTCGCTTGGATACCCATGCTTCGCTATGGAACTATGTGATCGGGCTTGATAAATTGACAGTTAAACCTAACATTAATGAGTAGTTATGTTCGGCCTCTCCTCTCCCCTTCTCTTCCTTAGGCTTGCCCTACAGAAGCCTCTCCTCTCCTATTCCCCTTCTCTCCCTCAGGCTGGCTCCATTGATCCTCTGCTATCCCCTTCTCTCCCTCAGGCTTGCCTTAACAGAAGCCTCTCCTATGTTATCCCCTTCTCTCCCTTTCAGGTGGGGAGGGGAAATGGAATGTCTAACTTCTTAGCATCAGAGCATTTTTCAGGTGGGGAGGGGGAGTAGAATGTCTAAACTTCCACCCGCAGCCCCAATGTGTCACTGGCCACGCCCACGCCCGTGGCAGTTGGAACAGAGTTCTTGTCAGGTGGGGAGGGGGAGTAGAACATCTAAGTCCTTAGTGTCGGAGCGTGTTAATAATAATATAAGAAATACTAATGATCTGATGGTCCCTTCAAAAACACCTTAGCAATCACCTAGAAGCCAAGAGGAACATACATGCCAAATTTCAAGTTTTTAGGCTTTATGGTTCTGGAGATTTTGTGATGATGCATGAGTGGTATTTCGCTTTTAAATATATATAGATGAATGGCTGATGGGGAACTGTGTAAAATCTGATCAGAGGCCATAATCATCGATCAGAATCGTCCCAAAGGTGCTTTTTCCAGGAGGTAACTGGACTTTCATATTTTTTCTTTGGAGATGTTTCGCTTCTCATCCAAGAAGCTTCTTCAGCTCGGACACTATCTGACACTTCCCTACTATCCTGTCAGAGCTGAAGAAGCTTCTGGGATGAGAAGCAAAACATCTCCAAAGAAAAAAGTCCAGTTGCCTCCTGAAAATAAAGCTCCTTTGGGACAACCGTTGACCTGGATGACTGAGAATCTCTAGAGACTTTTAGCTACACAATTTGGGGTGGGGACCCTTGGAACGGTGTGGGAGTAGGAAGGGATTTCCAGAGGGGGAAAAATTGCAGACTACAGGAACCATTTGCACCTCTCAGGACACACTCTGAGGACACAGACAAACCTCCAAGGGGCCTCAACGACCCTCTAAAAAGGATGCGAATGACCAGCTGTCTGCAATAATAATAATAATAATAATAATAATAATAATAATAATAATAATAATAATAATAATAATAATAATAATAAATATTTATTTCTTAGCCGCACCCTCTCCCGAAGGACTCAGGGCGGCGTACAACAAAACATAGGAAATAAATATATCGACATACATATAACAAAACATATACCAAGACATATATACGACATATACAAGGAGGAGGTGAACTGATAGATAAAAACAAGTAAAAACACAATGTTTAAAAACCCCTAAATAAATTGAATGCAATTAAAATACCCCAAATAAAAAACCCGTCAGGAACGATATAGTTGGATCAAAGTTGAGCCAGGCCAGCAACTTGAAAAAGGTGGGTCTTCAGCTTTACACGAAAGGAGCGGAGGTCAGAGGTATTCCTAATATCCGGGGGGAGGTCATTCCACAGGGCTGGGCCCGCCACAGAGAAGGCTCTACTCCTAGGCGCCGCCCCTCGACACTGTCTGGTGGACGGCACCTGGAGGAGGCCCTCTCTGTGCGAGCGCAAGGAGTATCAATCCTTCCCTTCCCCACCGTCCTCCAGTCAGAGCTGAAGAAGCTTCTTGGATGAGAAGTGAAACATCTTCAAAGAAAAACTAGAAAGTCCAGTGGCCTCTTGGAAAAAAAGAAACAGCACCTTTGGGACACCCATGGATGACTGAGAATCTCTACAGAGACATTGATGAAATCCAGAATGAGGAAATATTCTTCTTCTTCATTTGCCACCCCCAGTAAATATAATAAAGATTTTAGTTGATTTAATCTACTGCTGACATATATCAACTTTATCCATCTGCCTTGTTTGGTGAACAGGCTTACTCTTGTGGTTTCCTGCTGGACTTCTCTTTTGTCGGTGAGATTTTTTAGAACAACATCTTGCGTTGCCTAGAAAAAGCTCTCTTGCTCAGAATACAACAAACTTAAGCCCAGTGCTGCAATGTTCCTTAGAATAACATATCCATGAAAATTGAATTGGCCCATAAACGGCAGTTTTAAAGAACCCTGTTCTTTTGAATTGCAGGATAAAAATTAGAAATAGCCGATAACGGAAAGCCCAGGAGGTGGAAATTATGTAAGATACCTCTGTAGAAGGTAGAAGCGAAAGGCGTATGCATACACTCACCCTCATACGTTGTTATAGTTATTGCAAATACTTCTCAATTTACGAACTCAATGGCGCCCAGAATATCTGTTGTGAAGTGAGACTTCTTTTTTTTAAAAAAAAGGTCTTTTGTTTTTATTCTTCCTGCATACATTCAACAAAATACATTCCCGTAGTTATTATTAATGTTGTGTGCAGTTCTTTTAACATTTATAACAATTCTTTTCTCCATCTAAAGATTTAAATATAGATGGTAATCTGCTCTACCTGCCATCTCATACATCCATCTTGTTTTCCCACAACCCTACTCTTCCTTCCCTCTCCTTTTCTCCTTCCTTCCCTTCTCTACTTTCTTCTCTACTCCTCTCCTTTTTCTTTTTCCCTTTCCTCTCCCCTACTCCTCTCCTCTTCTTCCCCTTCATGCCCCCTCTCCTACTCTTACTTCCCCTCCATGACTTCCTCTCCTTTCCCCTTTCTTCTTTCCCTCTCCTTTTCTCTCCTCTCCTCTTCCTTCCCTTCCTCTCTCCCCTCTTTCCATTGTTGTGATTGCTTATTTTCCTCTTCAATCTATTTTCAGGATGATTTTGGAACAAACCGTGTTCTGTACATAACTTTAATTCCCTTGAAGTGAGACCTTTGTTAAGTGAATTCTGCCCCACTTTACAATCTTTCTTGCCACAGTCGTTAAGTAAATCGTTGCAGCTGTTTAGTTAGAATATAGACTAGCAGAGTTGAAAGGGACCTTAGAGATCTCCTAGTCCAACCTCATGCTTAGGCAAGTAACCCTATGCCTTTTCAGACAAATGGGTGTCTAATCTCTTCTTAAAAACTTCCAGTGTTGGAGCATTCACAACTTCTGGAGATAAATCGTTCCACTGATTAATTGTTCTCATTGTCAGGAAACTTCTCCTTAAGTCCAGGTTGCTTCTCTCCCTGATTAGTTTCCATCCATTGCTTCTTGTCCTTCCCTCAGGTGCCTTGGCGAATAGCTTGACTCCCTTTTCTTTGGGGCAGCCCCTGAGATATTGGAACACTGCTATCATGTCTCCCCTAGTCCTTCTTTTCATGAAACTAGACACCCAGTACAGTGGTGGGATTCTTTTTTTTTTTACTATTGGTTCTGTGGGCGTGGCTTGGTGGGTGTGGCATGGCTTGGTGCACGTGGCAGGGGAAGGATACTGTAAAATCTCCATTCCCACCCCACTCCAGGGGAAGGATATTGCAAAATCCCCATTTCCTCCTGATCAGCTGAGACCCGGGAGGCAGAGAACAGATGAGGGCAGGGCCAGTCACAGACGGTATTTATCGGTTCTCAGAACTACTCAAAATTTCCCCTACCAGTTCTCCAGAACTGGTCAGAATCTGCTAAATACCACTCTGACCCAGTTCCAGCAACCATTCTTCATATATTGTCCCCTACTCATCTTTCTTGCTCTTCTCTGCACTCTTTCTAGCGTCTCAACTCTGTTAATAACATGTTTTTAACTCAACTCTGTTAGTGACATGTTGTTAAGTAAATCTGGCTTCTCCATGAGCTTCAGCCCCCAGCAGCCCTCTGCAGACTTCAGAAGGGCTGCGGCAAGGCAAAAATGCTTGCATTTTTGTAAAAAAACGAGCAAAAATGGGCCATTTTTCACAAAAATGGAGGTTTTTTGCCTTCCCTAAGCCCCCAGCAGCCCTCTGCAGGCTTCAGCAGGGCTGGGGCAAGGAAGAAACGGGGGCATTTTTGCTTTGCCCCAGCCCTTCTGAAGCCTGCAAAGTGCTGCTGGCGGCTGAGGGTAGGCAAAACCCTTTTTTTCCCTCCTTACCTCTTCGAAATCTTGGTGCGTCTTATACACCGGTGCGTCTTATAGTTCAAAAAATATGGTAAACGCAATCGTCAGCCTATTCAAATCTGAGCCTAAAGCACAGAAACGTTGCGCAATTTCACTGCTGTGCAATCTCTGCAGATGTGATGGCGTCCGTTTGGTATGCTGTAGTACAGCGGCCTAGAAAACAGGAGATTGTGAGTTCGAGTCCTACCTTAGGACCGGAAACTCTCTGCTTGACCTCGGGCAAGTTCCTGCCCCTCAGCCCAATCCACCTCACGGAGTTGTGTGTATTTGGGGTAAAACAGGAGGCAGCGGAATTAGGAGTGTTTGCCACCTTGAGTTATATAAAATAAAAATGCAAAACATCTTAGGGAGATATTTACGCGAGCAAGATTCGAACAGCTTGACACAAGGGTCAGATATGGGAGATTCCATTCTATTCCCTACAACGAGCGTCTCTGCATTTGAGGAGCGGCAGAGGTAGAGGACTTGACTCACATCCTATTGGATTGTTGCTTGTATAAGGGGGTGAGAGGCAGGTACCTTGGTCCATATACCACACAAATGACCCATTGGGATCCCCATATCAAAACAACTTACTATATGCCTGGCCAGAACCTGAAAATAATATTTAACACAGCATAGTCCTTAAACAAAATGGTTCGGTTGAGATCTGCATACGTGACACTGATTGGGGTAGGTTGCAAGGATGACACCAAAATATAATTTTATCACATTTTTTCTATAGCTGAAATTATTGTATTCTGTTCCCATTTCATTTTAGACTGTATTTTATTCCCATTCCATTTTAAGTCGTATTTTATTCCAATTCCATTTTAAATCCTATTTATTCCCATTCCATTTTAAGTCATATTTTATTCCGATTCCATTTTAAATCGTATTTTTTTCCCATTCCATTTTAAGTCATATTTTATTCTCATTCCATTGTAAATCGTATTTTATTCCCATTCCATTGTAAATCATATTTTATTCCCATTCCATTGTAAATCGTATTTTATTCCCATTCCATTGTAAATCATATTTTATTCCCATTCCATTGTAAATCGTATTTTATTCCCATTCCATTGTAAATCGTATTTTATTCCCATTCCATTGTAAATCATATTTTATTCCCATTCCATTTTAAATCGTATTTTATTCCCATTCCATTGTGAATCGTATTTTATTCCCATTCCATTTTAAATCGTATTTTATTCCAATTCCATTTTAAATTGCTTTTATCAAATGTTAGTAATAATTTGTTTCTGGAACTTTGCACTTTGACATGGCCCAAGGGCTAATCAATAGAGACTCGATGTCAATGTAAAATAAAAATGCCACTACAGTCATTAATTATAATATAATTAAGTAGCTGGCACTTGACACCCTCTTAAGGTACGTTTAACTAAACAAGAGAAAGAAGTCCTTTGGACAGGACTCCTAATCCTACCCTGCTTGTGTTATTCTGCGGTTGTTGTATTTGGTTTCTTTAGGTAGAACAACATTAGAGCACAATTAGGATCCAATCACACAATAACAATTGTGCAGTTGACTGGTGGATGGATTCTCCATTGTGAAAGCCGTCCGGTACTCCTCAAGTTGTGGAAGGTGGCCATCGTTCAGCACCCTGGACAGAGGCAGATTTCTCCTCCAAGAAGGGAGAAGGAACCTGGCTGAAGGCCAGTTTTTCATACAACCATAGAGTCATGGGGCTGGAAGGGACCTCGGGGGTCCTCTACTCCAACTCCCCACCCATGACAGGAGTCCGGGTATTATTCTGGAGAAATGGTTGGCCAGTTTTTGTCCTGAATACCTTCAACGATGCAGCACCCACAACATCAACAGGCCAGCTATTCCCTTGATTAACCCTACGTACTTACTGTCATACTAAAAAGCAGAGACATCACCCTGCCAACAAAAGTGCGTCTAGTCAAGGCGATGGTTTTCCCAGTTGCAATGGATAGCTGTGAAGGTTGGACCATAAGGAAGGCTGAGTGCCAAAGAATGGAGGCCTTTGAACTCTGGTGCTGGAGAAGAAGACTCCTGCAAGTCCCTTGGACTGCAAGGTCATCCAACCGGTCAGTCCTAGAGGAGATCAACCCTGACTGCTTTTTAGAAGGCCAGATCCTGAAGAGGAAACTCAAATGCTTTGGCCACCTAATGAGAAGGAAGAAGGACTCCCTGGAGAAGAGCCTCATGCTGGGAACGACAGAGGGCAAAAGAAGAAAGGGACGACAGAGAAGGAGGTAGCTGGATGGAGTCATGGAAGCAGTCGACGTGAGCTTCAATGGACTCCAGAGGATGGTAGAGGACAGGAAGGCCTGGAGGAACATTCTCCATGGGCTCGCGATGGGTCAGACACAACTTCACAACTAACAACAACACTGTCAAGAAATTCCTCCATTCTTCTTCTCCTGCCCTCTGCTTTTCTAGAGAATAAATTGACAACTTTTCCCTGTGGAAGCTGTTCAAATAGTGGAAGACTGCTATCATGTCTCCACTGGGCCTTCTCTTCATTAGGCAAAACATAACTAGTTCGATTAGCCAAAATCTTATGATTTAGCCTCTTTTGTTTTTGCTCTACACTTCCATGGGGTCCAAGTGCCCCATGGCAAAAGCAGGTTTCAAGGTCTTCTGGGAGGCCAATAGGGGTAAGGTTTTTTTTTCACTCTCCCGTCCTAATTTAGTGGCCATTTCACTCCAAATGCAGAAACAATCCAAGAGAATGAAATAAGAGGAGGAAAAAAGAAAAGCAATGAAGACATGACATTGATGCTTTACGATTCTACAAAGCATGCTTTATTATTGGTTTCCCCCCCTCCTGCCGTTTAGGAAATCACACAGAAAGGGGTGGGGTTGGGGTGTCGTTATCTTGTCTTCCTCATTGAAGATGCCCAGATCGTGCGGGAAAACAAAGCCGGCATTGCAGAGCCGTGAGTGGGAAAGGCAGCATTCTACATCTCCTCCTCAGGCTGATCTGTAGAGTTTATTTTCTTGACAGTTGTTTCATTAACCACTCTTTGCCTTTACCAAGCGTGCTTTTCAATTGCTTCGTAGTAGCTTTGGCAAAGCTAGTTATTTTTTGAAGCGGGCCGGGAGCCTGTTCATGGGAAATAAAAAGCAAGCGTTATAATTGTATCATACCGCCATCTCAAAATTTCAAAACCTTTCAGGTTAACTTTCCCGCGAGATGTCTCTCGTTGAAATGCACCGAGCGTTGCCTCAAGAACGTGAGCTTGTGGTGAAGTCACACTTTTTCGCCCCAAGGTCAAACGAACAAAACAAACATCGCCTACTTTACTTGTTCAAAATAAAGAGGGAAAACAAACAAACACCCAAATCTTTTTTATAGAAGAACTAAGTTTAAACGGATGTCTTTGATCATCCGGATCAAGGGTGGGTTTCAAAATTTTTAGCAAGGGGTGTTCTCTGCCCGGTTGCTGGCTGGGTATGGCCACCGTGGGAGTGGCCCAGTTGGCCTCCTGCACCACATCTGGGGGGGGAAGGGAGTTTTTGCCCTCCCTGGGCTCTGGAGGCTTTCTTCAAGCCTCCGAGAGGGCGAAGATGGCCTTCCCAGGCTCCAGAGGACCTCAAGAGGCAGGAAACAGGCCTGAACTTCTGGTAGGCCCATTTTTCACCCTCCCCAAGCCTCTATGCATGCCCTGCACTTACCTGCATCCAAAATGGACCGCGTGGGAACTCCTGGGAGGGGCGGGGCCAGCCAAGAGTTGGATTTGGGGGCTCTCCGAACGGCACAGAATCTTAGCGAGAGGTTCTCCCAAACCTCCAGCCACCCACCCCTGAGTTTTCCTGATATAATTTCCTTCTATTTCTAGGCAGGAGACGGCCATGGATATGATTACTATTCCACATGGGAAGTTGAGGGGCCCAGCCTGGAAAGGACGTTCCCTTGTGAAAAGTGTCCCTGGATTTTCCAAGTGTCCAAGTGTCAAAGGATTTTCCAAGTGTCAAAGGATTTTCCAAGTTTCCAAGTGTCAGAGGATTTTCAGTTCTGAGCCTTCCTTGCTCTTTTTTGGCTGAAGTAAACCTGAAGTGTTCGGAATTAAATCAACCCTGTTTATGGATCATGGCGCAGTGGTGAGAGTGCGGTACTGCAGGCTCCTTCTGCTGACTGATGTCTGCCTGCAATTTGGCAGTTCGAATCTCACCAGGCTCAAGGTTGACTCAGCCTTCCGTCCTTTCGAGGTGGGTAAAATGGGGACCCAGATTGTTGGGGGGACAATAGGTTGACTCTGTAAACCGCTTAGAGCGGGCTGTGAAGCCCTTTGAAGCGGTATATAAGTCTAAGTGTTATTGTTATATTTCCTTCCTTCCTTCCTTCCTTCCTTCCTTCCTTCCTTCCTTCCTTCCTTCCTTCCTTCCTTCCTTTTTTTGTGGTAAAATGCAGTATTTCAAACTAAACCTGCCCACAGCCAGGAGTTCAATCCTGACTGGCTCAAGATTGACTCAGCCTTCCATCCTTCCGAGGTGGGTAAAATGGGGACCCAGATTGTTGTGTGTGTGTGGGGGGGCAATAGGCTGAATCTGTAAACCGCTTAGAGCGGGCCGTAAAGCCCTGTGAAGCGGTATATAAGTCTAAGTGCCATTGTTATTTTTCCTTCCATCCTTCCTTCCTTCCTTCCTTCCTTCCTTCCTTCCTTCCTTCCTTCCTTCCTTCCTTCCTTCCTTCCTTCCTTCCTGTTAGAATACAGTATTGCAGGCTAACTGCCCACTGCCAGCAGTTCAAAACTCACCAGGCTCAAGGTTGACTCAACTTTCCATCCTTCCGAGGTGGGTAAAATGGGGGCCCAGATTGTTGGGGGCAAGAGGCTGACTCTGTCAACCGCTTAGAGAGGGCTGTGAAGCGGCATATTAGTCTAAGGGTGATTGCTATTATATATTTTTCCAAATTCTGTTTTTATTCCTGCCCCATGTACAGTATATGAGCATGTAAACTGGTTAATGCCAGTTTATGAGATTACAATTTCTTGCAGATTACTTCGAAGGGGTGTTTCACCAATGTGTTAGAAAGGTCTGTGCAGAGATTACTCGCTATTCTGCACACCAAAAGACTCTAAAGTCAATCCTAAGCATGCAACTAACAAATGAACAAATACATTAGAGGAATTTGAGGAGAGATCTTTCAAGACGGGAAGAGAATTCAAACAACTGTTTCTTCCAGATCTGCATTATGCCAATTTAGGTATTAAATATTGGTTTACAACAGGGAAAGGCATAGTCCTATGAACCCGATGAAGAAAAAAAATACAGATATTCCTCAACTTACGACCACCATTGAGCCCCAAACGCATCTTGTTAAGTGAGAAATTTCTTTGTACAACTTTCCTTGCCGCATTTCTTAAGTGAATCACGGCAGTGGTTTCCCCAGTGACTTTGGCTCGTCAGAAGGTTGCCAACGATGGCCGCAGGACATTGCAACCGTCATAAAGACAGACAGACAGACAGACAGACAGCCTGGGGATTCTGCAATGGTCATAAGTGCGAAAAATAGCCATAAGCCATTTTCAGTGCCGTTGCAACTTTGAACGGTTACTAGATGAACTTTTTTTTTTTTTAATGAACCGTTGCAAGTCGAGGATTACATGAAATGCGGGTCCATTCACCTACCCTCTCATCGTCATCGTCATCATCCGAACCTTTTCCGGGTTTGCCCTCTGTCTCCCGAGTTTTCATAATCAGGACCAGGAATGCTACTCCTAGGAGGACAGGTAGAAACTTCATGGCAGAGGGAAAGATCTGGGATCTCTCAGGTGAGTGGAAAAAGCTGGCTCAAGCAGGACTTGTGCAGGGGGGCAAGGGCCGCCCCTTATGTAGTCCTGGCTACGCTCCGTTGACCGACCCTCCACCTCTTCTTGGACTAGAACCAACTGCAATTTAGGAATACAAATTTGGGTACTTGCTGACCTTGTTTTATGGACCATTGGGTTCCATGAACTGCTCCATAATGGGTCCCCCTTGTGACCACCTAGGAACAGATGTAAGATTAATTGGGGAATTATAGAAACAACAATGACGAAAGGACTATCCTGATGTGACTTTCCCAGTGAGGACAACGGTTGATGTCTTGGTTTTTTAAAACATTTATAAGGAAAAGGGTAAGTGGAATGGTTACAAATTTTGGCAGTTGCAAGTGTGGCAGACGCCCCCTCCCTCCAAACTCATAGGATACATCTAAATATAAAACATTAATACATAATCATAAAAAATCAGCATATTAATTCTAGAAAAAATAGTTTTCAAACAGTTTATATAGTTATGATATAAAGTCTAGATATAATTTCATTATTACTTTCGGTCTGTTTATAACATTGTGGTTTTCTTATTCATTTTTGTGATCTGAGCTTTCTTGGTGTTGCCCCTTCACCCCCCGCTGGCAGCGCTCCGGCCCCTCCCGTGTCCTGTGTGACCATTGTAGTGTCTTCTGTTTTTTCTAGGTTCGCTTTATTTTTTTCCATAAAGGCCTGTGCCTCTATGGGTGTATTGATTCTGATTCTTGTCTCCTCCCAGAATATCAGCATACCTTCAGGCATCAACCATCTAAACCACACCCCCTTCTGGTATAGTTTATTCGCCAATTGCGAATAGTTTTTCCTTTTCTCCCTAATTTTTTTGGGGATCTGCTTCAGGATGGTTATCTCCCTGTCATGATATGTCAATGTTTGCCCCCTTTGTACACCCAGAATTTCATCTCTTGTGCTTTTCCTAAGAAATTTAATATGAACCTCCCTGGGTACATTGTGTGTTCTGGCATATGCTGAATTCACTCTATAGACCAGATCTATCTCCCATTCCATCTGCTGTTTATCTTTGTGTATGTATTCAGCTAGAATATTAGTCATAATGTCCCTTATATTTTCCCCATCTGCTTCTATTACATTTTGAAATCTAAGATAAAAGGACATTCTCTCAAACTCTGTTTTCATTTGTTGGATATCAAGTTCTTTGTTTCCCTTCTGTAAAGCCTCTACCCCCCCTCTCGCCTCCGTCACCCCACCCTCCACAAGGTCCAGTCTCTGTGAGTTCTTATAAATTTGGACTTGATTCTCTTTAATTTCTTCCTTTATTTCTTTTAATTGTTTCTTAATTTCTTCCTGGCCCTGTATGAGTTGCTGGAGCATTTATTGCAAATCCATCTCTGTACTCTTAGGTTGCATCAGTTCTGTAATCTTTGACTGTGTGGCAGGACTGGATGTTGCAGATGTCGGTGCAGAAGTAGCAAAGCCAGGTTTTCCAGGGGGTGGTCTTTTTGGAGACATGGTTTATAAAACAAAGAGATCAGTCAGTGTAGAGACTGGGCAGCTGGAGACGTAGAGCAGGCAGATGAGTCCAGAAGGCAGAGGATCCAAACAGGTGGGAGTTTCTTTAGTCAATCTAGCAATAGATGAAAGTTTTTTCTCCAAAGAGTTCAGGAAATAACAATCCACAAGAGATTCCTCTGGGTGACACGGAGACAAAGACCGGAAGCCTGAATTTTAAAGGTGGAGTCAGGTTTCACAGTTCATGAAGACAACGGAAGTGTGCCATCTTGAAGACAACGGTTGATGTCTTGTTGAACCCCCAACTCAGCTTCCCCCAGCCCTGGATTCTGCTCTTCCACTCTGACTCCCTTCCCATCTAACAGAAGAAGGGAGTCACAAACGGGGATAAACATGACCAGTGGGTGGTGCAACTGGGCAGGGGCTGCCTAACGATGGCAACTGGGATCGCCACATCTGCCACCATTAATTGTAGCAGACTCGTGCAACCTCATTGCAATAGCAATAGCACTTAAGACTTATATACCGCTTCACAGGGCTTCACAGCCCTCTCTAAGCGGTTGACAGAATCAGCCTCCTGGCGCCAACAATTTGGGTCCTCATTTGACCCACCTCGGAAAGATGGACGGCTGAGTCAACCTTGAGCCTGGTGAGATTCGAACTGCCAAATTGCAGGCAGCCGGCAGTCAGCAGAAGTAGCCTACAGTACACCACTGCTCATGTTTTATGACTGCATCACTCAGTGAGAGCCAGACCTAATTATTGAAGTTAAGCACGAATTACCAATCATAACAAAATTACAGGGGAAAGTGTAAGCTAGGTAGGTAGGTAGGTAGGTAGGTAGGTAGGTAGGTAGGTAGATAGATAGATAGATAGATAGATAGATAGATAGATAGATAGATAGATAGATAGATAGATAGATAGATGATTTATTTTATTTATTTATTTATTCTTCGCATTTCTAAACCTATCTATCAGATAGATGATAGATAGATAGATAGATAGATAGATAGATAGATAGATAGATAGATAGATAGATAGATAATGATGATAGATAGATAGATAGATAGATAGATAGATAGATAGATAGATAGATAGATAGATAGATAGATAGATAGATGTTTGGTAGATAGATAGATAGATAGATAGATAGATAGATAGATAGATAGATAGATAGATTGATTTAGGGAGCACAGTGGCTAAGACACTGAACTTATCGATCAGAAAGGTCAAATCCCCAGCGCCGCATAATGGAATGAGCTCCCGTGACTTGTCCCAGCTTCTGCCAACCTAGCTGTTCGAAAGCATGTAAAAAATACAAGTAGAAAAATAGGAGCCACCTTTGGTGGGAAGGGAACAGTGTTCCGTGCGCCTCTGGCATTGAGTCATGCCAGCCACATGACCACGGAGACGTCTTTGGACAGCATTGGCTCTTTGGCTTTGAAGCGGAGATGAGCACCGTCCCCTAGAGTCGGGAACGACTAGCACGGATGTGCGAGGGGAACCTTTACCTTATGACCTCTGTCCAGTCCCCATGGCAAAAGCAGGCCCTGAGGAATTTTACAAAGATTTGCACTCCGTTAATATCACCATTTTATAACCCTCAAATTTGAAAACCTTTCAACTTATGTTTCCATTTCTCTTTGAAATATTCTGACCATTACCTCAAGAACCTGAGTACGTGGTTAGGTCAAATCTCTTTGAACTGCAGTGTAAAACAGGTGGGGGGAAAACTAGCTTTGGTAGTTCAAAATAAAACGAAACAAAACCTTTTGTTCTGGAAGGGAAGAACGAAGATTTATTGATATCCGTGGCCAACCTGTTGTCTTTGTATTTTGAGGCATGAGAGGGCTGAGGTTAATTATGTCACTGAGTCAGTTGTGGGATGTAGCGGGAAAAGTAAGTTCTCCGGTGTAAAATGTCTTCAGCCTGGTAGAGATTTTGAGTTCTGCGTCTCCTTCCTCGGTTTCTTTATTTTTATTTTATTTATTTATTTGTCAAGCATGTATAAGATAACAGATATAAGTATAAACATGATTACGAATACAGGAAATGGATACGAATACGTGGAGACAGTAGGACAGGGACGGTAGGAATGTTGGTACGCTTACGCGCGCCCCCTTACAGACCTCTTAGGAATGGGGTGAGATCCACGGTAGACATCATAAGGTTAAAGTTTTGGGGGTTTGGGGAAGAAACCACAGAGTCAGGTAGTGCATTTCAGGCGTTGACTGCTCTCTTGCTGAAGTCGTATTTTCTGCAATTGAGTTTGGAGCGGTTTACGTTGAGTTTGTATCTATTGTTCACCCGTGTATTATTGCGGTTGAAACTGAAGTAGTCCTTGACAGGTAGGACATTGTAGCAGACAATTTTGTGTAGTAAGCTTAGGACAGATCTTAGGCGGCGTAGTTCTATGTTGTCCAGGCCCAAAATTTCAAGCCTGGTGGCGTAAGGGATTCTATTGTGAGTAGAAGAGTGGAGGACTCTTCTCACGAAATACCTCTGGACTCGCTCAATTGTATTAATGCCCGTTATACAGTGTGGATTCAAGGTGGACGAGCTGTATTGGAGGATTGGTCTGGCAAAGGTTTTGTATGCCCTAGTTTGCAGTGCAATGTTACCGGAGACGAAGCTTCGCAAGATTAGTTTGACAACTCTTAACGCCTTTTTGGCAATGCTGTTACAGTGAGCTCTGGGGCTTAGATCGTTTGAGATGAGTCCTCCTAGGTCCTCCTAGGTCCTACTCCTAGATGACTGTGTTTAATTATTTCACTGAACTAGTTGTGGGATGTAGCGTGGAAAGTAAGTTCTCCGGTGTAAAACGTCTCCAGCCTGGGGGAGATTTTTTTTAGTTCTGAGCCTCCTTCCTCGGTTTATTTTAGCAAAAAAGAACAGGGGAGCTCAGAACTCAAAAATGTGAGAAATCTCATTTTGGGGATGGTACGGGGGTGGGTTGCTGTTGGTTTTACTACCGGTTCACAACCGTATGCGTCAGATGCGCTGTGCCATGTGCACTGTTGAATGTAAATCGTTCTTCGCGTTTGCGCAGAACAATTTACAGTGAACCGCGCACGCACAGTCACTAAAATCCAAAATGGTGGTGGCCAAGCGGCAGTGAGGGAATTGGTTTGGGGGCGTGGCCAGCCTGGGTTGCTGCCGGTTCTCCGACTTAGGCCTGAATTCCACTCCCGCTTCCGGCGAACCGGGCCGAACCGGGAGCAACACACCTCTGGGGCGGTAGTTCTTGCAATTTGGCAAGCAAAATTATGTTTAATACTGGAGGGTTATTTAGGGATATGTCCAACCATCCACTTGGTCAGCTGTATACGTTGTGCTCTCGTTTTACGGTCCCTTTGACCAGTAGACACTTCCTATTGAAAGAAAGAAAAAATAATAATAATTACCCACGCTTTTTAGTCTTAATTGTATTCCAGATGACTTCCTCCTCTTTAAATACAGTCTGTTCATTCTTCCTCTCCTCCATTAAGCATCCATGATTCAGTTGATGAAGCAAAAACGGCATAAAAAACAAAAGTTCTTCTTTTTTTAAAAGTTTCTTTTTTATTTTTTACATCTCAGTGCGTGGACAGTGTGGTACCTGAGTAGCATACATTTCATACAAAACAAATAGTCTTAATTATATTTGTTTCATTTAACAAGCTCATGTAATACTAGTAGTAACACACGTCTTTATATTAAATTTTAATCTTTCGTTGTTTAGTTATTCAACATTTCAATATGTTATTTTTCTACCGATCACCCTATCTTAATTATCATACTTTTTGATGTGAATAAAATATTATCCATCATATTTCTTACATTTAACAAACTTATATCAAGATCACGTGAAGTGTTAATACCACTTTATAAGGCCTTGGTAAGGCCACACTTGGAATACTGCATTCAGTTCTGGTCGCCACGATGTAAAAAAGATGTGGAGACTCTAGAAAGAGTGCAGAGAAGAGCAACAAAGATGATTAGGGGACTGGAGACTAAAACATATGAAGAACGGTTGCAGGAACTGGGTATGTTTAGCTTAAGAGAAAGAAGGACTAGGGGAGACATGATAGCATTATTCCAATATCTCAGAGGTTGCCACAAAAAAGAGGGAGTCAAACTATTCTCCAAAGCACCTGAGGGTAGAACAAGAAGCAATGGGTGGAAACTAATCAAGGAGAGAAGCAACTTAGAACTGAGGAGAAATTTCCTGACAGTGAGAACAATTAATCAGTGGAACAGATTGCCTCCAGAAGTTGTGAATGCCCCAACACTGGAAGTCTTTAAGAAGATGTTGGATAGCTATTTGTCTGAAACGGTATAGGGTTTCCTGCCTAGGCAGGGGGTTGGACTAGAAGACCTCCAAGGTCCCTTCCAACTCTACTATTGTATTGTATTATATAACTAAGGCCACACTTGGATTAGCATTCAGTTTTGGTCGCCATGATATCAAAAAGATGTGGAGACTCTAGAAAGAGTGCAGAGAAGAGCAACAAAGAGGATTAGGGGACTGGAGGCTAAAACATATGAAGAACGGTTGCAGGAACTGGGTATGTTTAGCTTAAGAGAAAGAAGGACTAGGGGAGACATGATAGCAGTCTTCCAATATCTCAGGGGTTGCCACAAAGAAGAGGGAGTCAAGCTATTCTCCAAGGCACCTGAGGGTAGAACAAGAAGCAATGGGTGGAAGCTAATCAAGGAGAGAAGCCACTTAGAACTGAGGAGAAACTTCCTGACAGTGAGAACAATTAATCAGTGGAACAGCTTGTCTCCAGAAGTTGTGAATGCCCCAACACTGGAAGTTTTAAGAAGATGTTGGATAACCATTTGTCTGAAATGGTATAGGGTTTCCTGCCTAGGCAGGGGGTTGGACTAGAAGACCTCCAAGGTCCCTTCCAACTCTGTTTATTCTATTCTATTATTAATACCAACATTTATATTACATTAAGATCTTCCATTATTGCTTATTCCACTTGTTATCTTAAATTAAGAAAGATCTTAGTTTAAATATGCAAGTTTATTAAATGTAATAAATGTGATGGATAATATTTTATTTATTGTATTCATGGTATTAATACATGTATTTAAATAATATGGGGATTGGCATAAAAGCAACACATAGGATTACTGACTCAACAAAAAAAAATGAAAAATGATAATTCAACATGAATATGTATGCTAAATGTAGCAAATACGACTGATAATATCTCAGTTATATTATGTAGAATATGGTGTGTCCAAGAGGGCTTGCAGGTCTGACAGGGTGATTGATATAAGAACAAGATTCAAATTCAAATTCAAATTTTTAATTTGTTAGCCGCTCCCTCTCTGCAAGGGACTCGGGGCGGCGTACAATAAAAATATACATACATACATATAGACATACAGATCCACACATATACATACATATACATATATGGAGGAGGTAGTAATCAAACATAAATCACATTAATAATAATAATAATAGAAAATTAAAATTAGCCATTAAAATATCCCATGATAAAATACAATTTAAAAAGGACTGTCAGGAGGAGGAGAAACTACGGTTGAGCCAGGCCAGATAATTGAAAGAGGTGGGTCTTGAGCTTTACACGGAAGGAGCGGAGATCGGAAGTAATCCTGATGTCAAGGGGGAGGTCATTCCACAGGGCTGGGCCCATCACAGAGAAGGCCCTGCTCCTGGGTGTCGCCCCCCGACACTGTTTAGTGGACGGCACCCGAAGAAGTCCCTCTCTGTGTGAGCGATATTGAAATACTGAATTACCAAAATAACGGAGATTCTTCTTTGAGTTGTCCTCTTTGGTGTCATCTCCCTCCCCAGGTCCCCTGGGCCCAACACCTCTCAGTCACAGCAAGCTGACCCCGTGCATGCTTTCTCACTGAAAGAGAGCAGTCCAGATCGAGAGGTTTCAGGAAGGAGCAGGCTGTTACAGAGGAAGTTTCTGCCTTGTCCTTTTTCATAGCCATTGCCTTCCAAGTTGACCAAGACCAGAAGCCCTGGACAACCTAGGCAAGTCCTTGTACGAGGCAAAGATGAAGGTAATGGCCCAAGACAAGGAAGGGACACCCAGCCTCCTCGTTAACCCTGTTCTCCCTGACTCTGAGTCCTTGATGTTCTCAAGAAGGTCCTCCATGGAAGGGATCGCCATGAATCTAACAGCTTGTTCCTTGGTCAACGAAGAATGGATTCTAAGGTCAAGATCTCTTTCTGGGGGGGATGGTTTTGCGTTGTGCAGTGCGCAGCAGCAGCACCGAGCCATGCTTCCAAAGCTTCTAGGGCAGCTGTGGCTTTGTATCCCATTGAGGTGCACCAAGAAGTCTCCAGCACTAGCATATTTTTTTCCTGATCTCCAGAGGCCTCTCAGGCTCCATCCCCATGGGGCACTCCTGCACCCCTTTCCCAAGACCCCTTCTCTATTTCCCACTTAGGGACCCAGGTGTCTGGAGTGACAATGTCAACTGGGACTGCAATGGATCATGCTTTACAACCATATCGCTTAGTGACCAAATTCTGGTCCCAATGATAGTCGTAGGTCAAGGGCGACCTCTGCAGTGCAATGGTGTTAGTGAATACTTTCCATTTTTGTTCATACATATCTACAGCTCAGCTTGTATCCTTGCAAGGGGGAAATTCAGCAAGTTCTGACAGGTTCTGGAGAACCGGTAGCGGACATATTGAGTAGTTCAGAGAACTGGCAAATACAACCTCTGGCTAGCCCCTGAGTGCGGTGGGAATGGAGATTTTTCAATATCCTTCCCCTGGAGTGGGGAGGGAATGGGGATTTTGCAGTATCCTTCCCCTGGAGTGGGGAGGGAATGGAGATTTTGCAGTATCCTTCCTCTGGAGTGGAAAGGGAATGGAGATATTGCAGTATCCTTCCCCTGGAGTGGGAAGGGAATGGAGATTTTGCAGTATCCTTCCCCTGGAGTGGGAAGGGAATGGAGATATTGCAGTATCCTTCCCCTGGAGTGGGGAGGGAATGGGGATTTTGCAGTATCCTTCCCCTGGAGTGGGGAGGGAATGGGGATTTTGTATCCATCCCCTGGAGTGGAGAGGGAATGGAGATTTTACAGTATCCTTCCGCTGGAGTGGGAAGGGAATGGGGATTTTACAGTATCCTTCCCCTGGAGTGGGAAGGGAATGGAGATATTGCAGTATCCTTCCCCTGGAGTGGGGAGGGAATGGAGATTTTGCAGTATCCTTCCTCTGGAGTGGGAAGGGAATGGAGATATTGCAGTATCCTTCCCCTGGAGTGGGAAGGGAATGGAGATTTTGCAGTATCCTTCCCCTGGAGTGGGAAGGGAATGGAGATATTGCAGTATCCTTCCCCTGGAGTGGGGAGGGAATGGAGATTTTGCAGTATCCTTCCGCTGGAGTGGGAAGGGAATGGGGATTTTACAGTATCCTTCCCCTGGAGTGGGGAGGGAATCGGGATTTTGCAGTATCCTTCCCCTGGAGTGGGGAGGGAATGGAGATTTTACAGTATCCTTCCCCAGGAGTGGGAAGGGATTGGAGATTTTGCAGTATCCTTCCCCTGGAGTGGGAAGGGAATGGAGATTTTGCAGTATCCTTCCCCTGGAGTGGGGAGGGAATGGAGATTTTACAGTATCCTTCCCCTGGAGTGGGAAGGGAATGGAGATTTTGCAGTATCCTTCCCATGGAGTGGGAAGGGAATGGAGATTTTGCAGTATCCTTCCCCTGGAGTGGGGAGGGAATGGAGATTTTACAGTATCCTTCCCCTGGACTGGGAAGGGAATGGAGATTTTGCAGTATCCTTCCCCTGGAGTGGGAAGGGAATGGGGATTTTGCAGTATCCTTCCCCTGGAGTGGGGAGGGAATGGAGATTTTGCAGTATCCTTCCCCTGGAGTGGGGAGGGAATAGAGATTTTGCAGTATCCTTCCCCTGGAGTGGGGAGGGAATGGGGATTTTGCAGTATCCTTCCCCTGCCACGCCCACCAAGGCACGACCACAGAATCGGTAGTAAAAAAATTTGAATTTCACCACTGCTGTGGAGATTCCCAGTC
Organism: Natrix natrix natrix; assembly: GCA_029891615.1. Lineage (NCBI taxonomy): Eukaryota > Metazoa > Chordata > Lepidosauria > Squamata > Natricidae > Natrix > Natrix natrix. Next base: position 304,388 of record JAKRSK010005496.1, on the reverse strand, counting down.
ATCCAGGTCATGGTTGCCCCAAAGGTGCTTTTTTTCAAGAGGCAACTGGACTCTTGAAAGAAAAGAAAACTAAAGAAAAGAGGAAGGAATTAAGGAAAGAATTATATAAAATAAAGGTGCCATAATGATCAGTAATATATATCTATAAAAGCGAAATACCACTCACGCATCATCACGAAATCTCCAGAACCGTAAAGCCTAAAAACTTGAAATTTGGCACGTATGTTCCTCTTGGCTTCTAGGTGCTGACTAAGAAAGGATTTTCCAAAATGATCACCAGATCATTAGTATTTCCCATATTATTATTAACACGCTCTGATGGTAAGAAGTTAGACGTTCTACTCCCCCTCCCCACCTGAAAAGAACTCTGTTCCAACTGCCACTTGGGCATGGGGTTGACCAGCATGTGACTTATCCGGTCTGCGAGCTGGGAGTTTAGACAGTCTACTCCCCCTCCCCACCTGAAAAATGCTCTGATGCTAAGGAGTTAGACTGAGGAAGAGTAGGGGATAAGATAGGAGAGGCTTCTATGGGGGAAAGCCTGAGGGAGAGAAGGGGATAGCAGAGGATCAATGCAGCCAGCCTGAGGGAGAGAAGGGGATAAGATGGAAGACACCCCTGTGGGCCAAGCTTGAGGGAGAGAAGGGGATAGGAGAGGATCAATGGGGCCAGCCTGAGTTGGGTATTTCCCAACTTCATCCCTTTTGCTAGGAATTTCCAGAGTTTTCCAAGGCCTTTAAAGCAGGGGTGAACTGCTACCTGAACCGGTAGTAAAAAAAAATGCTTTAAAAAGTTTTTAAAAAGTCCCAGTGATCACCCGGAACAGCTGGTTGTCACACGCAGCTGATCATCGGATCTTTTTTAAAAAAACTTTTTTAAAGCATTTTTTTTAATACTACTGGTTCAGGCAAAATGCTAAAAAAAGTTATCCAGGTTAAAGGGTGAACTATTCTAGAACCGAGAAAAGATTCAGCTACGAAATCTCTTGGCCCTTTGAGGTTAAATCTGTCAGGGGAAGATTTCACCCTGAACTAAACGAGGCTTAGACCGCGGCGTTTTCAAACAGGCATATTCTTTAAGGTGCGAAGAAAAGAAATAAAACATTCTGGAGAAACATATTCTAATTAAAAACAAACTTTAATGCAAAAATAATAAATGGAAATAAAACAAAACTACCTAATTGTTACATTTTGGAAAAAGCAATTCTGTCTCCCAGATTTCCTGGAAGACGGACAAAGATCAAAAGGGGAGAGAAGTCTCTGGAATGTGTGAAGAGCAGGCGCAGTACATCATTGTCAGATAAGACCTTATGACCTGCGCAGTAACTCTTTCAGTTTAACTATTTAGTTTCAATTCGTCAGTTCAGGCTAGCAAACAATTTAACGCAGTGACAAAGTCTGCCTAGTGCTTTTTAACCTTTTCACAGATTGTACCATTTTTGGGACATGGCAATATCCGAGTATCACCAGTGGCTTGCCGAGGTGTCAAAAACTTGCCCCCCCCCAAAAAAGGAAAAAAGTGATAAAGTACACCCACTTACGGTACTTTTAATGGGAAACTTGTGCCCGTTTCCCTGGCATTAGTCTTTGCACTCCCTGCAGGAGAGGGCTTACTGATAGAATTAAGTCAGATTCCAGCTGAAGACAATTCCTTTCTTCAGCGGCGCTGCCGCCTCTACAGCTCATCACACACACACCCCACTACGCTTGTCTAAATGTTGTGTTACCACCTGCCAAGTGCCGAAGTACGGTACTACCAGTGGCATTTTCCTTCTTCAGCCTTGAGGAGTCACACTGATTGGAAGTTCCTGCAGTGGCCTTCTGTATTTTTTCTCCAGCAACCCAGAGAGACCCTCACACTTAGCCTCTGCCCAAGTTCCATTACTTGTTGTTGTTAGTTGCGAAGTTGTGTCCGACCCATCGTGACCCCATGGACAACGTTCCTCCAGGCCTTCCTGTCCTCTACCATCCTCTGGGGTCCATTTAAGCTCACGCCGGCTGCTTTGGTGACTCCATCGAGCCACCTCTTCCTCTGCCGTCTCCTTCTTCTTCTGCCCTCCATCGTTCCAAGCATGAGGCTCTTCTCCAGGGAGTCCTTCTTCCTTCTCATTAGGTGGCCAAAGGATTTGAGTTTCCTCTTCAGGATCTGGCCTTCTAAAGAGCAGTCAGGGTTGATCTCCTCTAGGACTGACCAGTTGGATCGCCTTGCAGTCCAAGGGACTTGAAGGAAGGAAGGAAGGGAGGGAGGGAGGGAGGGAAGGAAGGAAGGAAGGAAGGAAGGAAGGAAGGAAGGAAGGAAGGAAGGAGGGAGGGAGTAGATTGTTGTTGTTCTTAGTTGCAAAGTCGTGTCCGACCCATCGTGACCCCATGGACAACATCTCTCTAGGTCTTCCTGTCCTCTACCATCCTCTGGAGTCTATTGAAACTCATGCCAACTGCTTCAGTGATTCCATCCAGCCACTTCATTCTCTTCTTCTTCTGCCCTCCATCGTTCCCAGCATGAGGCTCTTCTCCAGGGAGTCTTTCCTCCTTCTCATTAGGTGGCCAAAACATTTGAGTTTCCTCTTCAGGATCTGGCCTTCTAAAGAGCAGCCAGGGTTGATCTCCTCTAGGACTGCCAATGGATTGCCTTGCAATCCGAGGGACTCGCAGGAGTCTTCTCCAGAACCATAGTCCTTCCATCACTATTCCTGACCAAACCAAAGGCAGTTTTTGCCTAGCGCTCAACCGGATGACTGAATTATCCTATTGTCTTATTTTGCGCCATAGGCACCCATAAAAACTACAGCACGTTAGTGCATGCACCTGTTATTCTCTCCTTCCTAATCTGGCGTTATGCGAACAATTGATTTCTTTTTGGAAGGTGGAAAAGAAGAGCTGCCTTTCAATCAATTCACTGGTTAGCATCCCAAGATGGTTTTTAGAAAAGTAACCAGCAATTTCAATTCCAGTCTGATCCAAAAGGGGGCAGCACCACTAGCCTGCCTAGGCCAAGACCTCAACACTCAATTGTTGCAGAAGGGCACCCTCTGGTGGTGATCTCATGGGTACTGCCTTTGAAGTAAGGAGGTGAAATAGGGAGCTCAAAAGTCAAATAGATTTGCATTTTCAAATTGAACATTATCTGTACGTGCCCAATCCCCTCAAAGCTCTAACCCATGTCTTAATCTTCCTCAAATTATTTCAAGATTCCTCGCTGGTTGCGTCAAATTAATTTGGCAATTGGGTTGAAAGGCTGCATTGCCTTGAAACGGCTCCTTCAAGTCAAGTATTTGCTTACCCTTAAGAAATGGAGGGCGAGTTCGAAAATGATGAAATCGGGAGGGTTTCCCCCCCCCCAGCAATACTACACAAGTTACACAAACAAAGTTACGCATTGTGCATAACGAACCGTTCTCCCTTCAGTTTTCAAAACTGGGAACCGTATTTTGACCCCCACTCCAAAATCATTTTATTAAAACACCGAAGGAAGTCAACAGACACATAAGCAGATTTAAAGGGCTACTAGGGGAAGTAAAATAAATATGGCTCTTTTTGTTTTTCTGCTTGGAAAAAAATTGCAAGTTCCATGTTTACATTTTGAAGTCTTTAGTTTCATAGCCACAGAGGCGCGGTGGTTAGAAAGCAATATTGCAGGCTTACTCTGCCCACTGCCAGGTGTTTGATCCTGACGAGCTGAAGGTTGATTCAGCCTTCCAATATGGTTAAGAGAGGCTTTAAAGTCTTAAGTACTATTGTCATAGATAGATAGATAGATAGATAGATAGATAGATAGATAGATAGATAGATAGATAGATAGATAGATAGATAGATAGATAGATAGATAGATGTAGGTAGTAAGTAGGTAGGTAGGTAGATAGATAGATGTAGGTAGTAAATTGGTAGGTAGGTAGGTAGATAGATGTAGGTAGTAAGTGGGTAGGTAAGTAGGTAGGTAGATAGATGATAGATAGATAGATGTAGGTAGTAAGTGGGTAGGTAGGTAGGTAGATAGATAGATAGATGATAGATAGATAGATAGATAGATAGATAGATAGATATAGATAGATAAGATAGATAGATAGATGTAGGTAGTAAGTGGGTAGGTATGTAGGTAGGTAGATAGATGTAGGTAGTAAGTGGGTAGGTAAGTAGGTAGGTAGGTAGGTAGATAGATATAGGTAGAGATAGATAAGATAGGCAGGTAGGTACATAGGTAGAGATGATAGATAAGACAGACAGGCAGATGGATGTAGGCATATATGATAAGATAGGTAGGTAGAGATGATAGACAGGTTGGTAGGTAGTGATGATGGAGAGAGAGAGAGAGATGGAGATGATTGATAGATGCTATGGTGGTGCATTGGTTAGAATGGAGTATTGCAAGATAACTCTGCCCATTGTCAGGAGTTTGATCCTAACTCAGCCTTCCATCCTTCCAGGGTCGGTAAAATGAGGACAGAGTTTGTTGGGGGCAATAGACTGATCCTATAAACTGCTTAGACTGCTGCATAGCATGATGAAGCGGTATATAAGTCCAAGTGCTATTGCTTTTGCATGATCACGAGGAAAAAAAAATTAGCTTCATCTGGGAAAAGGGCAAATCTATAAAACCTTTTAAAATGATCGGTCTGTGGCTTCCATAAGACCCGACTACTTGCCTTAGCCAAAAGACAATCGGCGACAGCAGTTCTTGCCCCACGGAATTCGACAAGCGTTTGCCAAATCCCAATATTAAACACAAAAGGCCAAAATAAAAAGCTTGTCTTGGAGCCTCCCAGTTCTGTGCGCAGAAACATTAGTGGTAACACCAGGGGTGGGATTGAAAAATGTTAGCAACTGGTCCTCTGCCTGGTTGTTGGCTGGGCGTGGCCTGCCTGGCCTCCTGCACCATGGCGGGGACGACAGGGTTTTTGCCCTCTTTGAGCCTCCGGGAGGGTAAAAATGGCCTCGTTTCTGGACTTCCGGGAGGTCTGTTTTTTACCCTCCCAGAGCCTCCACGGGCCTGGCATGATGAACAGGCCGCATGGAGACTCCTGGGAGGGGATGGGCGAGGCCAGCCAGTCCTTGCAACTACCGGTTCGGCGAACTGGATGTAAAATTAATATCCGGTTCGCCTGAACTGGTGCGAACCGGTTGAATCCCACCACTGGGTAACACAAGCTTTTCCTTGCCTAGTGTGCTCAATTTCCCCCCACCCCCCCTTCAAAATAAAAAGAAGAAAAAGAGACAAAGATTGTTTTAGATGTATTTTTTTTTTAAAAAAAAGGAAACAAAATCATACATACAGACATACCCTTCGAGGCTATATTGTACCTAGGCACAATTTCCCCGCAAGGTGACACGGGGACTGGTTAAAATCAGGGGTCTCTGAGAGGTCACTTTTTCTCCCCAGGTGCTCTCCAGATCTTTCGGGCTGCAGAATTCCCAACCCTCGGCCGTTATTTTGAACCAGCAGGACTGGAATCTTATCTTGGGTCTTTGAAAGGAAGATGGGCACGGCTGGGTCAAAGGGTGCCAGCTTTATCATCAGGCCGGGAATTTGGGGACTTGTAGCTCAAGACACTCCCAAAGAAGAACCCGCTCAAGGAAAGGTATGTGTCGTTTTTGCAAACTACCTGTGAAACGCACCATGGTTATCTTCTTAAAAGGGGAACAGTTCCTTAAAAGTTATAGGTTCCCCTCTCACATACATATGCTAGTCGTTCCCGACTCTAGGGGGCGGTGCTCATCTCCGTTTCAAAGCCTGAGAGCCGGCGCTGTCCGAAGACGTCTCCGTGGTCATGTGGCTGGCATGACTCAACACGGAAGGCGCATGGAACGCCGTTACCTTCCCACCCTATTTTTCTACTTGCATTTTTAATGTGCTTTCGAACTGCTAGGTTGGCAGAAGCTGGGACAAGTCACAGGAGCTCCCTCCGTTACACGGCGCTAGGGATTCGAACCGCCGACCTGTCTGATCGACAAGCTCAGCGTCTTAGCCCCCGATCCCCCGTGTCCCCCTGCATTTGTTTGAAACATTTCTGGGAGGGAGAGTAATTTCATTTCCAAGGCTGCTTCTGCTTAACAAAATGCATGATTACAACAATAATTTGGGAGTAGTGTATGGAAAAGGCCTGGACTTGCTGTTGGTTGGAAACGCTGCGGTTATACCGACGTTTCCGGCGGCACAAGCGGAGGCAGCTTGAAACGCCTCTTCTCTCTTCATGGCAGGCAGGTAGGCAAAGCAGAGTTTACAGCTGGCAGACGCTTATTAGTTCAGCTAAAAAGAGATTGCTGAGAGCAGGGACAAAATACCCAAACAGTGAAACAGAAGCTTTGGGGGCAAAATAAGTGGGGGGGCAAAAATGTGGATGTTTGCTTTTGAAAACATCACACTATTCGGGGGGGGGGGGGGCTGCCAAACCACGCCCTGTCTGCTGGGTTACTGGGGAGGGGTGGGGAGCATCAGAAAAAGAGTGTTTGGGGGAGGGAAAATATTTGTTAGCTATAAATACAGATCCATGAATCGGAAAACACCAGCTGGGTTAATGCTCAGTTCTGGAAGGAGACGCCTCCAAACCGCAGAGCTTGCAACCAAGGCCTGAGTGGAAGCTTTGGAGTCTTGCCAGGGGCCGAATGCCAAGTCCTTTTCTTTTTTAAATACATCATAGGAAGGGACGTTCAGCTGGCAGAGAGGGTGCCCGGACTTGCAGGAGGGGAGGGCCGAGCCATCGCCGGAGAAAATCTACGGTGGTGCCACTTCGAGATCTCCAGACCTTTGAGGGAAGAGGGCCAAGCTGTCCCGTGGCATTTTTTACACGGTACTCAGTGCCTGGGGAAGGGAGGGGAGGTGGGGATGGAGAGAAGGAGAAAAGCAGAGCTGTGAACAGGAAACTGGCGGGCAAAGCATGGTAAATGTTCAGCCCCGAGCGAATAAAATAATTGTGTAAGTGCTTATTCAACAATTGAATGTTGTGGACCACAAATTCAGACAGTGAGGAGGTTGGGGAGGAACATGGACCAGTCCTGGAGTCTGGGGAAGGCTCGGAGGAGGGCTCTGTGCCGGAGGCAGAGAGGGGGCCAGAGCCGTATGCCAGTTATCAGCTGCCTTCAGAGTCGGACATCAGTGAGGCAGAAGAACAGCTGGAGCCTGTTCCCAGTGTGCGCATGCGCAGAATTGCCAGATGAAGGGAACAGCTAAGGAACAAGGGTCAGCTTGGGAGTAAGGCCACAGGTGGACGGCGAATGGCCCCTCCCAGAGGACATAAAAGAGGAACGAACGGGGAGTGGAGTTTGCAGGAGACCATTAGTTCATTCCTGCATTCTTGCCAAATATTGCGGCGTCTGAAAGATATCGGCTTGGCCACTCTCCAAGCCTGATAAAAGTCGGTAATTGAGAGCTATCTTGAAAGACTGCGAGAGAGGAATTCACTGTAAATTAAATAAAAGGGATTTTACCAGGCCTTCTTGCTGCTGGGAAAGCCTAGGTCAGAGCAATTAAAGCAATAAGCCAGGAAAGGGAAGTGAGCTTGATTTTTCAGCCACAGAAGGAGGTTTTATGTTGCAGGTACATCCTTCCCAATCACATGCTGTTAAAAATAGCCGAGGAGCTGCCCAAGTAAGTCTCTTGATTCTACAAGCAGGTACCTTGAGTAAGACAGGGTGGATGAAGGCTGATATTGTTCCCTTTGTAAGTTTTTTTTTAAAAAAAAGATTCCTTCACCAAAACCTGCCCTCCCTGCTTGTCCGCCCCTTTAGAGAACCCCAGGGAATCGCTGCTTGCTGTAACCCAGTTCCACCTCTGGTCCGCCAGCAGCTGAACGAAATGCATCTCTTAATAGGCCAGGCTCGAGAGATGCCACTGTTAAAGGTAAGAGGTAGTGTGACAAATTGCCTCTTCCATTGAAGTAATGGAGCAGAGTGACTGTTGTGGCTTGCCAGTGGCCAACAGAGCTGGTAGTAGATTCGGACAGTGAGGAGGGTTGGGGAGGAACATGGGCTGGTCCTGGAGTCTGGGAAAGGCTCGGATGAGGGCTCTGTGTCGGAGGCAGAGAGGGGGCCAGGGCCGTCCGACAGTTATCAGCTGCCTTCAGAGTCAGACATCAGTGAGGCAGAAGAACAGCTGGAGCCTGTTCCCAGTGTGAGCATACACAGAGTTGCCAGACGAAGGGAACAGCTAAAGAACAGGGGTGGACTTGGGAGTAAGGCCACAGGTGGACGGTGAATGGCCCCTCCCAGAGGGAATAAAAAAGGAGCGAAAGGGGAGTGGAGTTTGCAGGAGACCATTAGTTCACTTACCATATTTTTCAGAGTATAAGACGCACCTTTTTCCCTCAAAAAAGAGGCTGAAAATCTGGGTGCGTCTTATACACTGAATACAATTTTTTTTTGCCTCCCGAAGCCCTGCCCCTTCACCAAAATGGCCGTGCAGAGCCTGTAGAAGGCTTTCAGACAGCTCCTGGAGTCTGGGGAGGGCAGAAATGAGTGAAAAACGGGCCTTTTTTGCTTATTTTTGCCCCCCCCCGGAGTACTCTATATACCGCCTAAAGGCTATGCATGCAATTGTTTTGACAAAAAACAGCCCCGTTTTCACCAAAAATGGGCCTTTTGGTTGGTTTTTTTTTGGGGGGGGGGGAAACCCCAGGAGCACTCTGCAAGCCCCCTAAAGGCTATTCATGCCTTTTTTTGAAAAAAACAAAACTGGGCTCGTTTTCGCAAAAAATGGGCCTTTTGCTTGTTTGGGGGGGGGGGGTCCCAACCCACAGGAGCACTCTGCAAGCTCCCTAAAGGCTATTCATGTCTTTTTTGGGGGGGGGAAACAAGCCTGTTTTTGCAAAAAAATGGGCGGTTTTAGGGAGGTTTGCAAAGTGCAAAAACTTATTTTTAAAATTTGCCTCTTCAAAACCTTGCTGCATCTTATACTCCGGTGCGTCTTATACTCTGAAAAATACGGTAATTGGTTCCTGACTCTCCGAGACTCCTTGCCAAGTTATGCAAATATCGGCCTGGCAGCTCTCCAAGCCAGATAAGGTCTGTGGCTGTAAATCCTCTCTCGAAAGACTTTGCTGGATGTGAGGGAGCAGAATTCACGGGAAATGGATAAAAGGGGTTTTGGCCAGGAGAAGAGAGTTATGCTCTTGGGAAGTCTTCGTCAGAATAGTTCCAAGGAAAGGGAACTACATTGGCAATGGCAGAGAATGGGGACCCATCCACAATTTTGCGGGATTCGTCAAAACCCGGGAGGGGAAAAAAAATAAAATAAATCCACGCGCGGTTTACCTTTCGTGCAAACTCTGGCAAGACGAATGCCGCTCGGTGGATGTCCGAGTTGTAATACTTAAGGCTCATTTTTTCCACTTGTTCCTGAGGAAGTAGCTGGATCGGTTCCCTGAAGTTAGTGTTCTGCATAAAATTTCACACAAGGGAGAAAAAACAACAACAGCCCAGCCGTGTTTATTCGTTCGAGAGCTTTTGGAATCACTAGTGAAGCTCTCCATCCGGAAGTGCCAGGAGGGAAACTCCTAGACTTCTCCGCTAGCATTCGTTGAGCCATTTGAGGTCACCACACTACAAAAAAGATGCGGAGACTCTTGAAAGAGTGCAGAGAAGAGCAACCAGGATGATGAGGGGACTAGAGGCTAAAACATAGGAAGAACGATTGCAGGAACTGGGCCTGGCTAGTCTAGTGAAGAGAAGGACCAGGGGAGACAGGAGAGCAGACTTCCAATATTTGACAGGCTGCCACAGAGAGGAGGGAGTCAAGCTATTTCCCAAAGCCCCCGAAGGCCAGACAAGGAATAATAAGGGATGGAAACTGAACCAGGAGAGATTCAACCTGGAAATAAGGAGGAACTTTCTGACAGTGAGAACAATCAACCGATGGAATAGAAGTTGCCTTCGGAAGTTGTGGGAGCTTCATCCCTGGAGGCTTTCAAGAAGAGACTGGACTGCCCTCTGTCAGAAATGGTGTAGGGTCTCCTGCTTGGGCAGGGGGTTGGACTAGATGACCTACAAGGTCCTTTCCAACTCTGTTAGTCTGAGATCTCCCAAGGGCGAACAAGCCCGGCACGCGCACCTTCTCTTCTCCCTCGCCCCAAGGCCTCCGTACACAATTACACCGACGACTCCGCTAATGCAAATTCATGGAGGAAAAACGAAACAAAACCCCTCTCGGTCCTTACTGGATTTTTGCTGCAAAGCATGAAGCCGATCTGGCCGCTGGGGTACGTCGGGATGGTGCAGTAGGCGTACTCGACCACTGGAAAGAGGGATTTACAGAACTGGCGCATCTCCTTAATGAGATCGAGGTGCAGCCACTGGCATTCCCCTGGTCAAGAAAGAAAGAAAAATGGAGAGGAGGATTTTTCCCATCTGCCTGGCCTGGTTGTCTTGTCTCGAGGAAGCTCGGAATCGGAGATGTGGTTTTCCTGCAAGCCTTGACGTGTTTTTTCTTGCTTTTATAAAAGCCCTGCACGAGTAATTCGTGACTAAATAGACCCGTTTTTCTGAGTTTGTACATGCCTCCGGCTCTTAAAGGGAAAGGTTCCCCTCGGACATATGTGCTAGTCGTTCCCCACTCTAGGGGGCGGTGCTCATCTCCGTTTCAAAGCCGAAGAGCCAGCGCTGGCCGAAGACGTCTCCGTGGTCATGTGGCCGGCATGACTCAACGCCCAAAGGCGCACGGAACGCTGTTCCCTTCCCACCGAAGGTGGTCCCTATTTTTCTACTTGCATTTTTTACGTGCTTTCGAACTGCTAGGTTGGCAGAAGCTGAGACAAATAACGGGAGCTCACTCCATTACGTGGCTCTAGGGATTCGAACCGCCGACTTTTCTGATCAACAAGCTCAGCATCTTAGCCCCTGAACCACTGCACTCCTTATCTCCGGCTCTTAAGCCAACCCACAGACCTGAGTATGCACGTCGAGACCAGCTATAAACCAACCGGCAAAGCAAGATTAAAAATTAATTAAAAAAACCCACATTAGCAAAGCCAAAATAAGGCAACTACAGCAGTCCTCGACTTACATCCACAATTGAGCCCAAAATTTATGTTGCTCAGCGAGACAGTTGTTAAATTGAATTTCGGCCTCATTTTACGATCTTTCCTGCCACAGTTGTTAAGCGAATCACTGCAGTCGTTAAGTGAGTAACCTGGTTGTTAAGTGAATCTGGCTCTGAATTGGCTTGTCAGAAGGACGCCAAAGGGGATCGCGTGACACCCCCCCAGGCGCTGCGACCGTCATAAATACGAGTCAGTTGCCTGAATTTTGATCACCTGACTATGAGGACATGGCAACGGTCATAAGCAGGGGTGAGTTCCTGCCGGCATTACGACCGGTTCGGTGCCCAAACAAAATCTGCACTTAAAAAGGTCTGCGCATGCGCACACCATTAAAACAGGGGGGGAAATTACATTTTTTCAATGAAGATTGTTCGCCACATGTGCAGAACAGAAAATAAAGATGGCGGCGCCCAGGATAGAACCGGTATGGGCACGTATCCAGCCGAGTTACTACTTGTTCGGCCGTACCGGTAGGAACCCACCTCTGGCTGTAAGCAAAAAAATGGTTAGAAGTCCATTTTTCCCCCCCGGAGAGGTGGTAACTTCGAACGGTCGCTAAATGAACTGTCGTAAACCGAGGACTGCCTGTACTCAACATTTGCACCTGATTTGGGTCAACCATGCGGAGAATGCAGAGCCGGTGGGTTCAGACTGCTTGGGGGATCTTTTTTTTTTTTTTTTGAATTTTTATTTTAATTAAACAAAAACGCAAAAAAAAGAATCGTCCTTCCTTACATCTTGTAGAAAGCGTGTCGATTGGTTACAGATAACCTTCGTGCATTTCTTCCACAGTCTCATAGTTCATATTAGAATATACACTTTAAATGAAAAATCTTTGTATATCTCACGATCAATGTACCACAATTCTCATTTGACTGCAATTATTTGAACGTGCTTTTACCTCAAATCATTCTATACTTAAAGACAAAACCAGATAATGGCATTCATTAGCGATCTCAAAAATCCTCCAATAACATTACACCTTTAGGATATATTCTAAAAGTCAATTAATAAAGTTTCTAAACCCGGAAAAAACAAATTTCAACTCAAGGAAAGGGGGAACTGGACCAGGCCGGGCGCTCGGGCCAGGAATCACCTTGGCAACAGAGAATCCCATCTTCCCTCAGGGCGGTTTTCATCAGCTGGTAATAGGATTCCTTAAACAGACTTTCAGCTGGACCTGACAAGAAACGGGGTGTTAAAAGAGCATTACAAGATCAACGCATCAGATTAAAACTGGGGGGAGGTGGGCCTAAGTCTCCCTGGGCTTGCAGTTTGCCACGTGATCAGAGTACCAGGATCCCCCGAAAATAAGACAGGGTCTTATTTTTTTTGACCCCCAAAATAAGCGCTTGGCCTTATTTTCGGGGAGGTCTTATAATTTTTGAGGGACAGGAGGCGGCGAGCGTGGTCACCTCACGGCCGCTGCTGTGTTGCAATATTTTCGGGGAGGTCTTATTACTTTTGAGGTGCAGGAGGCGGCGAGTGTGGTCACCTCATGGCTGCTCCTGTGTTGCGATATTTTCGGGGAGGTCTTATTATTTTTGAGGCACAGGAGGTGGCGAGCATGGTTACCTCATGGCTGCTCCTATGTTGCGATATTTTCGGGGAGATATTATTTTTGAGGCACAGGAGGGGGCGAGCGTGGTAACCTCATGGCTGCTGCTGTGTTGCAATATTTTCGGGGAGGTCTTATTATTTTTGAGGCGCAGGAGGCGGCGAGCGTGGTCACCTCATGGCTGCTGCTGTGTTGCAATATTTTCAGGGAGGTCTTATTATTTTTGAGGCGCAGGAGGCGGCGAGCGGGGTCATCTCATGGCCACTGCTGTATTGCAGTATTTTCTGGGAGGTCTTATTATTTTTGAGGCGCAGGAGGGGGCGAGCGTGGTCACCTCATGCCTGCTGCTGTGTTGCGATATTATTGGGGAGGACTTATTTTAGCGCATGCGCCCAAAACCCTGATTGGGGTTATTATTCGGGGAGGTCTTATTTTCGGGGTAGCTGTCTATGGAGATTCTAAGTCATCCAGGTCATGGTTGTCCCAAAGGTTCTTTTCCCCCCCCAAGAGGTAACTGATTTTTTTCCTTGAAGATGTTTCACTTCTCATCCAAGAAGCTTCTTCAGCGCTGTCTGGATGGCGGGGAACGGAAGGATTGATACTCCTTGCAGACAACTGGTCATTTGCATTCTTTTTAGAGAGCCGTTGAGGGCACTTGGGAGGTTGATCTGTGTTCAACCTGAGGGGAATCCTTGCCTTCCCCACCATCCAGTCAGAGCTGAAGAAGCTTCTTGGGTGAGAAGCGAAACGTCTTCAAAAGGAGAAAAAAAAAACCCAAGAAAAGTCCAGTTGTCTCCTGAAAAAGCATCTTTGGGACAACCACGACCTGGATGACTGAGAATCTCTACAGACTTTTAGCCTCACAATTTGGGACAAACACCCTTGGAATGGTGTGGGAGTAGGAATGGATTTCCAGAGGGGAAAAAAATTGCAGACTACAGGAACCATTTGCACCACTGAAGACACACTCTGAGGACACACATAAACCTCCAAGTGGCCTCAATGACCCTCTAAAAGGATGCAAATGACCAGCTGTCTGCAAGGAATATCAATCCTCCCTCCCCCCTCCAATCCAGTCAGAGCTGAAGAAGCTTCTTGGACGAGAAGCGAAACGTCGTCAAAGAAAAACAAAGAAAGTGATCTTTGGGACAATCAGAGTAGCTGCTTTCTCTCGGCCCGCCGACCCTAGCAGGGTCATTGGGAGGATTAAACGGGGAGAAAGAGGCCTTAACTCAGGGGTCAGCAAACTTAAACACTCAAAGATCCATTTGGACCCATTTCCCAGAGAAAAGAAAACACCGGGAGCCACAAAAACCTTCCGGTGCCTGACTATTTCCGTGACGTATATTCTGAGCGACAGGGAGCTGCAGCAGGGGGATGGAAGAGCCACATGCGGCTCCAGAAGAAGAGGCTGAGCCCTGCCTTAACCAAAAGCAGGATAAAGGCAGATTGGGAAGGTTTGCGGGTGAGGCCCCGCTCCCCAGACTCACCCATGGGGTCCGAGGAATCGGTGATGATCACATCAAAAGCCTCCTGGTTCTGCTTCATGAATTCAAAGCCATCCCCAACGTGGAGCGTCAGCTTCGGGCTGGAGTAGCCCACGGCCATGCCGGGGAGATATTTCTTAGAAGCCTGGATCACGTCCTGCAACATTTCGAGTCATGCATTGTTCTACGTCCAGCAAGTAAGGGGCCATTTCAGGAGCAGCTCAGCCCAAACTGTTACTCCGGGTAACCGAGGAATTCTTTTGCCCATCAGTGGAACAAAGAAAGTCCCTTTGCATCACACATCACACCTTCCTGGCATTTTTCTAGCTCTGCCCGGAGAAGCTGAAAAATCAATCAGAAGCTGAAAAAGCCCTTCGAACTTTAGTTGCAAAGTGGCTTGGAAATCCTAAGCTGCATTAACAGAGGGATACAATCACGATCAAGGGGGGGGGGGACTAATACCACTCTATAAAGCCTTAGTAAGACCACACCTAGAGTACTGCATCCAGTTTTGGTCACCACACTACAAAGAAGATGTTGAGATTCTGGAAAGAGTGCAGAGAAGAGCAACCAGGATGATGAGGGGACTGGAGGCTAAAACATAACAATGAACGGTTGCAGGAACTGGGCATGGCTAGTCTAGTGAAGAGAAGGACCAGGGGAGACAGGATAGCAGTCTTCCAATATTTGAGGGGTTACCCCAGAGAGGAGGAGGGGGGTCAAGCTATTTCCCAAATCACCTGAAGGCCAGAAAAGGAATAAGAGATAGAAACTGAACAAGGAGAGATTCAATCTGGAAATAAGGAGAAATTTTCTGGCGGTGAGAACAACCAACCAATGGAACAGAAGTTGTGGGAGCTTCATCATTGGAGGCTTTCAAGAAGAGACTGGACTGCCCTCTGTCAGAAATGTTGTAGGATCTCCTGCTGGGGTGGGGGGGTTGGACTAGATGACCTACAAGGTCCATTCCAACTCTTTGTATCTGTATCTGTCTGTAGCTACCACTAAGCCACAGCCCTTCCGTTGCTTAGTCCTAAGGCAGGGGTGTCCAAACTTGGCAACTTTAAGACTTGTGGACTTTAACTTGTGGAATTCTGGGAGTTGAAGTCCACAAGTCTTAAAGTTGCCAAGTTTGGACACCCCTGTCCTAAGGCCTTACTTTTCCTAGGGTCAAGACACAAAGCTAGTTAAGAAGCACCACTCTGCATTTTCCCAATTTACCCAGGATGGGCCCTACCTGCTTCAGCTCTTCCTGCACCCCCTCACCCCCCCCCCCCCGACTCCCCTTCTCCAGGCTGTGCCCTTGAGCCCAATAAGGACTGTGACTCCATGATATAGGAGTCAAACTATTCTTCAAGGCATCTGAGGGTAGAACAAGAAGCAATGGGTGGAAACTAATCAAGGAGAGAAGCAACTTAGAACTGAGGAGAAACTTCCTGAAAGTTAGAACAATTGATCCGTGGAACAGAAGTTGCCTCCAGAAGTTGTGAATGCCCCAACACTGGAAGTCTTTAAGAAGATGTTGGATAGCCATTTGTCTGAAACGATATAGGGTTTCCTGCCTAGGCAGGGGGTTGGACTAGAAGACCTCCAAGGTCCCTTCCGACTCTACTATTGTATTGTATTGTGTTGTGTTGTGTTGTATATGCCAGCTACTTTTCAGCTGACTATAAATTCAGTAGTAAACAGCCTGAGAATGAATCCCAGTAAATATCATGAAGTGTTGTACCTTATGATTCTTGACGAATGTATCTTGTCTTTTTATGTACACTGAGAACTTTTGCACCAAAGGCAAATTCCTTGTGTGTCCAATCACACTTGGCCAATAAAGAATTCTATTCTATTCTATTGTGTGTCCAATCACACTTGGCCAATAAAGAATTCTATTCTATTCTATTCTATTCTATTCTATTCTATTTTATTCTATTCTATTAACAAACTGCAACGGTAACCTTTATAGGAAATGTAATTTGATGGCTTGCTGTCTTTTTCCTTGTTTTTTGACTCCCAACATCCGGGAATGGCAAGGTTGTTTGAGGACTCGGGAGGGAGTAAATCCACTGCCAGAACATTCCTGCCCCCAGAGTTTGATTTTCACTGGAGGGCATTTTTGGTGAAGAACATCCTGTTCTTCTAAACACCTCACCCTCCAAGTTGGGACAAGCAGTATTTTCTGCCTCCTGGGCCTCGCACCTTTTCATTTTCTTTTCCATCCAACCCTGGAGGATTCTGCCAGTTGGAATTCTCCTCCCCCTGATGAAATCTAACCAGGACGATGTTCCATTAAGGCAGGGATGTCCAAACTTGGGAACTTTAAGACTTGTGGACTTCAATTCCCAGAATTCCCCAGCCATTCCTGGCTGGGGAATTCTGGGAGTTGAAGTCCACAAGTCTTAAAGTTCCCAAGTTTGGACACCCCTGCATTAAGGGAAACCCAGATCCATCCCCTGTTTGGAGGATAGAAAAAAACTAAACACAGTTCCGGTCCAAGATTTGGGTCTATTTTTCTCATCCAGAGAAACGGCAAGGAGGTGGATTTCAGTGAAATATTGGAATAGACTTTCTAAGGAAAATCGACCTTAGCAGTCTCCGAGAATGTAAACAAATCCTGAATCTTGCACGGCACTAAAAACCTAGACATGAACAAAGGGATTGGATCGGCATAGCCGTTGCTGAGAACGATACAGATTAACAGAGTTGGAAGGGATCTTGTAGGTCATCTAGTCCAACCCCCTGCCCAAGCAGGAGACCCTACACAATTTTTGACAGAGGGCAGTCCAGTCTCTTCTTGAAAGCCTCCAGGGATGAAGCTCCCACAACTTCTGAAGGCAACTTCTGCTCCATGGGTTGATTGTTCTCCCTGTCTGAAAGTTCCTCCTTATTTCCAGGTTGAGTCTCTCCTTGGTTAATTTCCATCCATTGTTATTCCTTGTCTTTGGAGAACAGCTTGACCCCCTCCTCTCTGTGGCACCCCCTCAAATATTGGAACCCTAATATCATGTCTCCCCTGGTCCTTCTCTTCACTAGACTAGCCATGCCCAGTTCCTGCAACCGTTCATCCTATGTTTTAGCCTCCAGTCCCCTCATCATCCTGATTTATTTATAGTTATTTAAATGTTTATAGACCATTTATAGCAGTGGGTCTCAATCTTCCTAATGCCGTGACCCTTTAATACAGTTCCTCATGTTGTGGTGACTCCCAACCATAAAATTATTTTATGTTTTCCGTATTTTTTCGAAAATTTTCTTATGGTCTTAGGCGACCCCTGCGAAAGGGTCGTTCGACCCCCCCAAAAGGGGTCCCGTCCCACAGGTTGAGAACCACTGATTTATAGTGTGGTGACCAAAACTCAATGCAGTACTCTAGGTGTGGTCTTACTAGGGCATTATAGAGCGGTATTAGTACCTCCCTTGATCTTGATTGTATCCCTCTGTTAATGCAATTTAGGATTTCTAAGCAGCTGTGCAACTACCATTAGAATGTTGGGAGTTGAAGTCCAAATATCTGGAAGGCATGTTTCAATCACACCCACACAACCCGCCAATTTTACAACTCTTACATCAATGTTGGTCTCCCGTGAGTTTTAGTTCCTACGTTTGCAAGATTTTACGTGATCTTGGTGATTGGTGGTTTGTTAAATCATGGCGATGTCTGGGTTAACTTAAATCAGGAGCAGTCCAACAGCCAGCCCCCCTCCTTAAGAGTAGGAGAATTTATTAAAAAGACAAGCTTTGCTACTAGAGATTAACACCGTTCTCCTCTTGCAACGTCTATAGGGCTAAATATTATCTTACGCTGCTCTCGAAGTTTAAGGTTTAAGGTTTATTTGGATTTATATGCCGCCCTTCTCCAAAGGACTCAGGGCAGCGTACAACATTAAAAACACACATCACAAAAGTTAAAAAAAGATTAAACCCAATTCCAAAAAGACCAAACCGATTTTTTTTTAAAAAAAGAAACAGTACATTTAAAATAAATTAAAATTAACATTAACATTAACAGGCCAGGCTGGCTTGCTGGAAAAGCCAACTTTTTAGGGCGTGTCGGAAGGACCGGAGGTCGGGGATTATGCGAAGCTCCGGGGGCAGCTCATTCCAGAGGGAAGGCGCTCCCACAGAGAAGGCTCTCCCCCTGGGGGTCGCCAGCCGACACTCTGTGGGATCGTACTGGACGGTGGGAGGCTACTGGTGGCAGTAGGTGGTCTCGCAGGTACCCTGGGCCTAAGCCATGGAGCGCTTTAAAGGTCATAATTAGTACCTTGAATCGCACCCGGAAACAACCGGCAACCAGTGCAGGCCGCCTAAAAGGGGTGTAACAGGGGAGCACCTAGGTACCCCCATGACAACCCGCGCGGCCGCATTCTGGACCAGCTGAAGCCTCCGGGTGCTCTTCAAGGGCAGCCCCATGTAGAGAGCAAGTGAAATAAAAATACATCTAAACCAGTGATGGCGGACCTTTTTTCTTATGGCGTGGCAAAATTGCGTTTGAGTGCCTACTCAAACTCCCCGCCCAACTGCACATCCCTTCCCCCCGGCGCATATGCAAGCATCTCCTTCCCAGCTTCCGGAGGCTTTCCTGAGGCCTGGGAGAGCGAAAACGGCCTGTCCTGGCCCTCTGGAAATGTGAAAATCACATGCGGGCCGGAGCTGATGGCTGGCATGCCATCAAATATGGCTCCGTGTGCGCCATAGGTTCTCCCATCACAGATCTAGACACATACACCTCCTTACTGGTAAAATACCTCCATGCCATTTGGAGCCCCCGTGTCTGATTTTCACGCGGAAGACACTAAGACCAGCTCCCAGAGTCAATCAAGCTTTGCAAAGCAAGGCATACCTCATCAATTTCACACTGTATTACCGACTCAACCGAAGGATGCTTCACCACTTCTCTTAAGACTCCTCCGTCGCCGCCACCGATAATCAGGATCTGGATAAAAAGGAGAAGGGGCTGCCTCAAGCTCCAAGCCAAATTTCCACCAAAGCTTTTACGTGGATTTAGAAGCCACCCAAATCCCCAAGAGAGCTTACAGTGCTAAAAGCAGAAAAAAATACCACAGAGTGGGCATTGCAACAGATTTCTCTCCATGAGGACTAGACGCCTACGGAGATTCTCAAGTCATCCACGTCACGGTTCTCCCAAAGGCGCTTTTTTCAAGAGGCAACTGGACTTTGGGTGTGTTTTTTTTTCTTTGAAGATGTTTATAAAGAAGAAGCTTCTTGGATGAGAAGCGAAAACGTCTTCAAAAAAAACCCAGCAAAGCACCTTTGGGCCATGAGGACCAGATGCGTGAAAAAAATAATCAACGATGATCGCGATTGATCATCGCTTGTTGCTTGTATGTACACCGAGCGCTTATGCACCGGAGACAAACTCCTTGTGTGTCCAATCACACTCCCTGGGACAAACTCATTGTGCGTCAATAAGGTATTCTATAATCTACCGTATTTTTTGGAGTATAAGACACATCTTTCTCCCCCCCCCCAAAAAAAGAGGGTGAAAATCTGGGTGTGTCTTATACACTGAATACAGCATTTTTGGCCTCCCGAAACCCCGCCCCCTTTGCAAAAATGGAGGTGCAGAGGCTTTGGGAGGCTTGCAAAGTGCTCCTGGGGAGGGAAAAAATGAACAAAATGAGAATTTTACTCACTTTTACCTCCCCCAGCCCCCAGGAGCACTCTACAAGCCTCCCAAAGCCTCTGCATGCCCTCCCTTTTTTTTTTTTTTTTTTTTGCAAAGAAAATGGGCCATTTTTTGCTCATTTTTGGCCCTCACAGCCCCCAGGAGCACTCTACAAGCCTCCCAAAGCTATGCATGCCCCCCCTTTTATTTTGCAAAAAAAAAATGAGGCGTGCAGAGGGTTTGGGAGGCCTGCAGAGTGCAAAAAAAAATTATTTTTTAAAAAATTACCTCTTCAAAATCATGGTGCGTCTTATACTCCGCTGCGTCTTATAGTCCCCAAAATACGGTATTCTATTAAGGATCATTGGCCAACATTTCAATGCTTTTACGTGTTTTTTTCCGGTGAGACTGGTCTATCAGGACAATATGGTCTACCCAAATAGGGGATGGAGCCTCCCACTTCCGCCTGTACCTTTAAATTTAACATCGGAATGCTTTGTCTACCCGCAATGGGGCAGCTCTGACCAGACAAGGAGTCTCCGCGTGGTAGAGGCCGAGCAACACCAAGAGAAGATGCTGAGCTCTGTTGACTCCTGCTACATCTGTAAAACCTGGCCTGACAGCCTGCGGAACCGTCCCCAGCCCAGGTAGCCAACCACAAGCCGAGCAGGCTCCGGAGAACGCTCACCTTCCGGGGGTTTGGATGGCTGCAGAGCGGGAGGTTGGCGATCATTTCCTGGTAGGAAAACTCATCTCTCTCGGTACACTGGATAACTCCGTCAAGAACCAGGACGTTCCCGTAGGTTTTGCTGCAGAGGAGAAAGGGTCGAAGGATCCCACTGAGTTTTGAACCAAGACTCAAAAGGAAGCCTCCCCTCTCCAGAAAGAGGGGAGAAAGCCTTTGCCAGACCAATCCTCGAATACAGCCCGTCTGCCTGGAATCTACACTGTATATCGGACATTAAGACAATTGAAAGAGTCCAGAGGTATTTCACGAGAAGAGTCCTCCGCTCCTCTGTTCACAATCGAATCCCTTATGCCACCAGGCTTTAAATTTTGGGCTTGGACAATCTAGAACCGTGATGGCGAACCTATGGCGAACAAGTGGCACGCAGAGCCATTTGTCAGGGCACGCAAGGGCAGCTGAGTTCACCTTTTTAAAAGCTATTTTTCCCCTTCCCCAGGCTCCTATAAAGCCCCTGGAGCCTGGGGAGGGCAAAAAAACCATGTAAAAATGGGGGGGTCGCGCGTTGTGCGCGCATGCGCACTGGGGGGGTCACGCGTTGCATTATGGGTGCGGCATGCCCGCACTCGACCCCCCTGCACTCCCCCCACTTGTGGCACGGGAGCCAAAAAAGGTTCGCTATCACTGATCTAGAACTACACCGATTAATGTCTGTCCTAAGCGTAGTACACAAAATTGTCTGCTACAACATCCTATCTGTCAATGTATTATTGCTTCAACCGCAATAATACACAGGTGAACAGATACAAACTCAAGGTCCAAACTCGATTGCAGAAAAATACGACTTCAGCAACAGAGGGGTCAACGCCCGGAATGCTCTACCTGACTCCGTTGTTACTTCCTCTAATCCCCACAGCTTCAACTTTAAATTGTCCGTCGTGGACCTCAACCCCATTCCTAAGAGGTCCGTAAAGGGGTGGTGGTGCATAAGCCCACCAGCGTGCCTACCGTCCCTGTCCTACTGCCCCCACTTATCTCCATTCCTTTCTTTCGTTCATGCCCATTTTTATATGTATACCCGTTCCCTCGTTCTAGGTTTGACAAATAAATAAATACAAATACAATACAAGACGACCTACTTATGTTAGACTTAGGGCCACCTCTGCTGTCCCTGAGGATGAAACTCTCCATCCAACAACAGGTGGCTATTTCTGCTCGGATCAGCACTCTCTTCCCGGATGCTTATGTCCGGGCTGCCTATTCCTGGGCGAGGAAGCCAGTCAGTAAAAACAGAGTCGAAAGGGATCTTGGAGGTCATCTAGTCCAACCCCCTGTTCCCATAAGAGACCCATACTAGGGATTGAACTACCGACCTTCTGAGCAGCGTTGCACGCACTGGCCTTCTCCTTGGCCCCCCCACTTGGCAGGCAGCCTTCCCCCCCCCTAAGGGAGCCAAGCCCGGGTGGGTGACACCCAATCCAGTTGGCTCTCGTGCTGCCAGTTAGTCCTGGCGTAGGTTTGGCATCACGAGAGGCAACTGGATCAGGTGCCACACAAATGGGCTTGGCTCCCTTGGGGGGAGAGGGGGGGGGAAGCCTGCCTGCCAAGTGGGAGGGTCACTGCGTGCTGTGCCACTCGAAAGTTTGGTGGTTCGAATCCCTAGTACAGGGTCTCCTGTGTGAGCAGGGGGTTGGACTGGATGACCTCCAAGGTCCCTTCCGACTCTATTTTTCCTGTTCACTGATCTTCGCTTGTGGGATCAAGCGCCTGGAGGCTCCTTAGGGGGACCCACGGGTCTCCTGCGTGATTTATTTATTTATTTATTTAATTAGATTTCTAGACCGCCCCCTCTCCCCGGATCACGGGGCTGGACTGGATGACCTCCAAGGTCCCTTCATATTCACCCTGTTACTGTTTTTACCGATCCTCGCTTGTGGGATCCAGCACCCGGCGGCTCCCTAGGGGGACCCACAGGTCTCCTGCATCAGCAGGGGGCTGGACTGGATGACCTCCAAGGTCCCTTCATATTCACCCTGTTACTGTTTTTACCGATCCTCGCTTGTGGGATCCAGCGCCCGGCGGCTCCTTAGGGAGACCCACGGGTCTCCTGCATCAGCAGGGGGCTGGACTGGATGACCTCCAAGGTCCCTTCCGACTCTATTTTTCCTGTTCACTGATCCTCGCTTGTGGGATCGAGCGCCCGGCGGCTCCTTAGGGGGACCCACGGGTCTCCTGCGTGATCACGGGGCTGGACTGGATGACCTCCAAGGTCCCTTCATATTCACCCTGTTACTGTTTTTACCGATCCTCGCTTGTGGGATCGAGCGCCCGGCGGCTCCTTAGGGGGACCCACGCGTCTCCTGCATGAGCAGGGGGTTGGACTGGATGACCTCCAAGGTCCCTTCCTATTTACCCTGTTACTGTTTTTACCGATCCTCGCTGGTGGGATCGAGCGCCCGGCGGCTCCTTAGGGGGACCCACGGGTCTCCTGCGTGAGCAGGGGGCTGGACTGGATGACCTCCAAGGCCCCTTCCTATTCACTCTGATCACCGCTCGTGGGATGGAGCGCGCGCGGCGGCGGCGGCGGCTCCTTTGCGGAGCTCCCACCCTGCAGATCGCCACGGTGGGGAGTGGGGGGAAAGCCGAGGCTGCAGGAGGACCGGGGCTGCAGCTGGGCTCCGGCTTCCTTACCGCGATCGCGGGCTGCGACCCTCCTAGAGCCCCCTTCCCCGAGCGCACTCACCTGCGGAAGACCAGGATCTCCTGGAAGGGCGAGCGCTGGTGGTGCAGCACCTCCTCCACCTGCAGGGAGAGCGCCTGCCCGGGCCACAGGCTGCAGGTCTCGCGGAACCAGCCCTCCTGCGAGACGGATCCTCCGGCTGCGGCAGCCGCCTCCATGCCCGCCCAGCCCGGCCTCGGCTCGCCTGCAAAGGGCCGATGGGGAAGGGAGGGGGGGAGGAGGAGGAGGAGGAGGAGCGGCTTCCCTCCCACCCTCCCTGGGCCACCTGCCACCTGTCCGCGCCGCAGCCCAACCCGGCTTCTTCTTCCCAGGAGGCGTGGCCTCGGCCCTTTCCCTCAAAGGGCGGGCCCAATGGGAAGCCGCGCCAGTTCGGGAAACGGCCTTCTCATTGGCCGGGACCCGCCAAGGGCGGCGGGAGCGAAAGCGAGTGAAGCCAGCAAGGTAGGTTGCGCTTTCCAGGCCTGGCCACGTGGGGCGCTGGAGCGGCGGGCCCGGATTGGCTGGGGAGGAGGCGGACGCGGAAGCGAGGGGCCGGCCCTCCACGTGGCTGGCTCGCAGCTGGGCTGATCCTCCCCCCCCCTACCCCGCTCTCCCCAGGAAGCGCCCTGGATGGATGGGAGAAGGGTTGCTTTGCTCAGGGGGGTCCCAAAGGGGTTCCCCCCCCCCCAGAGACAATTAGGTGGCTCAGTGGCTAAGACACTGAGCTTGTGGATCAGACAGCTCGGCAGTTCGAATCCCTAGTACTGGTCTCCTGCGTGAGCAAGGGGGTTGGACTAGATGACCTCCAAGATCCCTTCCAACTCTGTTACTGTTTACTGGACTTTCTGTTTTTTTCTTTGAAGAAGTTTCGCTTCTCATGCAAGAAGCTTCTTCAGCTCAATTTCCCCCCATCCAGTCAGAGTTTTATGTATTTTACATTCCTATTCCTATTCTTCTTATTCCTATCCCCATTCCTATTCTATCTGGACTTTCTCATTTTCTTTTCTTTGAAGATGTTTTGCTTCTCATCCAAGAAGCTTCTTCAGCTCACTTTCCCACCATCCAGTCAGAACTGAATGTATTTTACATTCCTTATTCCTATTCTATTCCCATTCCTATTCTATCTGAACTTTCTGGGGTTTTTTTTTCCTTTGAAGACATTTTGCTTCTCATCCAAGAAGCTTCTTCAACTCAATTCCCAACCATCCAGGCTTCCAACCATCCAGTCAGAGCTGAAGAAGCTTTTTGGATGAGAAGCGAAATGTCTTTGAAGAAAAAGAAAGCAGATAGTCCAGATAGAATAGGAATGGGAATGGAGATAGGGATAGGAACAGAACAGAATAGAATCTTTTATTGGCCAAGTGTGATTGGACACACAAGGAATTTGTCTTTGGTGCATAGGCTCTCAGTGTACATAAAAAGACAAGATACATTCGTCAAGAATCATAAGGTACAACACTTTAGTGATAGTCATAGGGTACAAATAAGCAATCAAATCGTACTAGGAAACCAAAACAATATAAATTGAAAGATACAAGCAACATGGTTATAAGTGGGAAGAGATAGATACTAGGAAGGAAGAGAACAATAATAGTAATACAGTCTTTGTAAATTATTTGACCGTTGTGGGAATTAGTTGTTAAGCAGAGTGATGGCATTGGGGGGAAAACTGTCCTTGTGTCTAGTTGTTTTGGTGTGCAGTGCCCTATAGTGTCGTTTTTAAGGTAGAAGTTGAAACAATTTACGTCCAGGATGTGAGTGGTCTGTAGATATTTACACAACCCTTTTGACTCGTGCAGTGTACAGGTCCTCAATGGAAGGCAGGTTGGTAGCCATTGATTTTTTCTGCCGTTCTAATTATCCTCTGAAGTCCGTGTCTGTCTTGTTGGGTTGCAGAGCCAAACCAGACAGTTATGGAGGTGCAGAGGACAAGACTCAACAATTCCTCTGTAGAACAGAATCAGCAGCTCTTTGGTCAGTTTGAGCTTCCTGTGTTGGCGCAGAAAGAACATTCTTTGCTGTGCTTTTTTGACGATGTTTTTGATGTTAGGTTGATGTTAAGTTGTCCCAAGGTTGCCTCTTGGAAAAAGCACCTTTGGGACAACCATGACCGGAGGACTGAGAATCTCCATGGACACTTTGCTCAAGGAGGTTATTTTTCAGCCGTACCAAAGTTGGAACCTCCTGGATAATCAGCCTCTGGAGCAGAAGACCCGTCTTTAAGAGTGAGACGGTGTACATTCAACCCCTTGGATTACAACACCCAATTAGTCTCAGCCAAAAGCCTAACCCTCCGCAGCTTTTCTTGAGGTCCGGGGCCCGCAGTGTGGTTTCAAACCCTGTTTTCTATGCAGGTAGTCCTTGACTTGCAACAGCTCGCTTAGTGACTGTTCAAAGTTGCAACCACTGAAAAAATTGGCTTGTGACCGTTTTTTGCCAGTTTGCAGCTTCCCTGTGTGATTTTTAAATTGGGGTATTTTAATTGCTAATTTTACTACTATTATTGTATGTATTTAATGACTGTTACCTCCTCCGTGTACGTGTATGTGTATGCGTGTATGTGTATGTGTATATGTATATATATATATGTGCTTTTATTGTACGCCGCCCCGAGTCTCTTGTGGAGAGGGAGCGGCTAACAAATTAAATTATTATTATTATTATTATTATTATTATTATTATCATCATCATCATCATCATCATCATCATCAGAATTCAGATGCTTGGCATACTGGTGACCGTTGCTGCATTTTATGTCATTTTATTCTATTTTACATATTTGTGTATTAAATTATATTGAATCTTATCCTATCACCATTGTATTTTACCTTACCCTTATTTTAAATTGCTTGAATAAGATTTTATTGGTGATATGTGTTTGAACTTTGTGCTTTGATACAGACTAATCAATATAGCTTATTATTATTCTCTTAAGGGGTTTATACGTTTTAATTTTCCTTTCCCCTCACTATTAGGGAAGCTGACTTGAATGTTAATTTAAATAAAGCTAACTTAAACTAAAATAACCATGCAACGCATAAAAGGAGCAAGACAAGAAAAGCAAAACAAACGAACCACCACTTCATTTAAACTTGCCTTCCTTTCTTTTTCAGGGGAAAGAAAAGCACTTTAATTGTTTTTAAAAAACAACAACAACACCGAAAACAAAGTTATCCATACAAAAACTGGCAGGAGTTTCTCGATTTTCACGTCTTCCAAGAACTTCCTTGAGCTGTGTTATCTTTTGGGCCAATTGTGCCGAAAACCCCTGTGTGAGGATAATAGAAAGGTAAAAAGAGAGCTGAACCGGTTAGCAATAGCAATAGCCTTTAGACTTATATACTGTTTCATAGTACTTTTACAGCCCTCTCTAATTGGTTTACAGAGTCAGCCTCTTGCCCCCAACAATCTGGGTCCTCGTTTGACCCACCTCGGAAGGATGGAAGGCTGAGTCAACCTGGAGCCGGTCAGGATCGAACTGCTGGCAGTGGACAGAGTTATCCTGCAATAGTACATTCTAACCATTGTGCCACCACAGCATCCGTCTCTCCATCTCTCTCTCTATTGCAATAGCACTTAGACTTATATACCGCTTCACAGTGCTTTACAGCCATCTCTTAAGTGGTCGGTGGCCTCTTGCCCCCGACAATCTGGGTCCTCATTTGACCCACCTCGGAAGGATGGAAGGCTGAGTCAACCTTGAGCCTGGTGAGATTCGAACTGCAGCTAGCGGTCAGCGGAAGTAGCCTGCAGTACTGCACTCTAACCACTGTGCCACCTTAGGCTCTTAGGTTTAAAGGAGGAATAATTTGAGCATCAGGAATTGCCCAACATTTCCAATTTCACCACAGGGCGGCAAATGGGTCACCAAATAGTGGCATGACATATTATGGACCCTTGTGAGTCTTATCTGCAAGGTACAGGGAGTCAAAATGATAACGGCACTGAAAAATGCAACGACCGTTTTTCATATTTACAACTGTTGCAGCATTCCCCCATGTCACATGATCAAAATTCAGATGCTTGGCAACTGGCATGTATTTATGACAGTTGCATGGTCCCAGGGTCATATGATCAAACAAAGTCAATGGGGAAACCAGATTCACTTAACAGCTGTGTTGCTAACTGAACTGCAATGACCCACTTAATAACTGTGGCAAGAAAGGTTATAAGGTAAAGTAAAGGTTCCCCTTGCACATATCTGCTAGTTGTTCCTGACTCTAGGGGGTGCTACTCATCTCCGTTTCAAAGCCGAAGAGCCAGCGCTCTCCGAAGACGTCTCCGTGGTCATGCGGCCGGCATGACTCAACTTCCGAAGGTGCACGGAACGCTGTTCCCTTCCCACCAAAGGTGGCTCCTATTTTTCTACTTGCATTTTTAACGTGCTTTCGAACGGCTAGGTTGGCAGCAGCTGAAACAAGTATCGGGAGCTCACTCCGTTACATGGTGCTAGGAATTCAAACTGCCGACCTTTCTGATCGACAAGCTCAGCGTCTTAGCCACTGATCCACCGCACCCTAAGAAAGGTTGTAAACCTCACTTAACAAATGTCTCACTTAGCAGCAGAAATTTTGGGCTCTATGGTGACCGTACATTGAGGACTATCTGTAGTTCCAATATTCCAGCTGTTTAGATAGATAGATAGATGATAGATAGATAGATAGATAGATAGATAGATAGATAGATAGATAGATAATAGATAGATAGATAGATGATAGATAGATAGATAGATGATAGATAGATGATAGATGGATGGATGGATGGATGGATGGATGGATGGATGGTAGGTAGGTAGGTAGGTAGGTAGGTAGGTAGATAGATAGTAGGTAGGTAGGTAATTAGATAGATGATAGAGATAGATTGATAGATGATAGATAGATAGATAGATAGATAGACAGACAGACAGACAGACAGATGATGGATGGATGGATGGATGGATGGATGGATGGAAGGTAGGTAGGTAGGTAGGTAGATAGATAGATAGATAGATAGATAGATAGATAGATAGATAGATAGATAGGTAGATAGTAGGTAGGTAGGTAATTAGATGATAGATAGATAGATAGATAGATAGATAGATAGATAGATAGATGATAGATAGATGATAAATGGATGGATGGATGGATGGATGGATGGATGGTAGGTAGGTAGGTAGGTAGGTAGGTAGGTAGATAGATAGATAGTAGGTAGGTAGGTAATTAGATAGATGATAGATAGATAGATAGATAGATAGATAGATAGATAGATAGATAGATAGTAGGTAGGTAATTAGATAGATGATAGATAGATAGATAGCTAGGAAGGATAGATAGATAGATAGATAGATAGATAGATAGATAGATAGATAGATAGATAGATAGATAGATGATAGATAGAAGATAGATAGATAGATGATAGATAGATAGGATAGTATCTATGTTATAACTCTACCTACCTGTTGGATTTTCCACCTGTGAAAGACATGCTTTTTGTTCCTGCTGGCTGTTGTGATTTGCTGGCTCCTGAAAATTTCTGGAGGTTGTTTTTTTTTGGGGGGGGGGGTGGGGGAGGGCAGGAAATGGGGGTTGAGGGGAGAAAAGAGAACAGGGAGACGAATGGTCTGGTTGAAACTTTTGGCAATTCTATTTCTCCTTCCATAACAATGATGATTAGAAACCCATCTCCTGCTTACAATACATTCTCTGGCCAAGCAGACACGCACACACACACTCCCCACCCATCACAATACCCTTTTAGGTTTCCCCCACATCTGAAAGAGCCACAAGAGAACACAATGCACAACACACAGCAAGCCTGATTGTTGTGATCCACAGGCTGGGCTGAGAAGGGCTCTGAGAAGCTGCCCAGAGTCAGTGGATGGCAAATAAAATCCATTCGTTCATTCTTTGTGCTAACTTTCTCCTCTGAAGCACCAAATGAGTCGAGGAAACGAGCTAGTTGGGTCTAGACTAGAGGTCTTAAGGCACCAGGCCAAACACCAGGAGGTGATGAGTTCTAGTCCTGCCTTAAGCATGAAAACCAGCATGGGTGATCTTGGGCCGTTCCCTTTCTTTCACCCCCATCCACCTCACAGGTGGGGAAAACAGGAGGAGGCAGGAAGATTAATGTACGTTCGCTGCCCTGGATTATTTATAAAAATAATAACAAGTGGAATAATAAAGGTTAAGGTAATGATGATTTAATAGCTGACCAGCTGATGTAAACCGAGATGATGGAATGAGTCAGCAGGGTTACTGCCACTTTAAGAAGCTGTCTATATAAGGGAGGCCCTGTGAGGACATCTCTCCCTCTCTCTCTCCTTCCATGTGTGCTTCGTGTTATAGTTGAAGATTGATTGATTGCCTGGTTTTGCCGTGTGTGTGTGTGTGTGTGTGTGTGTGTGTGTATGTATGTAGAGAGAGGGGCAGGGTTACTGCCACTTTAAGAAGCTGTCTATATAAGGGAGGCCCTATGAGGGCGTCTCTCTCTCTCTCTCTCCCTCCCTCCATGTGTGCTTTGTGTTATAGTTGAAGATTGATTGATTGCCTGGTTTTGCCTAGTACGTGTATGTGTGTGTGTGTGTGTGTGTATGTATGTATGTATGTATGTATGTATGTATGTATGTATGTATGTAGAGAGAGGGGCAGGGTTACTGCCACTTTAAGAAGCTGTCTATATAAGGGAGGCCCTGTGAGGGCGTCTCTCTCTCTCTCTCTCTCAATGTGTGCTTCGTGTTATAGTTGAAGATTGATTGATTGCCTGGTTTTGCCTAGTATGTGTATGTGTGTGTGTATATGTATGTATGTAGAGAGAGGGGCAGGGTTACTGCCACTTTAAGAAGCTGTCTATATAAGGGAGGCCCTGTGAGGGCGTCTCTCTCTCTCTCTCTCTCTCTCCCTCCATGTGTGCTTCGTGTTATAGTTGAAGATTGATTGATTGCCTGGTTTTGCCTAGTACGTGTATGTGTGTGTGTGTATATGTATGTATGTAGAGAGAGGGGCAGGGTTACTGCCACTTTAAGAAGCTGTCTATATAAGGGAGGCCCTGTGAGGGCGTTTCTCTCTCTCTCTCTCTCCCTCCATGTGTGCTTCGTGTTATAGTTGAAGATTGATTGATTGCCTGGTTTTGCCTAGTACGTGTATGTGTGTGTGTGTGTATGTATGTATGTAGAGAGAGGGGCGGGGAGAGGGAGAGAGAGAGAGAAATGCCTGGTAGATAAACCACCTGTCAGGTCTGCAGCCATCTTTCCTTTTGGATCTTAGACCTGCCACACTTTCTATTATTCCACTATGCATTTTCTGTTGTGGGAAAATGGGAGGGGGGGAATTGTACGGAGTTAGATGGTAAGTAGCCACAACAACATTCTTTCTAGAAAGTCAGGGTCATCCTTTGTCTCTGCACCTGACCAGAATTGGGTGGGTGGAACTGCCAGCATGGCAGCGGGAGATCGGACCACGTGATGGACTGGTGGGTGTGGGGGCAAGATCTTGAACTTTCAACTGGGTGGGGAAAACCGGAAAGCTTTCAGATTCGGGTTTTCCCAGATGTGCCAACACGACTCTCTTAATAAATCGGAACTTTGAGGAATCCTTTGCCTCGGACTCTGATTTACTTTTGGATGCTATTTGGAATGCCGACAGCGCTGTTTTGAAAGACAAAACCTCTGTGTACTGTACTTTGTTCCTGGATTGTCTCAAACTAGCAGTCACACTCTGCGCACTCTGACAATAAATACATACCTTGTTGCCAGAGGCCTGCATGGCGGGATTAAATTGCCGTGGCGGCTTGGATTTGCTGCTCCCTGAAAGGAAAGGAAAAACCGAAAGGGACACTTTCAGGAAGGAATGTCGGCGCAAAAAGTATCACGTCCAAAAAAGTAACAGAAAACAAGAAAAAACACCAGAGCTGCTTGATGTTTCAGCAACAAAGGGCACACCCAGCCATTGGGCGGTAGCGGAAGAAGCAAAGGCAGGGCGGATTTTCTTACCGGCGAAGACTCGGAAATCGGATTTGTTGTAGTCGAAGGGCGTGAAGCAGCTGGCGGCAGTGTCGGCTTCAGGCTGGGGAGCTTCAGGTTTGACTTTTTTCCTCTTGGGAGTCTCCGTCGCAGGATTCGGGTCTTCAACCTCCCGCTTTGGGGTGGCGTGTTCTTGCTGGAAACACAACCAAGGAAAGACAAAAAGATCGCTGCGTGGTTTCTTAAGGAGGCAGGACAAAATTCTCATCCCCCATTGTCAAAGCGGAAGCTGGAACTTGACTTTGGCTGTTTCGACTGTAACATAGGGAGATCCATGCTGGGGAAGAGTCTTCCCAGAAAGGATCAACAGGCTTCGGATCCTTTCCCCACTCTAGCCCAATGTTTTGGACCGCAGGGACCACTAAATTCGTAATTTTAAATCCCGCGGACCGCTACCTAATGACCGGCTGGGTGGTCATGTGATTGGGTGGGCGTGGCCAACTTGATGTCACTCACGTCGAGGGGCACCTCGCTGTCCTCTACTCGCCCCTCCCCTTCCAGCCACTCCTCGCCTGCCCGCCCGGGCTCCTTAGGGCCCCAATAGGAAGCAGTTGCTGGAGCTAAGCAGCCCCCAGGAGAAAGAGTTGGCAAAACAGCTCCGTTCAAATTGGATCTGACCGAGAAGGAGGCTCAGCGGAAGCACCTCACTGAGGACTAGGAGCATAGGCTTTCCAAGCAGAGGGAAGACCTGCGGGGATTGTAAGGCCAGGGACCGGCGCTTGGAGGCTCAGCGGGCTGAGATGGTCAGCCAGTTCCAGGCCCTGATGCAGCCCCACTGGAACGAGGCCCTCCGGCTCTTCGCCACCAGCGGCTCTTCCCTCCAGCCTTCGCCCAAAGCCCCCCACCAGGAGGCTGAAGCAGACCCCGAATCGGAATTTCTGCCCCCTTCTGACCCTCACAAAAAGACCCCGAAGAGGGAGACTCTCTGCAGCAATACAAGCCTTCATTGCACGTATCCATCCCAGGGGCCGTCGTTTGAGGACCCCTGATTGAGTGCAATGTAAAAAATGCAGATAATTTTCGCGCACACCACCGCTACTCTAGATCTCCCTAGCGTTGACACTCACCGCAGCTAACTGGCGAACAGAGACGGTCTCCGTGTCTTTGATCCTGGGCTCCTTCTCTGAAGCCTTCGGGGCTCCCTGGGGAGTGGAGGCTGTGAAGGAAGGAAGGAAGGAAGGAAGGAAGGAAGGAAGGAAGGAAGGAAGGAAGGGAGGGATTTAAGCCTCGGCCAAACAATTCTGAAATTGCTCTCCATGTTGAGGGAAGGGAGAACTTTCCTCTTGAACGCACAGGGAGCTTTGCTGGATCGCCGCTCAGGATCATTTCACTCAGCTTTGGTGGGAATGGATCCCTAACATAAAGCCCCATCATCCACCACCACCCCTCAAACACAGGAAGCAACTGCCTACTGCTTATTTCACTGCCGCATTTACTCTTCAAGTAAGATGAGCATTGATGCCCACTTACTTATTCTAGATCTGGGAATTAGGTCACACAAGTGGCTGGCTGGAGCGCATTATGCACGCAGCTCAACTGTGTACGAGCAACAGGCCGGTGGGCGCTCGCACGCATGTGCACTGGCTTGCCACTCGCGCAAGTCGAGCTGCGTGTGCTCCGATCTGCCGCTCGCCTAGCCCAGTTCCCCTCTCTCCCCGAACAGCTGACAGAGAGCGGGAGAGTGGCTCCGTTGACTGAGGAGGAAACTGGGGAAGGGCTAAGTCAGTGCTGGGCAGAGCAGGGGAGAAGTAGAACAAGGGCGAGGGGGTTCGGATAAAGACCAAGGCCCACCCCCTCCTCATCCTAGGGCGTGCAGGGCAGAACGGAGAAGAGAGCAACATGGGTTGCGTGGCTTACGAGGGAGGAAAGGGGCTCAATTCCCTTCACAAGGCACACCTGGGGATGGAGTTTAAAGGAGAGGCAAATGGGAGGGGCGATTGTCGGGAACAAATCTGAGTTCCTGGCATCCTCCCAACTGGTTTATTTACTGCCGTGCTACTCTGGAGCTCCTGATCTTGCTTGCCCTGCCCGATTAATCACCTTATCTTGCCTTGTTGGATTCATAGTTGGACGTTTTCTGCTTACAATATTTGGATGAGTATTTTCAGCCAAGGGCTGTTACAGGTTTGCGGGGGACCTTTTCTCCAGGCCAAAGGGTTGAAAGGGACATTAGGGGCACCGTTGGTGTTAATAAAGTGTTCTCTGGCTGTGTTGCCTTTGTGCCACGCCCCGGGGTCATCACACTCCCCATCCCAGCTGGGCTGCTAAGCCACAACATTGGGGACCACTGTTCTAGATTGCTACCCCTATGAGGTAGGACTTCTATCCTCCCCCATTAGGGGGATCCTGCATCAGAAGAAGGACCAGCGATGCTTTGGGCTCACGTTTTTATGAACCGTCACCAACCAAGCCACTCATCCTCACCTGCCTGAAGTTTCTGCTTTACAGGGAACTTCTTTGCTGCCGCCTGGAGCTGGGCCTGGCTGAGGAGCTTCCACCGGTTACTTATCTGAAAGACAAGATGCTGCCTTTGAGAAGTTTCAAGTTTATTTGATTTATAGACCGCCCCCTCTCCCCGAAGGGACTCGGGGCGGTGTACAGGAACCACATTAAAAAAACCATAAAACCCCCCTGAGGCTACGCTTCGTCCACCTCTCTGGATTAATAAATCCCTCATCAAGGTGGGCCCTCGAAAGGGCGGAGGGCCATACTTGCGAGAGGGGGGGGGACTCCCGCAGTAGGATCAGGTCTGCCCTCGAGTATATGATGGACCCGCAAGGCATCAATTGATCTTAGGGATGTTACAGGTAAAGGGGGTCGGGCGGCATCCCTGTTTTCAAAAGAGCCCCACGGTCCGCGCGGAGCTCAAAGGCAGACCGCCATTGTCCCGGAAGCCATCTCCCATTTAGAAACTCAGCACCAAATTGTTGGAAATGTGACCATGAATTAGGCATGTACTACTGCATGTGGTGGTCATGGCAAAAAAACAAAAGAATATTGGCAGGAAATCCCAAAGTGGCTGATAAGAGATAACCGAAGAGGAAATAGAATTCACACCGGAACTATTTCTTTGGGGAATTATAAATAATAAATATAACAAGGGGGTGTGATTTACTTAACAATACATATTATTGCGGCAGCCAGAATGGTCTTTGCCCCAAACTGGAAAAACAGGGAAACTCAACAAGGGAAAATAATTAGGAAAATCCTGACCTGTGCTGAAATGGATAAATGGACATGGGAATTGAAGACTAAAGATGAATCAGAATATTATAAGGTCCGGGATAAATGTTATCGATGGTTGGAACAGAAAAGGAAAGACTCAAAATAGGTAATGGCTAAGATTCATAGAATGGAGACTAGAATTATGTAGGAAACTATAATAGTGAAAATGTATAAGATAAAAACAAAGGAACATGGTTGGAAATAGGACATTTCTACGTATATTAGTAAATATAGAACAGATCAAAGGTTAAAAAGCAGGGTGGTTACAATATATAATACAATACAATAGTAGAGTTGGAAGGGACCTTGGAGGTCTTCTAGTCCAACCCCCTGCCTAGGCAGGAAACCCTATACCGTTTCAGACAAATGGCTATCCAACATCTTCTTAAAGACTTCCAGTGTTGGGGCATTCACAACTTCTGGAGGCAAGGAGTTCCACTGGTTAATTGTCCTAACTGTCAGGAAATTTCCCCTCAGTTCTAAGTTGCTTCTCTCCTTGATTAGTTTCCACCCATTGCTTCTTGTTCTACCCTCAGGTGCCTTGGAGAACAGTTTGACTCCCTCTTCTTTGTGGCAACCCCTGAGATATTGGAACAATGCTATCATGTCTCCCCTAGTCCTTCTTTTCATTCAACTAGACATACCCAGTTCCTGCAACCGTTCTTCCTATGTTTTAGCCTCCAGTCCCCTAATCATCTTTGTTGCTCTTCTCTGCACTCTTTCTAGAGTCTCCACATCTTTTCTACATCATGGCGACCAGAACTGAATGCAGTATTCCAAGTGTGGCCTTACTTTAATTTTATATCTTTATATCTTCGCATGTACGGCATAGATTTCGCCAGGACGGTTACGCTGTTGTGGCCAATGTTTTAATTTGTGTTCAATAAAAAACTTTTCAAAAATTAAAAAAAAGAGAGAAGCCATCTCTCCCGGCGGCCAGATCAGCCCTGGCTTTCGACTTGGGGCAGAGAAGGGACAGGAGGCCACTGCGAGATCCGGGGAGCCTCCCGTTGCAACGAACTGGTCCCCGGTTTACGAAAATGTTCTTACCTCGTAGATTTTTGAAGACGGGTCCGACTTGGCAGCCTGAGAGATGTGAACGGGATTGAGCTCTCCTGGCAAATACTAAGCGAAGTAAAAAACAACAACAACAGGGACACCTTAGTTAAGGCAAGTGTGTGTGGACACACCTACAAGCTGGGCAGTGGTGGGTTCCGGATCCCGTCGCAACCGGTACGCTGTGACGGGGCTGGGTGCACTCACCGGCCTTGCGATGCCCCAGCTGCTCGGCGGAGCACTACGCAGGCGTCGTATGTTGCGTGCGCAAATGGCCCGGTCGGGTCAAATACAGGTATGGAACGCGGCCGTGTGGGCCCTCCAAATCACCGTTTCGGTACGGTGCCTGCTATTCCCAGCAGGCACAGGTATGCCCATACCAGCCGGAACCCACCACTGGGGCTGGGATATCGGTTAAGGCAGCGGTTCCCAATCTTTTCGGCACCAGGGACCAGTTCCATGGAAAGAGGTTTTTCCATAGACTGGAGGGAGATGTGGTTTCGCCTGCTGCCTGCATCCCATGGATGGGCCTTCGCTTGTTGGCGCGGTCTGGTTTCTGGCATGCTGCGGCCCGGTGCCAGCTGGGGACCCTTGAATTAAGGTCTTCTTTAAATGCCAGATAGTAAAAGCCGGGGAGAGAGATGTGATTTTTACCATTCGAAATGGGTTCTCGAAGGACTCCATGATATGCTGAGCTTTCTGTTGGGCCACGGTTAATTTCTTGCCGTTTTCGTTCTCTTCCGGCTCCTGTGGGACCAAGAGGGGAAGTTGTCATCAGCCCTACTGTGTTTTACGAGCCACGGTGGCGCAGCGGTTAGAGGGCAGTATTGCAGGCTGACTCTGCCCACTGCCAGCAGTTCAATCTTGACCAACTGCCTCAAGGTGGACTCAGCCTTCCGTCCTTCCAAGGTGGGTAAAATGAATCCTCCCTCCCTCCCTCCCTCCCAATGCTTAGAATGCAGTATTGCAGGCTGACTCTGCCCACTGCCAGCGGTTCAATCTTGACCGACTGCCTCAAGGTTGACTCAGCCTTCCATCCTTCCGAGGTGGGTAAAATGAATCCTCCCTCCCTCCCAATGCTTAGAATGCAGTATTGCAGGCTGACTCTGCCCACTGCCAGCGGTTCAATCTTGACCGACTGCCTCAAGGTTGACTCAGCCTTCCATCCTTCCGAGGTGGGTAAAATGAATCCTCCCTCCCCCTCTCCCTCCCAATGGTTAGAATGCAGTATTGAAGGTTGACTCTGCCCACTGCCAGCGGTTCAATCTTGACCGACTGCCTCAAGGTTGACTCAGCCTTCCATCATTCCGAGGTGGGTAAAATGAATCCTCCCTCCCTCCCTCCCAATCATTAGAATGCAGTATTGCAGGCTAACTCTGCCCACTGCCAGCAGTTTGAATCTCACCAGGCTCAAAGTTGACTCGGGCTTCCATCCTTTCGAGGTCAATAAAATGAGAACCCAGGTTGTTGGGGGCAAAAGGCTGACAATGTCAACCGCTTAGAGAGGGCTGTGAAACACAGTGAAGCGGTATATAAGTCTAAGTGCTAGTGCTATCTTCCTTCCTTCCCTCCCATCAGTTCCAGTGGTTAGAATGCAGTATCGCAGGCTGACTCTGCCCACTGCCAGCAGTTCGATCTTGACTGGCTCAAAGTTGACTCAGCCTTCCATCCTTCCGAGGTGGGTCAAAGGAGGACCCAGATTGTTTGGGGGCAAATTGGCTGACTCTGTCAACCGCTTAGAGAGGGCTGTAAAGCGGTATCTAAGTCTTAAAGGGCTAGTGCTAATCCTGATGATTCGATCCAGCCCCTTCCCTCTCCTCTCCCCGCAGGGGAATCCTTCTCAGCTTGCCCAAAACTCACGTTAAAAATACTGATGCTAGCTCTTAACCGGAGACACAGCGGGGGTGGGCCCGTCTGCTGTGACCAAGGCTCCACTTCTGAAAAGAGGCTTGCGTGCTCCAGAGGCAGTGCAGGCTCTTCAGGAAAGGGAGGGAAAGAAGAAAAGAAATTAGGCAAAAATAATAATAATAATTTACTTTAAATATATATATATATATATATATATATTTTAAAAACTCCATCTCTCGTTCTCCTTGGACACTCTCTACGATTCTCCACTCCAGCATTTTTAAATTGCCACACTTTTGATCAGAATTTTGGGGAAGATGATATACCAATGAGGGCGATCCTTTTTGCAAAGGCATGCCAAAATTGTAGAATGCGCCCCATGTGCAAGTGTGACCCCCTGCGCATGCACGCACAATCCCCCTCCCCGTACGCACGTGTGCACACCTTCCCCAGGCTCCGGAGGCTTTCCTGAAGCCTGGGGAGGAAAGAAATGGCCTTCCCTGGCCCTCTGGAAGGCCGAAAATCAGCTGGCTGCCAAACATGACTCCGCGTGCCACAGAGTCATGCAAGGGTCTTGTAACTTGACAGCTTTAAGACTTGCGTGCTTCAAATGCCAGAGTTCCTGAGCCAACATGACTGGAGGAGGAATTCTGGGAGTTGAAGTCCACAAGTCTTAAAGCTGTCAAGTTTGAACACCTCTGGGTTTTTTTTTTCCCTAAAGGATCAGGGATGCAAGGGTCTTGTAACTCGACAGCTTTAAGACTTGCGTGCTTCAAATGCCAAGAGTTCCTGAGCCAACATTTTGGTTGCTAAGCAAGAGCGTTGTTAAGTGAGTTTCACCACATTTTACAAGTTGGCCACGCCCACCCGGACACAGGGCCGGCAAGCCACTCCCACAAAGCATGGCACACCTACAGAAGAGGTTTTAAAAAAATTTGAAACCCACCCCTGCTTTGCATCCGAGCGTGATCATGATCTGACCCATTTCATGGGCTAAAGATGCTTCCTCCTCCCCCTTTCCAGAACTTACCGTGATCCAAATAGTTGAGTTTCTCGTCCTGGGCACTGTGGGAGCTGTCGTGAGGCCCAAACAGATAGTTCTCCGGCTTCTGACAAAACCAAGACAGAATAATAGAGAGTTGGAAGGGACCTTGGAGGTCTTCTAGCCCAACCCTCTCCCCCTTCACAAGCTAGAGACCCCCAAATGGCTGCCCAGCCTCTTCTTAAAGGCCTCCAATGATGGATCACCCACAACCGAGGGTAAGTCATTCCATTGGTTTATTGTTCTGTCAGGAAATTTCTCCTTAGTTCTAGGTTGCTCATCTCCTTGGTTAGTTTCCATTTTTACAAATAAGAGTAGACTGACAAAGCTGGTTCCTATTTTTCTCCTTTCATTTTTTTTACGTGCTTTCGAACTGCTAGGTTGGCAGAAGCTGGGACAAGTCACGGGAGCTCACTCCGTTTACGCGGCGCTAGGGACTCGAACCGCCGGACTGCTGACCTTTCTGATCGACAAGCTCAGCGTCTTAGCCCCCGAGCCACCCAAGATCCAAGATTACGTACCTCTAAATTCCGACGAGGCTCTTTCCTTCTCACCCCGACCGCACATTCTGACTAAGAGGGGACAAAGGAAATAAATGAATAAATAATAATAAGGAAACTGACCTGGAAAAGAATTCAAAGGAAAAAAAAGGCTGCCTGTATGAAGACTCTCTTCCTCCCTCCTTCCCAGTAGAACGTCCATCAACATTCCTCTGAGAAACTGCGCAGGAAAACAGTCATCTACATCAAAGTTCCCCAACGTTTTGGAGCTCCAGGGACCAGTTCCGTGGCAGAGAGACCAGAAGGGGCGTGGTTCCGCGTGCTGCCTGCATCCCGCGGAGGGTCTTCCCTTGTTTGCGCGGCCCGGTTCCTGGCATGTGGCAGCCCACGAACTGGACTTTGGGGACCCCTGATCTAGACAGATTTTAAACGTAGAGTTTCCAAATATTGTTCTTTCTTTCTTTTGGCCAGCCACTGTTCGGACCGAGGCTTCCCGAGAGCACGAAGCAAACGCCCGGTCCCGACAAAAACCCCTTTTATTCATTTCCTGTGAATTCTGGTCCTTCGCATCCGGCAAAGTCTTTCGAGGGAGGATTTACAGTCACCGACCTTATCTGGCTTGGAGAGCTGCCAGGCCGAGATCTGCAGAACATGGCAAGGAGCCTCGGAGAGTCACCAACCAATTAAGCGAACTCCTGCAAACTCCACTCCCCTGTCGCTCCTCTTTTATTTCCTCTGGGAGGGGCCATTCATCGTCCACCTGTGGCCTTACTCCCAAGTCGACCCCTGTTCCTCAGCTGTTCCCTTCGTCTGGCAACTCTGCGCATGCACACACTGGGAACAGGCTCCAGCTGTTCCTCTGCCTCACTGATGTCTGACTCTGAAGGCAGCTGATAACAGGCATACAGTTCTGGCCCCCTCTCTGCCTCTGACACAGAGCCCTCATCAGAGCCTCTTTTTTGAGGGAAAAAGTTGGGTCTTATACTCTGAAAAATACGGTAAGTGAACTAAGTGTCTCCTGCAAACTCCACTCCCCTTTCGCTCCTCTTCTATTTCATCTGGGAAGGACCATTCATCGTCCACCTGAGGCCTTACTCCCAAGTCGACCCTTGTTCTTTAGCTGTTCCCTTCGTCTGGCAACTCTGCGCATGCACACACTGGGAACAGGCTGCAGCTGTTCCTCTGCCTCACTGACGTCTGACTCTGAAGGCAGCTGATAACTGGCATACGGCCCTGGCCCCCTCTCTGCATCTGGCACAGAGCCCTCATCAGAGCCTCTTTTTTGAGGGAAAAAGGTGCGTCTTATACTCCCAAAAATACGGTAAGAGAACTAATTGTCTCCTGCAAACTCCACTCCCCTTTTGCTCCTCTTCTATTTCCTCTGGGAGGGGCCATTCATTGTCCACCTGTGGCCTTACTCCCAAGTCAACCCCTGTTCTTTAGCTGTTCCTTTCGTCTGGCAACTCTGCGCATGCACACACTGGGAACAGGCTCCAGCTGTTCTTCTGCCCCACTGATGTCTGACTCTGAAGGCAGCTGATAACTATCAGACGGCCCTGGCCCTGTCTCTGCCTCCGACACAGAGCCCTCATCAGAGCCTTCCCCAGACTCCAGGACCAGCCATGTTCCTCCCCAACCTCCTCACTGTCTGAATCTGCTTCCAGCTCTGCTGGCCACCAGCAAGCCACAACAGCCACTCTGCTCCATTACTTCAATGGAAGAGGCCATTTGTCACACTACCTCTTACCTTTAACAGTGGCATCTCTCGAGCCTGGCCTATTAAGAGATGCATTTCGTTCAGCTGCTGGCGGACCAGAGGTGGAACTGGGTTACAGCAAGCAGCGATTCCCTGGGGTTCTCTAAAGGGACGGACAAGCAAGGAGAGCAGGTTTTGGTGAAGGAATCTTTTTTTAAAAAAAAACTTAT
Organism: Natrix natrix natrix; assembly: GCA_029891615.1. Classification (NCBI taxonomy): domain Eukaryota; kingdom Metazoa; phylum Chordata; class Lepidosauria; order Squamata; family Natricidae; genus Natrix; species Natrix natrix. Next base: position 263,700 of record JAKRSK010005496.1, on the reverse strand, counting down.
AAAGGGAACAATATCAGCCTTCAACCACCCCATCTTACTCAAGGTACCTGCTTGTAGAATCAAGAGACTTACTTGGGCAGCTCCTCGGCTATTTTTAACAGCATGTGATTGGGAAGGATGTACCTGCAGAAGAAGTCAAGGCAATTCAGATTCACAGAGTGCGAAGGGACCCCGTAGGTCATCTAGTCCAACCCCATCTAGTCCGACAATAAATAAGAGTTAGTTGCTTGTCTCGGGGGACCTGTTGAGGTCTTTGTCAGCGTCCACATTGGATCAACTGTGGCCAGAGCAGGCCTCTTTTAAGCTGGTCCCCGATAAAATGCAGGCAGTCCTCGACTTACGACCACAGTTGAGCCCCCAAAGTGTCTGTTGTTCCGCGAAAGATTTGTTCAATGTGAGTTCTGCCCCGTTTTACAACCTTTCTTGCCACAGTCGTGAAGCAAACCCCTGCAGTGGATAAGTTAGTAACCCAATTGTTACGCGAAGCTGGCTTCCCCCTTGACTTCGCTTGTGAGAAGGTCACAAAAGGGGGACACAGCATAAATATGAACTGGCTGCCAAGCGTCGCAATTTCGATCACGTGACTGCAACGGCCGTAACTGAGAGAAACGGTCATGACACATTTTCAGTGCGTTTGTGCGGCAAAACCAGAGTCGGTTTAATGTCAACTGCCCGACTAGCGCACCCAAAACGAGTAAAAACACTCTCGGGAGCTTCGAATTCCAAAAAATTAAAACTTTATTGGGTACGCCGTTTTGGTACTGAAGAATCAAAACCAGCTCTCGTTTTCCAACGCAAAGGCTCCCCTAAAACAATAGCTTCCCTTTCTCCACACCCCTGGGGGGATCACGTTGTCCAATTATGAGACGTCCTTTCGTTATGGGAACAGTCCGCCTCTTTCTCAAGCACCTGCAGTTGTGACCTTGATGGTTTCCAGGCTCTCACAATCCACGCGCATATACTCAACACTCCCTCCCCCTAGTTCATTGGCAAGTTGAATAGCGAGGAGGTTTGAACGAAGCAAAGTGGTTCAAGGTACCGACATGCCATTGTAACTTTGGTCACTAAACAAACTGTTGTAAGTCGAGGACTACCTGTATTTGCTCTGCTGGGGGAGTGAGGGGTCCCCAACTCCTCGTGGATCTCACCAAGAATCTTTCTCTAATGTAACTATAAAGTCGAAGCAAAACTGCTGGTTTGGTAGAACTCAAGAGAGGTGCCCAGCGGCCATTTTCCTCACCCTGTGCTCTCATCCTCTTGGCGCGCCATCTTGTCCCTCCAGGCGAAGAGGAGCCGGAAAGCTGTGAGTTGCTGGGTGTTCAGGTGCTTTTTTTGCTTGCGATAAAGTTCCAGGTACGAATCGTCCGTGAAGATGGGCTTGGTATATTTCTAATTGTGAAGAGATCCAACACATTTAGTCTGGGAAACACCCAGGGTTTTCCTTTCTAGAGAGCGGGCTACTGAATCACAATCCAGCCATTCCTCTCGAAGACAAAACCAGAGAAGGTCCTCTACATACGCACCCCAATATTTATTTTAAATTCCCATTTCTAGGTGGCACATTTGTTTCCTTAAGGGGCATGGGTGTCTGTGTATCAAAACTCTACATAGATAGATAGATAGATGGATGGATGGATGGATGGATGGATGGATGGATGGATGGATGGATGGGTGATAGATAGGATGGATGGATGGATGGATGGATAGATGATAGATAGGATGGATAGATAGGATGGATAGATAGATAGATAGGATGGATAGATAGGATGGATAGATAGATAGATGGATGGATGGATGGATGGATGGATGGATGGATGGATGGATAGATAGATGATAGATAGATAGGATGGATAGATAGGATGGATAGTTAGATAGATTAGAGAGAGAGAGAGAAGATAGATAGATAGATAGATAGATAGATAGATAGATAGATAGATAGATAGATAGATAGATAGATAGGATGGATAGATAGATAGATAGATAGATAGATAGATAGATAGATGGATGGATGGATGGATGGATGGATGGATGGATGGATGGATGGATGGATAGATAGGATGGATAGATAGATTAGATAGATAGATTAGATAGAGAGAGAGAGAGAGAGAGAGAAAGAGAGAGATAGGATGGATTGATAGCTAGATAGGATAGATAGATAGATTAGAGAGAGACAAAGAGAGATAGGATAGATAGAAAGATAGATAGATAGATAGATAGATAGATAGATAGATAGATAGATAGATAGATAGGATGGATAGATAGATAGATAGATAGATGATAGAAAGAAAGAAAGAAAGAAAGAAAGAAAGAAAGAAAGAAAGAAAGAAAGAAAGAATTAGATAGTGTATGGGTGTCTGTGTACCAAACACTCTCTCTCTTTCATCATTAGAGGAATATATTTTCCTCTAATGCAGGGATGTCAAACTCGGTTTCATTGAGGGCCACATCAGGGTCGTGTTTGACCTCGGAGGGCTGGGGCGGCGTGGCACAGCTCAACGTCACTCATGTCGGGGGCATCCGTGGCGGCCTGAGCTAAGACAGGCTCCCAAGCTCTGTTTTTCGCTGCAACAGCCTCCTGCAATCCTCCGCCAGCGAAAAGGGAGCTACAGCCCTCCCGAGCTCCGTTTTCGCTGGCAGAGGCACGGCGGGCTGGTGCTTCGCTCTTTCCAGGGTGGCTCCAGGGGCCAGATCTGAGCACCTTGAGTTTGACACCCCTGCTGTAATGCAACAGTTTCTCTCCTCTGCTTGTGCCAAAGGATAGTCCTGCGTTCACCTTTAAGCAGATGTCCCGGCTTCGTTGCCAAACCACTTGGAGCTGAGTGGGCTGCTCGTTGGCTCCTTCCCAGAGCGCCTCTCTCACTCTGTCGTAGATATGAAGCAAGTAGTGGGTGTCCTCGCGGGCGTAAACGACCATTTCCTCCGGCAGCGGACTAGAAAACAAGGCCAGAGAAAAACAGGGTTTGCCCCAAGGATCGTGCGTGGATTCTCAAAATATTCCTACTCCCTCTTTTCAGTCAAAAGTTTTATTTTTTATTTTTTATGATACATATAATATAATCCAAAGTATACCAGTACATCTTAACAAGCGTTTTTTGAGTATTCAATAGTATATCAATTCCTTCTACCATTAAGCCTCTTCAATTTTTATTTGCTCTTCTTCTTCTTTCCATACACCATATGATAGTCTATTCCAGGGGTGTCCAAACTTTTTGCGAGGAGGGCCAGATTTGGTGAGGTGAAAATGTGTGGGGCCGATCATTCAGCCTGACATTCTTTGAACCCTTAACATTAAATGCGAATTAACTACCGTATTTTTCAGAGTATAAGACGCACCAAGATTTTGAAGAGGCAAATAAAAAAAAAAGTTTTTGCACTCTCCCCAAAACGGCCCATTTTTCACGAAAATGGGCCATTTTTTAAAAGGGCATGAATAGCCTTTAAGAGGCTTCTGGAGTGCTTCTGGGGGCTGGGGGGGCAAAGTTGAGCAAAAAATGGCCCATTTTTTGCTCATTTATGCCCTCCACAGCCCCCAGGAGCACTCTGAAAACCTCCTAAAGGCTATGCACAGCCATTTTGGTGAAGGGGGCAGAGTTTTGGGAGGCAAAAAATGCTGTATTCAGTGTATAAGGTGCACCCAGATTTTTAGCCTCTTTTTTGAGGGGGAAAAGATGCATCTTTATACTTCGAAAAATACGGTATTTTATGAAAGACTAAACAAATAACTCCGGTGGGGAGAAGAGGCTGCGGGCTGCTTGCAATTTGAAAAAGGGCCGCATTTGGCCCCCGGGCCACACTTTGGACATGCCTGGTCTATTTCATCTTCAGCTCTCCTCCTCTCCTTCTCTTCTCCTCCCTACCTTCTTTCTTCTCTCTGCCCTCTCTCTCTTCTCTACCTCCCCTTGCTCTCTCCCTCTCCTCTCTTTCCACACCTTCCCCCTCTCCTACTCTTTCCCTCTCTTCTATTTCCTTCTCCTATCTCCTTTTTCTCTCTTTCCTTCTCTTCATCACCCTTCCATTCTCTATTTTACGCGGTGTATTTCTGCCTTTTAGCAAACTCCATTTAGTATCAATGGCATTAATAATTGTATTCTCGAAGAAAAAAGAGAAAAAAAAATATTTTCCATATGGCTAGTTTTTCTTTTAGAGGTATACCTTTGTACAAATTCCATTTGTTTCCCCCCGCCCCCTGTAACAATCTGTTTTTTGGACGCAGTGCAAGACGAATTCAAATTTCCCGCTATCCTCTTAATGCTGTGACATACTTTTACATCATTAAGCCCCTCCTATTTTATCTCATCTTACAATTTTAACTATACAGTATATTATTAGGCGTATTTCCACCTTTCCCCTCCATTTTTTCCCCCTCCTCTAATAACTTTCCCAACTAATGTTTTTCTTGTTTGTAACCCGGCATAATCATTTCGCCTTCCATTATTAATACATATCAGCTAACTTACTATCTTTATTCACCTTAAATTAGTTTACCTTTGATTCTTTTTTGCTTGCAATCCTTTCTATACCATGCACACATATTACTTTAACTTTAACTTTTATTTAATTTCTAGACCGCCCCTCTCCCAGAAGGGACTCGGGGCAGTGTACAGTCATATTAAAAACAGTAAATATACATAATATAAATATAAAATAAATATAGATGTGACTGGAGGAGGTAGCAATAGTTTACTGTACAATAGTTAAAGTTAGATTAAAAATTCTAAAAATTTAAAAATACATTAGAAACACCCCTAAAAACTATCCCAGGATAAAATATTTGCCAGGAGGTATAAATGGGACTATAAATGGGCCAGGCCAGCTAATTGGAACAGGTGAGTCTTAAGTTGTTGTCGGAAGGAGCGGAGGTCGGTAGTAGTTCTAATATCGGGGGGGGGGGGGGAGGTCATTCCAGAGGGTTGGGCCCATCACAGAGAAGGCTCTACTCCTAGGCGCCGCCCGTTGGCATTGCTTAGTGGACGGCACCCAGAGGAGTCCCTCCCTGTGAGAGCGAATTGGTCGCAGGGATGTATGCGGTAGGATGCGATCCCGCAGGTAACTAGGTCAATTACATTTCAGTACTAAAGTTAATTAAAGTTAATTAAAGTTCACAATAGCATATGCTTTACAAACATTGTCACAATTGAGCCCATCCATATTGGCCATGCTGTGGTCCAAGCAAAACAGCCAAGTGACATTCTGTCCCATTTTACCGCCGTTCCTGCCGCAAGTGAATCCCTGCAGCTCTTAAGACAGGAGCACGGTTGTTAAGTGAATCGGACCCCCTCTCTCCCCCCTTTGACTTTGCTTGTCGGGGGGGGGGTTGCAAAAGGGGGCCACGTGATTCCCCCTCCCGAGACTCTGCAACCGACATAAATACGAGACGGTTGCCAAAGGTCTGAATTTGGATCCCGTGACCACGGGGAGGCTGCAACGAGTATGAAAAAACAGCCGTGAGCCGCTTTTCTCGGCGCCGTTGTCACTTTGAGCGGTCACTAAATGAATTCTTGCAAGTCAAGGACTACCTAGATGGGTAAGGGAAATATGAGACCCAAATGGATGCAGTCAAGAGTCGTGTTTCTCAGATCCCCAAGAAAGTGAGAGAGAAAAGAAAAAACTATTCGCAATTAGCGAAGAAACTTTACCAGAAGGGGGTGTGGTTCAGATGGTTGATGCCTGAAGGTATGTTAATATTCTGGGAGGACACAAGAGTTAGAATCTATACAACCATAGAGGCTCAGGCCTTTATGGAAAAAAATAAAGCACTCCTAGATAAACCTGATGATCCTACACCAGACATACAAGACACGGGAGGGGCCGGAGCCCTGCTGCCGGGGGGAGAAGGGGCAATACCAAGAAAACTCAGATCACAAAAATGAATAAGGAAATCGGCTTGATATAAATTGACTGAAATTATTATCTGAATTTACATGCTGACAAATTATCATTATTTAGTATTGAATTATTTGTTTAAATGAATACTATGAGTACAGGGGGCGGGGACACCTTCTACATATTGTAACTGCCAAAATTTGTAACCCATTCCAATACCCTTTTCCTTTTTATTTTTTAAAAAACCAATAAAACTTTGTTATAAAAAAAAAAGAGTCGTGTTTCTCTTTTTCTCTTTCTATACATGTTAAGCTTTTACTATGAAACAGACTATTTACTTATACGATATAAGAATAATAATGTATTTAATGTATAAGAGTGAGATGATTTAAATTGTTAGGTATGATTGTAGCTGGTGACTATTTTATAATATAAAATGAAATAACGATGATATAATGAATAATGGATATAAATATAGATTGAAATACTTAATGACCACATGGATTGAAAATTAATAATGGAAAATTATATTTGGAGTTGTGGATGACCGGAAATTCTATGGTTAACGGAAAGTAGAAATGTGTAATATGAATTAATGGGAATTCTTTGACTTAATCCTTATTCTTATCTCTTAGAGATTGGTGATACAATTTTATAAAGACTTAGTATTACCTAGTAGATGATTATGGATGTAAGGAAACAAGGCTTGTCACAAATGAAAGAATATGAATGGTAACTTGAACACACAATGCTCAATGAAATATTTAATTATGTTTCATGGATAATCAGTGACTTTATTCTTAATTGTAAAAACCGCTGCACAAAAACTTGTAACCAAACAACATGCTTAACTGATTTATAGTCCCATTTTAACCTCCTGGCAAACATCTTATTGGGTAGTTTTTAAGGGTATTTTAATGTTTATTTGTATTTTAATTTAAATATTGTACAGTCCACATCCTACCTCCTCCGTTTACCTATTTGTATATTTAAGTATATTTATATTTTGTATTCATACTGTTTTAATATGACTGTACACCGCCCCGAGTCCTGTTTAGGAAAGGGTGCGGTTTATAAATTAAAGTTTATTATTATTATTATTATTATAAGAAAAAAAATAAAATTTTATATTAAAAAAAAGTGTTTCTTTCTCCCAGGTGAATTTCGATTAGAGCATCTTTGCTTTCTCCTTCCTTGGCGGAGGGACGTCGTAAGAGGTTTTAAGGAAGGAGCCTTCAATCAGAACAGAGCTGGAAGGGACCTTGGAGGTCTTCTAGTCTAGTCCAACCCCTTGCTCAAGCAGGAGAACGTATACCAGTGTTGGTAAGCCTTTTCGGCACCAAAGTGGGAGCGCCAGGAACTGGAAGAGGAGTTTCCCAGCATGCATGCTTGCGCCGGGAAGCTCAGCTTCTGGATTCCGCCGTGCGCATGTGCAGCAATCACCTGGTGGTCTGGTTTTTGGCATGCATGCGCGTGCAAAGACCAGCTGGCCAGCACGCATGCGTGCGTCGGGAGAGCAATGGGCAATGGCTGGCATGCCCGGGGAGATGGCTCTGTGTGTGACTTCTGGCACAGGTGCCATAGGCTTGCCATCTTGGCCTTATACCATCTCAGACAGGTGGCTGTCCCATCTTTTCTTAAAAACCTCCAGGGATGGTGAAGGAGGCAACTTCTGTTCATTGTCCTCGCTGTCAGAAAATTTCTCCTTCATTCCAGGTTGCTCCTCTCCGTGTTTAATTTCCATCCATTGTTGCCTTGCAAGGGGCTTTGGAAAATAAATGGACTTTCTCTTCTTTGCGGCAGCTGCTCAAATACTGGGAGATTGCTATGGTGTCACCCCTGGTTCTTTTCTTCAGAGTGGCCGAACCCAAATCCTGCAGCCCCTCTTCCTATGTTTTAGCCTCCAGGCCCTCCATCATCTTCCCTCTGGAATGAGCTGCCCCCGGAGCGTCGCATAATCCCTGACCTCCGCTCCTTCCGACGTGCCCTAAAAAGTTGGCTTTTCCAGCAAGCCGCCCTGGCCTGTTAATTTTATTTAATTTTTAAAATGTGAGTGTTATATAAATTGGGTTTGTTTTTTTGGGACTGTTTCTAATTTCCTTTTAACTCTTGCACTACGTGTTTTTTAATGCTGTACGCCGCCCTGAGTCCTTTGGGAGAAGGGCGGCATATAAATCTAATAAATCTAAATCTAAATCTTAGTTGCTCTTCTCTGCACCTTTCCCCCCCCCCCAAAAAAAATCTCAACCATCTTTTTTTTCTAAGCTGAAAAGAGCAAAGTGAGCGAATGAATGAAGAAGGGGACCCTGCATCGGAAAGGCTCTTCCCACAAGCTCCGGGACAAATCTTACCGGATCCTCCAGTCCGCCAGCTGATACTGCTTCTTGGCATCCACGTCGCAATAGAGCTTCAGCAGGTGGTGCAGAGAGTGGCGTGCGAGGTTGAGCAGCCGAGCCGCCTGGTGAGTGTCGAAGATGTTCACCAGGTAGAGGCCAAAGTCCCTCTGAAGCCATTCCACGTCCGAATCGGCACCGTGAAGGACCTGCAGAAACCCCGTCAAGGGAACAAAGTGTTGAAAGGACACCTATTGGGCTATTGCCTGCTCCAGATTCTGGCAAAGGCTGTTCTGAGCGAGGCTTCCCGAGAGCCTGAAGCCAACTCCTGGTCCCGACAAAAAACTCCTTTTGTTAATTGACTGTGAATTCTGCTCATTCGCATCCAGCAAAGTCTTTCGAGGGAGGATTTACGGTCACAGACCTTATCTGGCTTGGAGAACTGCCAGGCCGATCTCTGCAAAACTTGGCAAAGAGTCTTGGAGAGTCACGAACCAATTAAGCGGACTAATGGTCTCCTGCAAACTCCACTCCCCTGTCGCTCCTCTTTTATTCCCTTTAGGAGAGCAATTCATCGTCCACCTTACTCCCAAGTCCACCCCCTGTTCCTTAGCTGTTCCCTTCGTCTGTCAACTCTGTGCATGCGCACACTGGGAACAGGCTCCAGCTGTTCTTCTGCCTCACTGATGTCTGACTCCGAAGGCAGCTGATAACTGTCAAACGGCTCTGTCCCCCTCTCTGCCTCCGACGCAGAGCCCTCATCAGAGCTTTCCCCAGACTCCAGGACTGGCCCATCTTCCTCCCCAACCTCCTCACTCTCCGAATCTGCTGCCAACTCTGCTGGCGGGCCCACAGCAAAGGCTTTTACAGTCCTCTCTAAGTGCTTTACAGAGTCAGCCTGTTGCCCCCAACAATCTGGGTCCTCATTTTACCCACCTCGGAAGGACGGAAGGCTGAGTCAACCTTGAGGCAGTGAGACTCTGATTGCTGTGCTCTTTCAAGGTATCCTCTGAAGCTGCGTCTAATTCCAGGTTTGTGGTCCTTCCTCTCTCTCCTTTTTCCCTTCCTTCCTTCCTTCCTTCCTTCCTTCCTTCCGCTTTCTTTCTTTCTCCCTTGTCTCCCATCCTTCCCCCCTTTCTTTCTTTCCTTCCTTTCTTTCTTAACACCCTCCCATTCCCCATTTTTGGCCTAGCAGGCCTCAGGGAAGACTCCTGGGAGCAAAAACGGACTCTAAATGATAATTTTTTTAAAAAAAAAGTTCCTACCATTGCACAGTACAGCTGATCGTTAGAACTTTTTTTTTTTACTTTGTTAAGCATGTTTTTATTACCGGTTCAGACGAACCGACCGGAACCGGTAGCATTTCACCTGAAACAGGTTCTCGGTTCCCAGCTCAGGATCTCCTTTGTTGGCTAGTTGTACTTCTCACAAGGTTCAGCTGGGCTTACATTCCCCCCCCCCTTCTTCCTTACAGTCCAATCCCCCCCTCCCCAATTGCTAATGTCAGGCTGTCAGCTCGTGAAGCTTGGATAGGAGAGATGCAGCCATGACAGCAACCTTCAACTTATTTCAGTTCCTTTCTCCTCTGCCCCGAGGAGGGACTGATAGGAAAAGTCAACATCCAGATGTTTGCACAGAGGAAAGGGATGCTGATGTTCCAGGGTGTGGGGGGCATGAGTTCCCCATCTCTGCAACCCTGACTTTTGGGGAAAACTCTGTGGGCTCAGGGACAGCCCTCCCAAGAAGCCCAGAAAGGCTTCATGAGCTCCAGAAGGACAACTAGATGGAAAGGGAACCTGCCTGCATCAAATCTGCCTCGTTCTCATCCTTAACTGGGTGTTGCCACAAAGAAGAGGGAGTCAAACTATTCTCCAAGGCACCTGAGGGTAGAACAAGAAGCAATGGGTGGAAACTAATCAAGGAGAGAAGCAACTTAGAACTGAGGAGAAACTTCCTGACAGTGAGAACAATTAATCAGTGGAACAGAATTTGCCTCCAGAAGTTGTGAATGCCCCAACACTGGAAGTCTTTAAGAAGATGTTGGATAGCCATTTGTCTGAAAAGGTATAGGGTTTCCTGCCTAGGCAGGGGGTTGGACTAGAAGACCTCCAAGGTCCCTTCCAACTCTGCTATTGTATTGTATTGTATTATTGTATTAACTGCCTCCTTTTTTCACCTTGACAATTGCAGGGTCAGTGAAAGTTTCATTCAAGATGTACAAGTCGCTCCGTAGTTCTAACGGGTCAATGATGAAGTCCTCCGTTCGGGTAGAAATTTGCATCAGGCAAGTCAGCCCCAAGAAACTCCGATAGGAATGGTGCTACGGGAGAGAAACAAAAATAGACAATGACAAAGTAGGTAATAAGATAACATACTGTCAAGAGTAAAACTGAATGGGTTACTGTATTTTTCGGGGTACAAGACGCTCCAAAGTATAAGACGCACTTAGCTTTTGGGGAGGAAAACAAAGGGGAAAAAATTCTGCCTCTGCCTCCCAGCAATTTGCCTCCTTGCAGCAAACAGTAAACAGCCTGTTTCAGGTTAGCCAGATTAGCACAAGCAGCTGATTGTCAGTTGGATCGGCCTCCCAATTGCTATAGCCCAGTGATGGCGAACTTGTGGCACGCGGAGCCATTTGTCATGGCACAAGGTGCTGCCCTGTTAGCTGGCCAGTGCACATGTGCGCGCTGGCCAGCTGAGTTCACCCTTTTTAAAAGCCATTTCTCGCCTTCCCCAGGCTCCAGAGCCTTTATAGGAGCCTGGGAAGGGCGAAAAGAGCCTCCCCCCCCATCGAAGGCCCCCCGGAGGCTTCATGAGCTTCCCTGAAGCTTCCGGAGCACAAAAAACCGGCCCTACGGGCAAACCGGAAATTCGGGAACGGACTTCTGGTTTGCTCGGAGGGTCATTTCGACTGCTCCGGAGGCTTCAGGGAAGCCTCCTGAAGGTCCCTGAAGCCTCCGGAGGGCTTCCGGGGGGGGGCGCGGGGAAGGCTGTTTTCGCCCTCCCCAGGCTCCTATAAAGCCTCTGGAGCCTGGGGAGGGCGAAAAAAGCATGAAAAAAAGGGGGGTCGCGCCTGTAGTGCGCGCATGCGCACTGGGGGAGGGTCGCGCATTGCATTATGGGTGCGCCATGCCAGCACACTACCCCCCTGCGCTCCCCCCACTTATGGCACGCGAGCCAGAAAAGGTTCGCCATTGCTGCTATAGCCTATTGCCGCCTCCATGCGCCCCATTTTCCGCCCATTCCGGGCGGCGGGGATCAAAATGGGTGGAAAGCAGGGTGCGCGGAGGCCGAAAACGGGGTGCGCAGAGGCCAAAAAATGGGATGCGGAGGCCAAAAATTGGGCCTGCGGAGGCATCAATAGGCAATCCCTGCAGCCTGAAACAGCTGATGGTTGGGAGGCCGATCCAACTGACAATCAGCTGCTTGTGCTAATCAGGCTGTGCTGAAGCTGAAACAGTCTGTTTGCTGTTTGTTGCAAGGTGGCATTTTGCTGGGAGGAAGAGGCCAAAGGGTGGGGGGGATGGGTGGGTGGGGCCTCATTTGGTGTATAAGACGCACCCAAATTTTCACCCTCTTTTAGAGAGGGAAAAAAGAGCGTTTTATACTCCTAAAAATATGGTAACTGGAGAAACGAAACTTCTACAGTTCCACTGAAGCTTGTAAGAGCCTGGAAACCTTTCAAGGATGTCTTAGCTGGTGTGAAGAAAAAGGCAGATAGTTCCCATAACGAAGAGAAGTTTTTTACTTGATCTATGTGGAAGATTGTGGGGTTTGGCTGGGAAAAATCATTGTTTAATATGATGAATTGGGGGCCTGAGAATCTCAGAGTTAGTTTTACCTCGACATTACCATGCCATGCATTCCAGAAATACTAAGCTTTCCAGAAACGAAATGATCCTGGAGTTTTATTGGGATACTCAAGCTGGATGTTGACACATACATATCCTGCTTTTTTAGACTTCACGCTTTTCCCAAAGCAGGGATCTTCCCCGCAAAGGGAAAAATAATTAACGACAAATGGAGAATTTTGAAAACACTCCCCCCAGTTTAAAGCCCTTGCCAGCATTTCTCAATTTCTGAGAAACCAAATCACAGCCCCTTGCTTCCCCCTCTCTCCGCCCCCCCACAAAAAGCATAAAAGAAGAAGAAGTTACACTAAAAAGCCTCACCTCCAAATCCAAAGCAAATTCTTTGCAGCCCACTAGCTTCTCGTTCAGGTCCACCAACTCCTCCAAAGTGGAAATGAAGTGGCAGGGAGTCTCCGCCAATGGTCTGAACATCTGGAGGAAGGAAGGAAGGAAGGAAGGAAGGAAGGAAGGAAGGAAGGAAGGAAGGAAGGAAGGAAGGAAGGCATTGTAATTTTAGCTGCAGAGCACAGAAAGAGCTGAAGGAAGGTGGGAGGACTTGGCCTAGCGCTCACCTGGACCTGAGGCTTTTCGAGAAATTCTGCTGGCACTGAAAAATGTTCCAGCTCATACCGATAAGGGTGAACAAACCTGTAAGAATCCGGAAGGACAGTACAATCAGGAACTAAGGTTGCGATTCTTAACTAATGAAGAAACAAGCAAATGGTAGCACCAGGAGTAAATAGAAGACAAGCGAGGCGATAGGTTGATCCTCAAACTTTCTACTAGGATGTCTTGGGACTAAAATGTATTTATTTGAAGTATACAGCTGCCCGGGGTCAGTTATGGGAGATGGGTGGCTTTATAATTTAAAGAAATTTCCAGAATTCCAAAGGCGATGCTGCTTTGAATTTGCTATAGGTTTTATATATATATATATATATATATATATATATATATATATATATATATATATATATATATAAATAAATATATAAAATATAAACCCTTTATTTATTTATCAGTACAAATACAACACAAATATAAAAAGGCAACATTAAAAATAAAAAATATGGTTTTCTGCCTGCATGGTCTTCTGTGATGAGCCGAAGGACAGAAAGAGGGAGTAGTGACCTTCCTCCCATATTTAGGCATACCAGGGGTTGTAACATAAATACATACCTATTTCCCTGGCTCAACTGATAAGGAGGAGAGCCTGTGGCTTAGTGGCTAAGACTCCTGCCTAAGATGTAATACAGCCCAGGTTCAAATCCCAGTAAGGGTATGGCTAGCTGATGAGAGCTAATTAGCTCGAAATAGATCTATACTAGTCTCCCTTTATTTATTTATCAGTACAAATACAACACACACACACAGACACACACACACACATATATATATATAATTATTTTTACATTTAAAACAATGCAATACCGCGGAGTCGGAGTGGTCATACATTCACATTATGTACAGCTAGTTTCAACCATTAACAGTTAATCTACTTAATACATTGTCTGTCCTTCTGTCCAATCACAATATATACATTTGTTCCAGTCTTGTCATCTTGTCTTATACCAATCATAAAATCTATTCCATACTTCAAAATATTCTGATTCCCCTTTATTTTTAAGTTCAAGAGTGAGCCTATCTGCTTCTGCACAGGCCAACACTTTTCTGATTGTATCTAGTTCTGATGGTGTATTTTCTTTTTTCCAATGCTGTGCATAGATTATGCGCGCTGCAGTTAGTATATGTATAATTAAATAAAGTGTATCTTTCTTAAACCCCTCCGGTATTATGCCTAGGAGAAAAGTTTCTGGTTTAAACGTAATTTGTTCTCCCACCATTTGTTCTAACCACGATTGAATCATTTTCCAATATTTTTTTGCCTCATTGCACGTCCAACCACATATGGTACAAAGTGCCTGGTGTTTTTTTCTACACTTCCAACAATTTGGGGCCAGATTTTTGAACATTTTGGAAAGCCGTGCTGGAGGGAGATGCCATCTGTAGAACATCTTATAAAGATTTTCTTTATACGCCGTAGCCAATGTTAGTTTCTGATTAAGTATCCAAAGTTTTTCCCACTTAGCCAATTCCACATTGTAACCGAAATTTTTCGCCCAGGCGACAATGTTTTCTTTGACATGTTCTTCCTCTAGTTTATATTCCAACAAGAATCTATACAAATTTGCTGTAGGTTTTGTGGGAGATCACGAGAAGAAACCCCTTGGTGCAGATGGCATCCCGGCTGCCCGTTGAGGTGGATTTTAACTTTTTAAATCGTTTTTTTAAAAGCTGCCCAAAGTCTTTAACTAATTTAATAAATTAGAATGAACGGTGTCCGTAACACATTTAGCAATAGCGCTTAGAATTGTATGCCGCTTTACAGCCCTCTCTAAGGGGTTTGCAGAATCAGCATCTTACTCCCAACAATATGGGTCATTTTACTGACCCTGGAAAGATGCAACCTTGAGCAAATCAGGATCGAACTCCAGACTGTGGACAGAGTTAGCCTGCAATCTTACATTCTAACCTCTGAACCACCATGACTCCTATGCAGCAATAGCGCTTAGACTTATACACCGCTTCGCAGTGCTTCCCAGCTCTCTTTAAGCAGTTAGCCTATTTCCCTCAACAATTTGGGTCTCCATTTTACTGACCCCTGAAGGATGGAAGGCTGAGTCAACCTTGAGCCGGTCAGGATCGAACTGCCGGCAAGTCTGCAGTCAGCGACATTAGCCTGCAACGCGGCCTTCTAACCACATCTCTAACCAATGAAATAAAATTAAGCTTCCTGTCCTTACATGTCCTGCTCCGTCTGTTGAGTTCTCTGCTGGTGGATGAAATCAGCCAGGGCCGTGGGGACATCCAGATCTTCCGGGCGCTCCTTCCGCTCTGGCCGGCTTTTCAGGAGCGCTGGAGAGAGGGAAACCAAGCTGTAAGACCCAGCCACCTTGGTGCTCTCAGGATGGCCTGTTGCTGTTGGAAGGAACAGCCAGCCCAGTGGCGAAATCTAATTTTTTTCCCCCTACCGGTTCTGTGGGCGTGGCTATGTAGTCATGTGACTGGCGGTTCAAAAGCCGGAAACTCACTTTAGCAATGTCCTGCTGGAGCAGGGGGTTGGACTAGATGACCTCCAGGTTCCCTCCAGCCCTGGATTGCTGTGCTCTTTCAAGGTATCCTCTGAAGCTGCGTCTAGTGTCGTTGTGGTCGTCCTCTCCGTTTTCTTTCTTCTTTCTTTCTTTCTACCCCTTTCTCTTTCTTTCTTTCTTTCTTTCTTTCTTTCTTTCTTTCTTTCTTTCTTTCTCCCTTCCCTCCTTTTTTCTCCCTCCTTCTTTCTTTCTCCCTTTCCTTCCTTTTCCCCCCTTCCTTCTTTCTTTCTTTCTCCCTCCCTCCCCCCTCTCTCTTTCTTCTTTCTTTCTTTTCTTTCTTTCTTTCTTTCTTCCTCCCTCTTTCTTTCTTTCTCCCTCTTTCTTTCTTTCTTTCTCTTTTTTCTTCCTTCCTTCCTTCCTTCCTTCCTTCCTTCCTTCCTTCCTTCCTTCCTTTCTTTCTTTCTTTTTTCTTTCTTTCTTTCCACCCCCAGTTTTTGGCCTAGCAGGTCTCAGGGAAGCCTCCTGGGAACAAAAACGGACCCCAAATGCTAAAAAATAAAATAAAAGTTCCTACCATCGCACAGCACAGCTGATCGTCTTAACCTTTTTTTTTACTTTGTTAAACATGTTTTTATCACCGGTTTGGGTGAACTGGCGCGTGAACCGGCGGCATTTCTCCCCTGAGCCGGACACAGCGTAGATCTGTTTGCCCAACCCCTCCGTTCCCCCCCTTCCCACGCACCTTTGGGCAAGGGCCTCAGAGCGTTGGGCTTGACGAAGAGTTTGGCCACAAATGGGGTGTTGGAATTGTCCACCTTCTCACGGAACTTGAGCTGAGGACGGACAATGTTCTTCGCGTGGAGAAGGCGAAACGTCTCCAGATTCGACCTCGTGCTGGTGTCCCGGTTTTGCTGGGGAAAGGGAAATGGGAGGCCAAGATGAGACTTCCATCCAGCGGTGGGTTGTCACATCGTTACCAACGATTCGCTGCGCCCGCCCGTTTGACAGGTGCAAGCACCCCTTCCGCGCATGCTCCTGGCTTTCCGTGCATGCGCTTTGCTTGCGCGTGAACCTTCCACGCATGCGACCGGCCTCAAAAACGTGTCTATTATAGGATGGCGTAATGCCGGGGCGGGTGGGCAGGCGAACTGGTCTGAACCAGCTGAATACTACCTCTGCTTTCATCCCGTTAGAGCAGTGGTTCTCAACCTTCCCAATGCCGCGACCTTTTAATTCAGTTCCTCGTGTTGTGGTGACCTCCCCAACCATAAAATTGGGGTCTCGGTTCCTAAGACCATCGAAAATATGTGTTTTCTGATGGTCTTAGGCGACCCCTGTGAAAGGGCCGTTCGACCCCCAAAGGGATCCCGACCCACAGTGTTAGGGTTCTAAATACCATGCAGAATTAAATCATTGTCCAAGGCAAAAACATCCTTAAAGGTCCAATTTATTCTACAGGCAAGTTAGCACCTCTATGGAATTCCAACTCTGATTTGCATCCTGGAATTCCACCCAGTTGAAAGTTCATGATCTATCCCCACACCCACAAATCCATCACATGTTCCAATCATCATCTTCCACACTGGCATCTACACACCTCTGCTTCCGGTCAGGTGTCGAGGTGCGGAGACAAAAGATGACCTTGAGCTTCTATAAAAGAATGACAACAATACATTCCACAATCCTACTCCTTTCTATTCCCCCCTCCCAACTACTACACTATTGAAACAGCATAGAAAATTATAAGAAAGTGTGGCAGGCCAAAGATCCTAAAAAGAACATAACTACAGGCCTGACACACAGGTTGAGAACCACTGAGTTAGATGCTCTTGGGAAAGTCCCAGCTAATAAAAGCCTAAAATTTCCTCCCCTAGCTCAGATTTGAAGATACATAACTTTTTTAAAATTATTATTTTTTATTTTTTGAACAGACACAAACAAGACACAACAAAACACCATAAAAACATCTCCCATTACAAATTATAAAAAGTGTGTCAATTGGTTACAAAGAACTTTCGTGCATCCCTTCCACAGCCATCACCTATAATCCATATCAAATTATATATTTTACATCAAATATATTTCTATATGTTACTATCATCATACCTCATCCTTCATACGACTATAGTTGCTTTAACATCCCTTTATAACAAATACTCCAAAATTCAAAGCAAAACCACATAATGGCATTCCATTGTCTATTTTCAATATCACCCAACATCATTCTATCTTCGTGAAACATTCCAAATAAAAATGAATTATGTTTGATAACAAAGTTTCTAAACCTCCTTTCTTAATCACCGTTTACAATTTATATCCAATTTCAATATTAGAGGCTTTCATACATAACTAAGTTTCAAAACTTCCTTTCATGGTCACCATTTAAAATTTATACCAAATTTCCTCTTGTCGAACCAATACATATGTATACATTATATCATTGTCAATTATTTATCTAACTATATCCACGATCAATCCAATTTCAAAATTATAGGTTGTCATACATAACTAAGTTTCAAAACTTCCTTTCATGGTCACCATTTAAAATTTATACCAAATTTTCTCTTGTCGAACCAATACATATGTATACATTATATCATTATCAATTATTTATCTAACTATATCCATGATCAAACCAATTTCAAAATTATAGGCTTTCATACATAACAAAAATTTCTAAACTTCCTTTCATGGTCTCCATTTAAAAATTTATACTAAAATTTTCTCTTGTCAAACCAATACATATGTATACATTATATCATTACCAATTATTTATCTATATCCATGATCAATCCAATTTCAATATTATAGGCTGTCATACATAACTAAGTTTCAAAACTTCCTTTCATGATCACCATTTAAAGATTTATACCAAATTTCCTCTTGTTGAACCAATACATATGTATACATTATATCATTATCAATTATCTAACTATATCCATGATCAAACCAATTTCAAAATTATAGGCTGTCATACATAACTAAGTTTCAAAACTTCCTTTCATGATCACCATTTAAAGATTTATACCAAATTTCCTCTTGTCGAACCAATACATATGTATACCTTATATCATTATCAATTATTTATCTAACTATATCCATGATCAATCCAATTTCAATATTATAGGCTTTCATACATAACAAAAATTTCTAAACTTCCTTTCATGGTCACCATTTAAAAATTTATACCAAAATTTTATCTTGTCAAACCAATACATATGTATACCTTATATCATTATCAATTCTCTACCTCGATACATAAATACATAACTTTTGAATCACAGAGCCAATTCATATACCATACTTCATCTAACCCTATTTTTTTAAAAAAAATCCTGCCTGGTCAAATTGTCAGCTTGGACCCCTGCAGAACTTAAAACTTTCATCTTCCCCAAACGAGCTGGGGGTGAACTGTAACCTACAGAGGTCACCTAGAGAGAACCATTTTTGGGAAAGTCGGCCTAGAATAGGGGTGTCAAACTCGATTTCATCGAGGGCCGCAGTAGGGTTATGTTTGACCTCAGGGGGGTGGAGTGGACGTAGCCAGGGTGGCCATGGCCAACTCAACATCACTCCTGTTGAGGGCGCCTGCGGAGGTCCGAGTGCTCTGGCAGCGAAATGGGCTCCCGAGCTCCGTTTTCGGCTGGGATGGCCTCCTGCAATCCTCTGCCAGAGCTTGGGAAGGCCGCAAGTGTGAACCAGTCCTCCGCTGTTTACAGGACAGCCTCACGGACCGGATCTAAGCACCCCGTGGGTCGGATCCGGCCCCCGGGCCGTGGGTTTGACACCCCTGGCCTAGAAGTAAACCCTGCACTTTAATACCCCAAGCAAAAACGAGTCTCACCTTGCGATTCCAGCTAGAGACGATTGTCTTGGGAGGCTGCAGGCCTGTGGGAAGGACCGGCTGCTGGTTCTTTTTTACTCCGGCAGCTTCGTCCAATAACATGCCCTGAAATGTCAGAGAAGGAAGTTGTGGGGGCTGCCGGGCGGATCACAATCAGGAAAAGGGAGAGAGAGAGAGAGCCACCGAGTAATCCCTTGGGAGCCTTCGCGGAAGGGTGCTGCTACGCTCACCACACGTTCTAAGATGACATCATTGGCGTCCACCAGCAGGTCGAATTTGTCCTCCAGCTCTGTCACCTTGCTGTGGTCTTGAAGGTGACTCCGGCACCCGTGGTACTGCATCACTTTACTCATGCTAAGGAGAGAGAAAGAGAAAGCGGGAGAGGCAGAGAGAGCGTGAAAGAGAGAGAGAGACAAAGAAAGAAAGAGAGAGGCAGAGAGAGCATGAAAGAGACAAAGAAAGAAAGAGAGAGAGGCAGAGAGAGCGTGAAAGAGAGACAAAGAAAGAAAGAGAGAGGCAGAGAGAGCGTGAAAGAGAGAGACAAAGAAAGAAAGAGAGAGACAAAGAAAGAAAGAGAGAGGCAGAGAGAGCGTGAAAGAGAGAGACAAAGAAAGAAAGAGAGAGGCAGAGAGAGCATGAAAGAGAGACAAAGAAAGAAAGAGAGAGAGAGGCAGAGAGAGCGTGAAAGAGAGAGACAAAGAAAGAAAGAGAGAGACAAAGAAAGAAAGAGAGAGGCAGAGAGAGTGTGAAAGAGAGAGACAAAGAAAGAAAGAGAGAGACAAAGAAAGAAAGAGAAAGACAAAGAAAGAAAGAGAGAGGCAGAGAGAGTGTGAAAGAGAGAGACAAAGAAAGAAAGAGAGAGACAAAGAAAGAAAGAGAGAGGCAGAGAGAGCATGAAAGAGAGAGACAAAGAAAGAAAGAGAGAGGCAGAGAGAGCGTGAAAGAGAGAAACAAAGAAAGAAAGAAAGAGAGAGACAAAGAAAGAAAGAGAGAGGCAGAGAGAGCATGAAAGAGAGACAAAGAAAGAAAGAGAGAGGCAGAGAGAGCGTGAAAGAGAGAGAGAGACAAAGAAAGAAAGAGAGAGGCAGAGAGAGCATGAAAGGGAGATACAGAGAAAGAAAGAGACAGAGACAGAGTGTGAAAGAGAGAGAAAGAGACAGACAGGCAGAGATAGACAGAGAGAAAGAGAGAGCATGAAAGGGAGATACAGAGAAAGAGAGAGAAACAGAGAAACAGGCAGAGAGAGAGAGAGAGAGGATTGAGAGAGAATGAGACTTTAGAAGGCCATTAATCACCTCTTAGCAGGAAAGGATGCTCTGTGCGGGAAGACAAATGCTTCCAGACCCACGCAAGGCAACTTATGTTCCTCTCTGGGTGTCATGGCGTCATTTAATCTGGGCAATAGACCAAATGACCTGCAGAGAGAGCTCCCTTTCTGCCCCTCCTTGGCGTTTGACGCTGGGATCTATTTGTAGAGACTCACCATTGCAGCAGCCTTTCCCCTTGCATTTCGCAGTAGGCCTGGAACCCCGAGAAGCTGCGGTAGAAATCGTACTCATCTCCGGGCTGAGGGAGGCCAGACGAAGCCTTGGTAGCCGAGACCACCGTGCCGAGGGCATGCTGGAGAAGAACGGGGGGATTGCAAGAGTTATGCATGGAACATTTTCTCCAGCCTGCCTTTTTTTAATCATCGTAATCGTTTGGCCTTTCTTCTCCCATCAAAGCAAATACAATACAATACAATAGCAGAGTTGGAAGGGACCTTGGAGGTCTTCTAGTCCAACCCCGTCTAGGCAGGAAACCCTATACCGTTTCAGACAAATGGCTATCCAACATCTTCTTAAAGACTTCCTGTCCAACACAACTTCTAGAGGCAAGCTGTTCCATTGATTAATTGTTCTAACTATCAGGAAATTTCTCCTCAGTTCTAAGTTGCTTCTCTCCTTGATTAGTTTCCACCCATTGCTTCTTGTTCTACCCTCAGGTGCCTTGGAGAATAGTTTGACTCCCTCTCCTTTGTGGCAACCCCTGAGATATTGGAACAATGCTATCATGTCTCCCCTAGTCCTTCTTTCTCTTAAGCTAGACATACCCAGGTCCTGCAACCGTTCTTCGTATGTTTTAGTCTCCAGTCCCCTAATCCTCTTTCTTGCTCTTCTCTGCACTCTTTCTAGAGTCTCCACATCTTTTCTACATCGTGGCGACCAAAACTGAATGCCGTATTCCAAGTGTGGCCTTACCAAGGCCTTATAAAGTGGCATTAACCCTTCACGTGATCTGGATTCTATCCCTCTGTTGATGCAGCCTAGAACTGTGTTGGCTTTTTTGGCAGCTGCTGCCCACGACTGGCTCCTATTTAAATGGTTGTCCACTAGGACTCCAAGATCCCTCTCACAGTTACTACTCTTGAGCAAGGTACCACCTATTCTGTACCTGTGCATTTTGTTTTTGTGGCCTAAATGTAGAACCTTACTCTTTTCACCATTGAATTTCATTTTATTAGATAGTGCCCAATGTTCAAGTTTGTCAAGATCCTTCTGTATCTTAAGCCTGTCTTCTGGAGTGTTGGCTATTCCTGCCAGCTTGGTGTTATCTGCAAATTTGATGAGTTCCCCATTTATTCCCTCATCCAAATCATTGATGAAGATGTTGAAGAGTCCTGGGCCTAAAACAGAGCCTTGGGGTACTCCACTGCATACTTCCCTCCATGGAGATGCAGTTCCATCCAAATCCAGTCCCACAGGAAGGAAGGAAAACTAGAGGCAGTTTGGAACTGACAACGGTTCATTTATGACCGTTCAAAGTTACGACGGCACTGAAAAATGTGACTTATGACTGTTTTTCACACTTACAACCCCCTTGGGCATGGGATCAACATTCAGACCCTTGGCAATTGACTCATATTTGTGACGGTCGCAGTGTTCCGGGGGTCACGCAATCCCCGTGACCCCCGGAAGAAGAGACAGTCAGCGGGAAGAGCAAAGTCAATTGGGGGGGGGGGGGGGGGAGGAGAGCCAGATTCACTTAACAACTGTGTTACTAACTTAACAACCGTGGTTGCTTCATTTAACAACCGTGTCAAGAAAGGTCGTAAAACGGGGATAAAACTCATTTAACCAATGCTAAATGCTATTTACGTTTATGAAACATTGGGAAAATGATGAAGGATTATGGAGAGAGACTAATATTGTTGAAATTGGAAGACTTGATGTATACACATGTATTTGCACGAGTATTGTTTATGTGGCTTGAAAAAGAGTTGACCCAGTCATAAAATGGGTCTGTTTATATTGGGGAAAACATAAAATAAAAATTGAATGGGAAAATATCCCAGGATCTTGTGAAAAAAGCTGCTAACAATTTCTGCAGCCAGGATCAAGGAGACAGACAGGTTTATCCAAATCTCCTTATTTCATTGCCAAATAAAAATAAAATAAAATAAAATAAAAAAATAAAAAATAAAAAAATAAAGCCTGTTCGTGTACTTAAAGCCCACTCCGTCGGCCCACTTTTAAAGTCATTCCCCCCCCCTTTTTTTTTTAACTTTGCTCGCGCTTTTAACATAATTTATTCTGGCACTTTTAAAGTTAGATTGATATTTGTATGGTACGTCAGAACGGGCAGGAAGCATTGGAACTACAACTCCCGGCATGCTCAGGAAACCAAAGCGCATGCGCGCCTCCCTCCCGAATACCTTCACGAAGGAATCTGCGTCTCTAAACCCCGGCAGCACCATCGCCGCGCCGCTGCTTCCCATCGCCGGCGCCTCGGAGGAGCTTCCTAAGCCCTTGCCGCTCTCCGCCGTCGCCATGGCCAACCAAGGTCGTGGCCCACCGCGCTACCGTCACAGGCCCCCCTCGCAGGCAGCCACCATACTGGGCAGTAGAGCCACGGCGATGCCCCGCACAGGCGAAATCTCGCGCTTTCTCGCGCTCTCTCTCTCTTCTTCTCGCGAGATGTCGTCCCAGCGCGACCCAAAACGTTCAGACCGCCCTCTCTATGGCAGAGGTCCCCAAACTTAGCAACTTTTAAGACTTGTGGACTTCAACTCCCCAAGTCTTAAAGCTGCTAATTTTGGGGACCTTTGGTCTATGGCAGGGGTGTCCAAACTTGGGAACTTTAAGACTTGTGGACTTCAACTCCCAGAATTCCCCAGTGCTGGCTGGGGAATTCTGGGAGTTGAAGTCCACAAGTCTTAAAGTTCCCAAGTTTGGACACCCCTGGTCTATGGAGATTCTCAATCTTTCAGGTCATGGTTGTCCCAAAGGTTTTTTTTTTTTCCCAAGAGGCAACTGGACTTTCTGGTTTTTTCTTTGAAGACGTTTCGCTTCTCCTCCAAGAAGCTTCTTCAGCTCTGACTGAATGGTGGGAATGAACTGAAGAAGCTTCTTGGAGGAGAAGCGAAAATCTTCAAAGAAAAACCAGAAAGTCCAATTGCTTCTGAGGAAAATAAAAAAGCACCTTTGGGTTTTTGGAGCACAGTTTTGGGAAAGCCAGGTTTTACACAGCCTTGTTTCAGTGGGTTGTGTTTCCCTTGCCTTCTTTAACGGCGTTGTTAGAAGCATCTAACCGATTGGTTTCTGCTTTCCTCGTTCTGTAATTCTGTAAGTATAGAGTATAGAATAACTTTATTGTCCCTTTAAATGTATGCTAATCGGCCTACATTAAAATGAAATTTCATTGCATACAGCTCTCAAAGTTTAGGAGCCATTGCATGATGTCAGAATCAAGCTGGAAGGGACCTTGTAGGTCTTCTAGTCCAGCCTCTGTTCAAGTAGACCCATACTGTTAGATTTGGGGTTGAATGAAACGACAGAGTGAGGTCCAACTAAAGCTCTTTATTGCAAGTCAGTAATAACTACCATAGCAAACATTCTGGCTGACAGCTCTTCTTTTATAGGCAGGCTGTCAGCCAGGCAACCAATCGATTTAAACCAATTCTCCTGACCGAAGACTTCGCTTCTTGGCTTCAGCAGCTAAGTACAATATGTGACACATATCATTTCACACAAGTCCAGTCTTTTCTTAAAAGCTGCCACTGTTAGAGCATCTTCTGAAGGGAAGCTGTTGCACTGATTGTTGTCAATCAATCCATCAATCAGAATAGAGCTGGGAGGGGCCTTGGAGATCTTCTAGTCCAACCCCCTGCTCAAGCAGGAGATCCTATACATTCCAGACAAACGGCTATCCTGTCTCTTCTTTTTTGTTTTTGCAGATGCAGTCCTCTATTTTATTTTTATTAAAAAAAAATTAAATAAGTTTTACAATTATCACCCCCCTTACCCTTCCCTCTTCCCACCCACCCTCCCCCGCCCTCCCAGAGCAAAATACAGGGTATAAACATGTAACAACCATACGTTAACATAAGCTAAGTAATTTTAACATGCTACTATTCTTGTGCTTTAACTCCCCCTTTATTAAACTAGCTTTGAATAAATTGTAGCATTCCTTATGCCTTCATTCATAAGCTAACTGAATTTTTTTTGTCCCGTATTTGTTTTGAATATAGTCAATCCATCTTCTCCAGTCCAGCTTGTACTTCTCATCTGAGTGGTCCTTCAGATACGCTGAAATTTTGGCCATCTCTGCTAAGTTTGCTACTTTTAACGTCCATTCTTGGATAGTGGGCAACTCTTCCTTCTTCCAATATTGCGCCACCAACAATCTTGCTGCCGTCGTTAGGTTCAAAATCAAATTAGTCTCTGTAACAGTACAATCTGAAACTATGCCTAACAAAAACAACTGGGGTGTGAACTTTATCCTCTTTTTCAAAATATTTTGAATAACCCACCATATTTTTATCCAAAATGCTTTAAGTTTTTTACAAGTCCACCAAATATGGTAATACGTGGCACCAACACAGTCACATCTCCAACATTAATTTTAGATTGTAGATTCGGATACATACAGGCTAAACTTTTTGGATCTAAATGCCATCTGTACAACATGTTGTAAAAATTCTCTCTCAAGTTCTGAGCTTGTGTAAATTTTACATTTCTTACCCAGATCTCTTCCCATGTTTCCATCACTATTGGTTCTTCAAAAGTTTGTGCCCATTTTATCGTACAAACTTTAACTAATTCTGTTTCTGAGTCTATTTCTATCAATACATTATACAACCTTTTTATGTGCATTTGACCCTGGTCCCTGATTTGTTTTATCAAATTATCCTCATTTTGGATGATACCAGTTTTCTGTCTTTTTTCCATTTAGCCTGTCCTGTCTTTTCTTAATAGCCTCCACAACTGTGCCCACAACTTCTGGTGGCAAATCGTTCCATTGGTTAATTGTTAGGAAGTTTCTCCTTAATTCTAGGTTGCTTCTCTCGATTAGTTCCCATCCAACCAAAATCTGACCAGAAGGGAGGATAGAATAGAATTCTTTATTGGCCAAGTGTGATTGGACACACAAGGAATTTCTCTTTGGTGCATATGTTCTTCAGTGTACATAAAAGGACAAGATACAATTTACTAGTAATGCACGCTCCTTACATTTAGATGAACAAATGAATGTGCATGGGGACAAATCATTTGCGTGCGCGTCAATCTGGTAATTACGGTGAAAAGAGGCGGTGCTCTGTGAAAAGTGAAAGGAAGCCGCTCTGTGCAACCATCGAGAAGCTGGCGAGGCTTCTCACGCACGCGCAAACCTAGCTCCGCGTGCCATTTGGGCGGAAGCATTAGGGGCGGGACCTCACTCGGCGTCCAACGCTTTTTTTTTATCCCGCTCTTGTTGGCCCGCTCCGGTATCAATCTTTTCGTCCTCTTTCTTGATTGGGCCAATCTGTACGCCCACCTTCCCCCCCCCGCCTCGGGAAAAGATTGGTCTAGGAGAAGACGGGGAGAGCGGGACTAACTTCCTGTCATCTCTCTCTCTCTCTCTCTCTCTCTCTCTCTCTCTCTCTCTCTCTCTCTCTCTCTCCCGCCTTTCTATTGGCTGCGCCCTTGTCCGTCTTCAGGTGCCGGGAAGGGGATTGGCCGGATCGGCCGGCGATCCAAAAAGGGCGGAATAAAAAGAAAAAAAGGAGAAAAAAAAGTGGAGGCAAGAAAAGGGATGGCGGAGTCGAGCAGGCCGCGGAGGGGGAAGAAGACGGAGGAGTGAGGCGGAGGAGCATAAGGCCGTGAGTGTCGAGAATCCCCCTCAGCGCCTGCCCGTTCTTCCCTCGTTTTGCTGCCCTCCGCCACCGCTCTGCAGCTTCTGAGGCGGGTTTTGGCGCCTTGAGGCGGCGGCGGCGGCGGCCATGACCTCTTGGCCTCTCTCCTCAGACAGTTGCCCCGCCCACTCCCTAGGCCCCGCCCACTGGTCCTTGAAAACCCCTTGACTCTCTTGATAGGCCCCTCCCACTTATTTGGCGCCCCCCCTCTCACCTGTCAGTCATGGGGCTCCTACCAGCTGTGTCCCCCCCCCCAAATTTCCCAGCTTTGGGGAGAACGGGATTTATGTGTATTGGGGGGGGGTTTCATTCCTAGCCAGCTTCACCTGCTCAAGTTTCTAGTCCTTCCTGAGGTAGGTTTGCCAAGGCCACAGAGCAGCTCCGCTTTTAGGGTGCAGGTGGGGTGCCAGATGTTGAAGGCCTGTCGGCAGCTGCTCAATATGGGGACATGCGGAGAACGGCCCCATCTGGCCATTCTACTACTGTCTTCCATTCTTTATTCCGTTTATTTATTATTTATTCCTATTGTCTCCCTTTATTCTTCATCTATTCCATTTATTTATTATTTATTCCTACTGTCTCCCTTTATTCTTTATCTATTCCATTTATTTATTATTTATTCCTACTGTCTCCCTTTATTCTTCATCTATTCCATTTATTTATTATTTATTCCTATTGTCTCCCTTTATTCTTCATCTATTCCATTTATTTATTATTTATTCCTATTGTCTCCCTTTATTCTTTATCTATTCCATTTATTTATTATTTATTCCTACTGTCTCCCATTTATTCTTTATCTATTCCATTTATTTATTACTTATTCCTACTGTCTCCCATTTATTCTTCATCTATTCCATTTATTTATTACTTATTCCTACTGTTTCCCATTTATTCTTCATCTATTCCATTTATTTATTATTTATTCCTACTGTCTCCCATTTATTCTTCATCTATTCCATTTATTTATTATTTATTCCTACTGTCTCCCATTTATTCTTCATCTATTCCATTTATTTATTATTTATTCCTACTGTCTCCCATTTATTCTTCATCTATTCCATTTATTTATTACTTATTCCTACTGTCTCCCATTTATTCTTCATCTATTCCATTTATTTATTACTTATTCCTACTGTCTCCCATTTATTCTTCATCTATTCCATTTATTTATTATTTATTCTTACTGTCTCCCATTTATTCGTACCCGTTTACTGTGTTCATAGTTATGTTTATACTTAACCCCTGTTAACTTTTTACATGTTTGACAAAATAATTGAAATGAAATAAAGTTTGCAGATTCCCCGTGGTTGAGTAAACCTTGCCTGTGGACCTTGCTCAAAGGGCTGATAACAGATAGTTTTCTCCAATACAGGTAGCCCTCAACTTACAACCAGTTCACTTAGTGACAATTCAAAGTTACAACAGCACGAAAATGTGACTTAACAACTGTTTTCACAGTTAACGACTTCTGCAGCATCCCTGTGAACGAAACTCAGATTCTTGGCAACCGAGTCATCTATGTGACCGTCGCAGTGTCCCAAGGTCACGTGACAAACCCCCCTTGCGACCTCTTGACAAGCAAAATCAATGGGGAAGCCAGATTCACTTAACAACTGTGGCAAGAAAGGGCGTAAAGTGAGGCAAAACTCACCTAAGAAATGTTTCACTTAACCACAGAAAATTTGGGCTCAACTGATCGTAAGTCGAGGGCTAGTTGTACTGCAGAGGAGATGGGTGGATTTGAATGTTTCTCTTCTCTCTCTCCTTCCTAGGTTGCTTCCAGATAAAATTTGCCTGCGCCTGCTTCTCCCCCGACGGAAAACCCAGGAAGACTCCATGCCACCATGTCTGGGACGGTCATTATCCTCCAGCAATTTGCTGGTGGCCTCAAGAGCCGTAATGAAGAGACCCGGGCAAAGGCGGCAAAGGATTTGCAGCATTATGTCACCATGGAACTCCGAGAGGTGAGTTGAGAAGACCCGTCATAGCACTGATTATGTTACCTAGTTTGGATAATGAAACGTCTCCAAGAAAATTACCAGGCTCAGAGAGCACCAAGGTCTCCTCATGTCAACCCTGATCTACAGATATCCTTCTATCCTTCCTTCCTTCCTTCCTTCCTTCCTTCCTTCCTTCCTTCCTTCCTTCCTTCCTTCCTTCCTTCCTTCCTTCCTTCCTTCCAGCACTGATGATGTTACCTAGTTAGGGTCATGAAACGTCTGCAAGAAAACAAGCAAGCTCAGAGAGCACCAAGGACCCATATATCAATTCCTTCTTCCTTCCTTCCTTCCTTCCTTCCTTCCTTCCTTCCTTCCTTCCTTCCTTCCTTCCTTCCTTCCTTCCTTCCAGCACTGATGATGTTACCTAGTTAGGGTCATGAAACATCTTCAAGAAAACAAGCAAGCTCAGAGAGCACCAAGGACCCATATATCAATCCTTCTCTCCTTCCTTCCTTCCAGCACTGATGATGTTACCTAGTTAGGGTCATGAAACGTCTGCAAGAAAACAAGCAAGATCAGAGAGCACCAAGGACCCATATATCAATCACTGAGCTATAAACCTTCCTTCCTTCCTTCCTTCCTTCCTTCCTTCCTTCCTTCCTTCCTTCCTTCCTTCCTTCCTTCCTTCCTTCCTTCCTTTGATACTAGCACTGATGATGTTACCTTCTTTGGTTAATGAAAACATCTACAAGAAAAGCACCAGGTTCAGAGGGCACCAAGGACCCCTCATGTCAACGCTGAGCTACAAATATTCTTTATTCTTTATTATTTATTTATTTATTACTTGAACTTATTAGTCGCCCCCTCTCCCCACAGGGACTCGGGGTGACGTACAAAAGTATTATATAGCGTACAGAGGAGGTAAGAATAAATAAATAAGTTACAATACTTAAAAAAGTTAAAACCCCAGTGAAATTAACCCTTAAAAACTAAAATTACCAATTAAAAATGCCCTGGGCTGGAGAGGTTGTAGTATTATGCCAGGTCAGCTAGTCAAAACAGGTAGGTTTTCAGCTTCATACGGAAGGAGCGAAGGTCGGTTGTTGTCCTGATGTCTGGGGGGAGGTCATTCCAAAGGGTGGGGCCCACTACAGAGAAGGCCCTACTCCTGGGCGTCGCCCTCTGGCACTCTCTGGAGGACGGCACCCGGAGTAGTCCCTCTCTGTGTGAGCGGACGGGTCGCAGGGATGTATGGGGCAGGACGCGATCCCGCAGGTAACTAGGCCCTGTGCCATGGAGCGCTTTGAAGGTGGTAACCAGCACCTTGAAGCGCACCCGGTAGGCCACAGGAAGCCAGTGCAGCTCGCGCAGGATGGGTGTTATATGGGAGAACCTCGATCTCCCCATAATTACCCGCGCGGCTGCATTCTGGACCAACTGCAGTCTCCGGGTGCACCTCAAGGGGAGCCCCATGTAGAGAGCGTTACAGTAGTCCAGGCGAGACGTCACCAGCGCGTGAGTGACTGTGCGCAAGGCCTCCCGGTCCAAAAGGGGCCGCAATTGGCGCACCAGGCGAACCTGGTGGAACGCCCCCCTCGCCACGGCTGCCACGTGATCTTCCATAGACAGCCGGGCATCAAGGAGGACGCCCAAATTGCGCGCCCCTTCCACCGGGGCTAATTGATCGTCCCCGATGGCCAGAAAATTAGACCCTTCATGGTGTGACTATGGGATGGGGACTTGATCTGCACCTGGACCTTGAAGCTCACTTTCTGCTCTGAACTTGGCTTTCTTCAACGGAAGCAAACAAGAACCTTCCCCCTCCCCCTCCCCCTCTTTTGAGTTAAGATCAGACCTATCCCTTACGTGTTCTGTTTCATCCTTTCCCACTAAGGTTGGATAAAAGCTTTAGGATAATTCACACCCACTTTTTCCCCCTCCTGCACAGATGAGCCAAGAAGAATCCACGCGTTTTTACGATCAGCTGAATCATCACATCTTCGAGTTGGTCTCCAGTTCAGATGCAAATGAAAGGAAAGGAGGCATTTTGGCTATAGGTGAGTAGCCAGATAGATTGCCGAAAGAATATTGGCGTGGAGATCGATGCCACTTGCTTGTGATGTGTCTCCAAAATGTTGCCATGCACAGGATGGCTATTTACTGGCTACCAGGTGCCAGTAAAGAAGCACCTCATTTTCTAAGTTACACAATTCATTTCACTTCTTTCCACTTTCCTCGAGCTGATGAGAAAACAAAAGCAGCAGGAGTGCAGATCGTCCTCGACTTACAACAGTTCACGACTGTTCAAAGTTACAGCGGCGTTGAAAAAAAGTGACTTAGGACCGTTGTTCACACTTACGACCCCCGTGGTCACTTGATTTCCTTTCGAATGCTTGACAGTTGGTTCATATTTATGACCGTTGTCGTGTCCTGGGGTCATGTGACCACCTTTTCCGACCCTGGCAAACAATGGGGAAACCAGGTTCACTTAAACAACCGTGTTACTAATTGAACAACTGCCATGCTTCACTTAACAAACGTGTCACTGCGTTAAATGTTTGCTAGTTAAACTGAAAGAGTTACTGCGCAGGTCATAAGCCTTATCTGACAATGATTTATTGCGCATGCTTAACATGTTTATTACTTCACACATTCCAGAGACTTCTCTTTCCCTTTTGATCTTTGTCCGTCTGCCAGGAAACTGGGAGACAGAATTGCTTCTGCCAAAATGTAACAATTAGATAGATTTGTTTTATTTTCTATTTCTTATTTTTGTATTAAAGCTTGTTTTCATTAGAATATGTTTTCCGGGATTTTATTTCTTTTTCGCATGCTGTTTGGAAAAACCGCGATCTAAGACCTCATCTAGTTCAGGATGAAATATTTTCCTCTGACAAAACGCGGCAAGAAAACTCGTAAAATGGGACAAAGCTCGGTTAACAAATTTCTCGCTTAGCAACATTAATTCTGGGCTCCATTGTGGTCGTACGTGAATTACCCCTATTAGTCCTTTAGCAGCTCTGACACTTTTAAGTGCTTGCTGGTGTTTTCTCTTCCTCAGCAAGTCTGATTGGCGTCGAGGGAGGCAATGCCACGCGCATTGGCAGGTTCGCCAACTACCTAAGGAACCTCCTTCCATCCAATGACCCCGTTGTCATGGAGATGGCCTCCAAAGCCATTGGCCGGCTGGCTATGGCTGGCGATACCTTCACTGCAGAATATGTGGAATTTGAAGTGAAGCGGGCTCTGGAGTGGCTGGGCGCCGACAGGAACGAAGGACGGAGACATGCAGCGGTAAGAACAGCTGCGATTCAAGCTGCCTGTTAGATTCTGGCTTATTTCTGAGAAATACACTGACTTCATTCCTATTAATTCCTCCCACATCCTTCGTGAAGTCACAAATGGATGTTATTTTTTAAACAGGGGGGCCTTTTGATTCAACGTTAATGCTTTTATATGTAACTAAGGCGTAACACTGACGTATAAAGCTGCTGTGATCGGCAATCTCTCTCTCTCTCTCTCTCTCTTTTTTACCCAGGTCTTGGTTTTGCGAGAGTTGGCCATCAGTGTTCCCACGTTCTTCTTCCAGCAAGTTCAGCCATTTTTCGACAACATCTTTGTCGCTGTGTGGGATCCGAAGCAGGCCATCCGGGAAGGAGCTGTTTCGGCTTTACGCGCTTGCCTTATCTTGACCACTCAACGCGAGTTCAAAGAGATGCAGAAGCCGCAGTGGTACCGAGTAAGGAAAGGGTTTTCTTCCCGAAGCCACAAACCCATTAGGTTGCAGTTGTGGGAAGGATTAGAATCCGATTTTGAGGCGGGATACGTGGGGCGATCGTAGATCCCGTCAAGCACAACTGTTTTGAGCGGTCAGTATCCAATTCTAAGCAATAGTCCATTGTGGTTTCAGCAAACCTATGAGGAAGCTGAGAAGGGCTTTGACGAGTCTGTGGCGAAAGAAAAGGGGGTGAACCGGGATGACCGAATTCATGGTGCCTTACTGATCCTCAATGAACTGGTGCGGATTAGCAGCATGGAAGGAGAGGTGAGTCCTTCATTTGAAGAAGGGGGGGGGGGGGGAATGTCGTTGTAAGACATTCCTGTCTTTCAGCGTGGACTAAAAACCTTGAAATAAATACTGACTTGCACAGCCACGTGAATGTATCCAGCTAGACTTAGTTGCTCAGAGTAGAACCCCCATGAGCCGCAGAAAGATACGTGATTAGATTTGTACTTCTATGCCAGGGGTCGGCAACCTTAAAGAGTCACAAAGGTCCTAACCGGAAGCCCTCCATTCAATTCTGGAGCCGACTGGATAGTCCGGTTTCCCCGCACCATAGAGTCTCCTCCTAGCACGGCGTCCCTTTTTCCTCTGCTGACCGGAAGTCCAGTTGCCCCACCATAGAGTCTCCCCTAACGCAGCATCCCTTTTTCCTCTACCTGTCCTCACCGAAAGTCCTATCAATTGTGGAGCTGACCAATGACAGGGAGCCGCAGCAGAGGGATGAAAGAGCCACATGCGGCTGCAGAGCCACATGCGGCTCCAGAGAGAACCCCTGTTCTATGCCGCCATTGTTTCCATATGGTAAAATAAATCGTTGCCCGACAGAAATGGAACAATTGAACAGCTGCCGCCATTAAAGGCTACAAGTGGATGCAATAAGCAGTTGCTCCCATTCCACAAGGCTGCCCTTCTCTATTTCCAAATCCTGAGGCAGCAGCCTGCCCTACTGCCTGTCCTGCCCCTCCCCGCCCCCATCTTAACCCTCTGTTTTTTTTCCATTTAGCGTCTCAGGGAAGAGATGGAAGAAATCACCCAGCAGCAACTGGTACATGACAAATACTGCAAGGATCTTTTGGGCTTCGGCACTAAACCCCGTCACGTCACCCCTTTCTCCAGCTTCCAGTCGGTGCAGCCCCAACAGTGCAACGCCTTGATCGGACTTCTGGGCTTCAGCCCCCACCCAGGAATCCTGGGATTTGGGACGTTACCGGTCCCGGCCAAGTCAACCTTGGTGGAGAGCCGATGCTGCCGAGAGTTAATGGAGGAGAAGTTTGACCAGGTGTGAATTTTTCCCCTTCCCAACGGCAAGTGCCTTTTCGAAGAGCATCCAGAAAGTCCTGATAAAAGGCAGTCAGTGATTTGAATTATTTTTTTTTTTGAGGCAGAGCAAAGGTGCAAATCCAGATAATGGTGTGTGTGTGTGTGTGTGTGTGTGTGTGTGAAATTCCTCTTAGCACCAGCTCCTTTGAAAACTGATTTTCAACTATCTCTTGCTGGGACATAGAAAGGCAAACCAAAGTGCATTTTTGCACTTGGATGAGATGTTATTGCTGGCAGATACTGCCTTATAAAAAGAATTGCGCGAGAATCCGCGTTTATCTAATACTGCCGATTTAACATCCTTTTTGGGAATCTTTCGAGTATCTTCTGTAAAAAGGAAACCCTTTTATCGCTAGCTGATAACCCGGCGCTGCCCAGGTATTTATTTATACCGATCCTTCTTCTGTGAACGTCAGCGCAATTTCTAAAGTTGGATTTTCCCCCTTACCAGAGAGAGAACCCCTGGTGGAGTACTGTGAAGCTGTTACCACGGCAACTCCACAGCGCTGCACAGTAGAAGCCGTTTTACGGCAGTACGGTAGAATCCATTTTAAGGCACAACTGGTTGTATCTTAACAGAACATGCACCCTGAGAGGTGTTAGGGGCGTCTATCCCCCCACAGTATTTGTTTCCAGAGAGTAAGTCATCTGTGTACTAAGTTTGTTTAAAATTGCTCGAGGTGCTCCAGAGTTACAGCAGTACAGTAGAAGCCATTGTAAGGCACAACAGGCTGTATCTTAACAGAACACACACCCCGAGGGGTGTTAGGGATGTCTTATCCCCACAGTATTTGTTTCCAGAGAGTAAGTCATCTGTGTACTAAGTTGGGTTGAAATTGCTTGAGGCGTTCCAGAGTTATGATCTCTCACACTCACACACACACACACACACACACACACACACACACTTTATATGTATAAATTTTAAAAGAGAAAATGCTTGAGAAAGCTTCTCCTTTTGTCTCATTCCCTTTCAAGCTATTCTATCTGTCCACAGCTGTTATTGGCTTCCTTCTTGTTTTGGGGGCGCTGCCTCAGCTATTTAATGGAACCTCTTTCACTTTGAAGGTGTGCTATTGGGTCCTGAAGTGCCGAAGCAGCAAGAATACTTTGATTCAAATGACTGTCCTCAGCTTATTGCCGCGGCTAGCCGCTTTCCGCCCTTCCGCTTTCACAGGTAAAGAGCAGGGATTGAGGTTGGTACTTGGGAATGAATGAGACACCAGAAAGATTTCATTTGTTTTTGTGTATTGTTTTTTTCCCCCCCTGTGGAGGATATATAGAAGTATAGAGAAGAAAACGTGCCTCTACTGTAGATTGGGTTTTTTTTCCTCCTCTGGGTAAGAGCAGGGGGGTCTCCAACCTTGGCACCTTTAAGGTTTGTGGACTTCAACTCCCAGAATTCCTCAGAGAGCGAAGCTCTGGAACTCTGGGAGTTGAAGTCCACAAGTCTTAAAATTGCCAAGGTTGGAGACCCCTGATGCAGAGCATAGGGGGAAATGAGGTACGTTCAACTGGATGGCATGTCACTAAGCAGTTGCAAGAATTTGAGGTTCCACTCTGCCAGCACCCAAGAGCTGTGATGGCCTGAGTGGTTAGACTACAGTATTGCAGGCTAATTCTGCCCACAGCCAGGAGTTCAGTCTTTGCTGGCTCAAGGTTAACTCAGCCTTCCATCCTTCCCAGGTTGGTAAAATGAGGACCCAGATTGTTTGGGGGGGTGGCAATATGTTAACTCTTTAAACCACTTACAGAGGGCTGTAAAGCATCGTAAAACGGTGTCTAAGTCTAAGAGCTATTTCTATTTCTAATTCGTTTAATCCAGGAAGCCATTAAACACCTCCTTCTCCAGATTCTTACAGTCTTAGAGGAATGACCTCTTGGACACTTATGAACCTCTTGGACACATTCATCACTAATTACCTAGTTGGTACTCTGCATTTTGTTTTTTGGAGCCTGTTTGAATCCTCTGGATTAGCAATCCGTGTTTTCTTTTTTTTTTTTAATTGAAAAAGTTTTATACAAACAGATTTTTTCCCTTTTTTACCCCCCCCCTCCATATAATGTAAATCACATACAAATACTATGTCCCCTCCCCTCCCCCCAACTTAAAAAATTTCTCATTCAAATATTGTACCAAATACTGTACCCCTTCCCCTCCCCCCATCTTTAAGATAAATACTCATTCAGATGTTGTACCCCTCACCACCCAATCATAATATAAGTTTCTCTTAGAGTAGCAATAGCCCATTAATCCCATCTTCTAAAGTAATTAACCATATATAAATCATGATATAAATTTCTCTTAAAGTAACAATATTTCATTAATCTCATCTTCTAGGTTAATTATACATATATATTACCCCACCCTCCACCCTAACCCTCCCCCACCTCCCACTCAAACCCACCCCCTCTGACTTCCGCCATACACCACTCTAACTGTCAGGGGAAGAATTATATCACCCTGAACTAAAACGAGGCTTAGACCGCGGCTGTTTCCAACAGCATATTCTTTAAGATGCGAAGAAAAAAAATAAACACTCTGTAGAAACATATTCTAATTAATAAACAAACTTTAATACAAAAATAATAAATGGAAATAAAACAGAAACTAACTAATTGTTACATTTTGATAAAAGAAAGTTCCGTCTCCCAGTTTTCCTGGCAGCCGGACAAAGATCAGAAGTAGCTCTCTGGAATGTGTGAATCATGCGCAGTACATCACTGTCAGATAAGAACTTTTATGACCTGCGCAATAACTCTTTTAGTTTAACTATTTAGTGTCAGTTCAGTCAGTTCAGGCTAGCAAACAATTTTAACGCAGTGACACTAACAATTCCAAGCATCCCATGTATTATTTACTCTGATCATCTATCAGTCTAAACATTCTTAACTAAAGGCTGCGTAGTACTTCCTAGTCTGATATTTATTCTGTATGTAATCAATCCATTTTACCCATTCCTGTGTATACTTCTCCTGCTTCTGGCCTTTTAAAAAGGCTGAATTTTTTGCCATCCGTGTTTTCTTAATGAAAGTGTGTGGTTTTTATTCTTCCTCCTCTGTTGCTGTTGGCTGACCAGCCGACAATTACCTCCCTGATACCATGAGCCATGTCTTGAGCTGTGTGAAGAAGGAAAAGGAGCGGACGGCTGCTTTCCAAGCGCTGGGCTTGCTCTCGGTGGCTGTGCGGTCAGAGTTCCAGGTTTACCTGCCCAAGGTTCTTGAAATTATCAAGGGAGCCCTTCCGTTGAAGGACTTTACCCACAAGTAAGTGACTTTGCGAAGTTTTCAGGATTGTGCATTCCATTTTAGTGGGAAGGTCAGCCCTTCGCCGGTGGAAACGATTCCAGACTCTTTTGAGCATTAACGAACCATTGAGATGGTTAATTAACACGAACTGATGTTCGGGCAAAGTTGAAAGTCATCAAAAAGAGATTCCGTCAGAGCTTTAAGGTTCTCCCCAGCCCAGAGCCCATTGCCCCAAACAAGCTGCCTCCTACATCAGGTCTTTGGGTGTTGAAGCTCACGAGGTCACAGTCACAGCTATTTTTCCACCCCTCTCACCTGTAAACTTCCCGTCAGGTAGGGCGAGAATTGCTCTATGGCGAAGTGTATGAAGGTTTGGGCTTGCTTAAACGAATGTAATCCATGCCTCCTTAGGAGACAGAAATCCGTGCAGGTGGACGCCACTGTCTTTACCTGCATCAGCATGCTGGCACGAGCAATGGGTCCCTCTATTCAACAAGACATCAAGGAACTTCTGGAGCCCATGTTGGCTGTGGGGCTGAGGTAGGTCTTGCGTTCTCTCCAGCAGCCACCTTGTCTTTGGCTTTGGGCCGGCATTTATCTCTCTGCATCACCAGACGTTGTTCCACTTTCATGATAGCTGAAAGCAGCCTCATTTTATTTATTTATTTTATTTCTTAGATTTTTAGACCGCCCCTCTCCCAAAAAAGGGACTCGGGGCGGTGTACAGTCAATACAATAAAACCAGTCATAATAATTAAATACATTTAAGCTACATTTAAGATACATTTGGAGGGGGAGATAGGCTGTACTAAGAAATAAATAATTCTAATCCTAAAAACATCACAATTAAAACCCCAAACCCTAAAATAAAATAAATCCCTGGGAGGTAAAACTAAGAAAGTGCCAGGCCAGCTGATTGAAATAGGTGAGTCTTTAACTTTTGCCGGAAGGAACGGAGGTCGGTGGTAGTTCGAATGTCTGGGGGAGGTCATTCCAGAGGGTTGGGCCCATCACAGAGAAGGATCTACTCCTAGGTGTCGCCCGCTGGCATTGCCTAGCAGACGGCACCAGGAGGAGCCCCTCCCTGTGTGAGCGGATAGGTCGCAGGGACGTGTGTGGTAGGATGCGATCCTGCAGATAACTAGGTCCTCATGTTCAGTTGTGTAACAAACAGTGTAACATATGAGCAGCTGCTAGGTTTTCTTTTTCTGGGGGGGGGGGGTTGCTTTAGTACCTAGAAAACACTTGAGATTCGAAGCACTTTCTGTTCTGGCCGAAGCTTCCCGGGAGCATGAAGCCAATTCCTGGTCCCGACAAAAACCCCTTTTATTAATTGACTGTGAATTCTGCTCCTTCGTGTCCAGCAAAGTCTTTCAAGGGAGGATTTATGGGCACAGACCTTCTCTGGCTTGGAGAGCTGCCAGGCCGAGATCTGCAAAACCTGGCCAGGAGTTTTGGAGAAGCAATGAAGCAAACTAATAGTCTCCTGCAAACTCCACTCCCCTTTTTTCCTCTTTTATTCGTTCTGGGAGGGGCCATTCATTGTCCCCCTGTGGCCTTACTCCCAAGTCGACCCCTGTTCTTTAGCTGTTCTCTTGTCTGGCCACTCTGCGCATGTGCATACTAGGAACAGGCTCCAGCTGTTCCTCTGCCTCACTGATGTCTGACTCTGAGGGCAGCTGATAACTGGCAGATGGCCCTGGCCCCCTCTCTGCCTCCGACACAGAGCCCTCATTAGAGCCTTCCCCAGACTCCAGGACTGGCCCATCTTCCTCCCCAACCTCCTCACTGTCCGAATCTGCTACCAGCTCCTCTGGCCACTGGTGGGCCTCAACACTTTCTTGCCTGGGAATTGGGTTTCTTCACAGGCCTTGGACCAAAATCCACTGTGTGTATCCCCCTGCTGAAATAATAAGATGATCTTTATTGTCACTTTTTCCGTGAACACGCTGGCACACATTAAAAATGAAGTTCTGATGCCCGCATATACACATGCATGCATACATATATACTGTATGTATAGAAGCCATAGTGGAGCAGTGGTTAGAATGCAGTAGCACAGGCTACTTCCACTGACTGCTGGCTGCCAGCAATTCGGCAATTCGATTCTCACTAGGCTCAAGGTTGACTCAGCCTTCCGTCCTTCCGAGGTAGGTAAAACAAGGGCCCAGATTGTTGTGGGGGGGCAAGAGGCTGACTCTGTAAATCTTTTCGAGAGGGCGGTGAAGCATTGTGAAGCAATATATAAGTCTAAGTGCTAGTGCTATATATATCAGACACACACACACACACACACTCCATTTTGAACACATAGTGAAAAAAGAGTCTTGAGTGTTAACAAGGTTGATACTTTAAGGTACAAAACTACATTAGAACCTGGATGTTCTGCTTTGGATCCTCCCAGAAGGTAACAAGGAAAACCTGTCACGGAGAGGAAGTGTCCTTGACAATACCTGTGAACCAGTGGTGGGTTTCAATTTTTTTTGGAACCTCTGCTGTAGGTGTGGCCTGCTTTGTGGGAGTGGCTTGCCGGCCATGTGACCGGGTGGGAGTGGCTTGCCGGCCATGTGACCGGGTGGGAGTGGCTTGCCGGCCATGCGACCGGGTGGGAGTGGCTTGCCGGCCATGTGACCGGGTGGGAGTGGCTTGGCAGTCATGTGATGGGGTGGGCGTGGCCAACTTGTAAAATGTGGTGAAATTCACTGAACAACGCTCCTGCTTAGCAACCAAAATGTTGGCTCTCTGGCATTTGAAGCACGCAAGTCTTAAAGCTGCCAAGTTACAAGACCCTTGCACCCCTAACCCTTTAGAAAAAAAAAAACCCAGGGGTGTTCAAACTTGACAGCTTTAAGACTTGTGGACTTCAACTCCCAGAATTCCTCCTCCAGTCATGTTGGCTCAGGAACTCTGGCATTGAAGCACGCAAGTCTCAAAGCTGTCAAGTTACAAGACTCTCGCACCCCTAACCCTTTAGAAAAAATAACCCCAGGGGTGTTCAAAGTTGACAGCTTTAAGACTCGTGGACTTCAACTCCCAGAATTCCTCCTCCAGTCATGTTGGCTCAG
This sequence comes from Natrix natrix natrix, assembly GCA_029891615.1. Classification (NCBI taxonomy): domain Eukaryota; kingdom Metazoa; phylum Chordata; class Lepidosauria; order Squamata; family Natricidae; genus Natrix; species Natrix natrix. The sequence goes on along the minus strand of JAKRSK010005496.1, from coordinate 224,246 downwards.
GAACTCTGGCATTGAAGTGTGCAAGTCTTAAAGCTGTCAAGTTACAAGACTCTTGCACCCCTAACCCTTTAGAAAAAATAACCCCAGGAGTGTTCAAAGTTGACAGCTTTAAGACTTGTGGACTTCAACTCCCAGAATTCCTCCTCTCGCTCTTCATCCTGACGATGTGCGGACGGGCGGGGGGAGGGGGGAGCTGGAACTGGTTCTAAACAGCACTGTAGATTTGTGGAACCTCTTCTATAGAAGAGGTTAGAACTGGCAGGAACCCACCCCTGCTGTGAACCCTGGTCAAGCATTGCTTACATGCCGTGACCCGAATAGAAAGAAATGAACTTCCGATAATCATTTCCGCTGTCCTCACCACTCTCTGCTCAGCCTTCCTATCCGAAACAGTAATGCCTCCAAACCATAGAGTAATACAACGCCTAGGCAAGGATCTGGAAAGGCTGGGCAAGCCCCAACTAACAGTGGATCAACGGTCCTCTGTATCTTGTCCTCAGCCCTGCCCTGACAGCTGTCCTGTACGACCTGAGTCGCCAGATCCCACAGCTGAAGAAAGAGATCCAGGATGGGTTACTGAAGATGCTTTCCCTCGTGCTGATGCATCGCCCGCTGCGCCACCCGGGCATGCCGAAAGGGCTCTCCCACCAGCTGGCTTCACCCAGCCTCACCAACATTCCCGAGGCCAACGACGTGGCCAGCATCACTCTCGCCCTCCGCACCCTGGGCAGCTTTGAGTTTGAAGGTAAGCACGACGGAGAAGGAGGCAAGCGGACATCCGACGGAGAAATCCCGGGCAAGAGAACCGGCCGAACCTCCCCATTCTCTCTTTGCCCCCTTCCTTTAGGGCATTCGTTGACTCAGTTCGTCCGGCATTGCGCGGATCACTTCCTCAACAGCGAGCACAAGGAGGTGCGGATGGAAGCAGCCCGGACGTGTTCCCGCTTACTCACGCCTTCCATCCACCTGATCAGCGGCCACGCCCATGTGGTCAGCCAGACCGCCGTCCAGGTGGTGGCCGATGTCCTCAGCAAACTCTTGGTGGTTGGGATCACAGACCCTGGTAAGCATCAGGAGCCAGGGAAGAGGGTGCCTCTGGGCAAAGGATGTAACCACTCAATGGTCTCTTCCTGGGGAAGGGGATGCCCTTCTAGGAGAATTGGCATAATAGAATTTTATTTTTTGCTATCCGCTATGAAGATAACTTAGTAGCTGGTGATGAGAAATACCTCCAGCTGCTAGAGATCACCCGATATAAGTAGTCGTCAACTTACAACTGTTAGTTTAGTGACAACAGCACTGAAAAAGTAACTTACAGTCACACTTACAACATCCAATGAGCCATGGTGGCATAGTGGTTAGAGTGCAGTACTGTAGGTGCCTTCTCCTGACTGCCGGCTGCCTGCAATTTGGCAGTTCGAATCTCACCAGGCTCAAGGTTGACTCAGCCTTCCATCCTTCCAAGGTCGGTCAAATGAGGACCCAAATTGTTGGGGGCAAGAGGCTGACTCTGTAAACCGCTTAGAGAGGGCTGTAAAGCACTGCAAAAGCGGTATATAAGTGCTAAGTACTGTTGCTATCCCATTGGTCACATGATCAAAAGTCAAACGACTTGGCAACTGACTCGTATTTATTACTGTTGCTCTGTCCCGGGCTCACCTGATTGGATTTGCGACTTTCTGACAAAGTCGATGGGGATTCACTTAACAACGGTGCGATGAACTTTACAACTGAGCCATTCACGTAACAATCGTGGCAAGGAAGGTCGTAACCTGGAGCAAAGTTCTATCTTGCTTAGCAACAGAAATTTTGGCCTCCATTGTGGCTGTCAGTCAAGGACTACCTGTAGCCCAAGGAGACAGTGCTGGTTGAAGCCAAGGTTCAGTGGACTTGATCATATTGCTCTCTGCTTGGGCTATCCTTTTTTCCCCAAGCATCTGCTGTACGAATCTACCCTCTCCAGACCCCGACATACGGTACTGCGTGCTGGCATCCTTAGACGAGCGCTTCGATGCCCACCTGGCCCAGGCGGAGAACTTGCAGGCGCTTTTCGTTGCTCTGAACGACCAGGTGTTTGAAATCCGCGAGTTGGCCATTTGCACCGTGGGCCGGCTGAGCAGCATGAACCCGGCTTTCGTCATGCCATTCCTCCGGAAAATGCTAATTCAGGTAAGTGCGATAGGCTAAAACTTTGCTTCAGGCATAAAAACCAGGCTGCAGGTTTAAGGCCTGAAAAAGTCTGGTCAAGTCCAAAGCTTTATTTCCTTTCTTGTAAGAATTGCTGACATGACTAATGACTATTTTGATCTGACAAAGCAGGCTGACCCAGACGGATGTATCCTGTTGTTCACTTCTGCTTTCCTCCCCAAATGCAATAGTTAGAATGGGATAAGGTCTGCACAATTCTTGAGATGCGTGTCACTCTCTTTTCTGTCATTAACTGTAACCAAATATCTGTATGAAGCATTTTCCAGTTCCTCTTAGGACCATATACGTCAAATGTAGCAATCAGCAACTGTATACGTAATGTGGGGGTATAAAACCCTGTTTATGATAATCATTCGGGGTCCGATCAAGCTGTTTTTTCTTTGTTCGGTCCTTATGCATAATAAACTGTTTCCTACATTGGAGTGCTTGGCCTGTGTCCGTCCCTCTTCCTACATCATAATGGTGTCAGTGGAGGTACTGAGTCAAACCCTCTCTGCCCTAACGATGCCCCAAAATGTCACTTAAAAGTAGCTCAGAGGTGAAAAGGGTCTGTTTTGGTTTTTATTTTTATTTTTTTTGTCTTTGTAAACAGGCCGTTAGCCCCGATGTTATACGTACAGTTCTGGGTTTTCGGAAGTTCTCCCTATTTTTATTTATTTCATACTAGATGATAACCCAGTGTTGTCCGGGTATTTATTTATAGGGGGGAAATATCCGGACCAAACGTAATTTCTAATGTTACCATGGCAACCCCACTGCGCTGCACGGTAGAAGCCATTTTATGGCAGTACAGTAGACACCATTTTAAGGCAAAACAGGCTGTATCTTAACAGAACAGGTGTTAGGGGTGTCTTCAATTCAATTCAATTCAATTTATTTGATTTCTAGACCTCCCCCTCTCCCCAAAGGGACTGTCTTACCCCCCACAGTATTTTTTTTCCAGAGAATAAGTCATTGTGTAACCAAATTTGGTTGAAATTGCTCGAGGTGTTCCAGTTATGCCCGGAAGCAGAAATTATAGAAAATGGGAAGGAATTCTGGATGCATTAAAATGGGAGGGAATTCTGGATACATTAATATCCACTAGTGGATTAGTATTCTTGGTGGCGCAGCAGTTAGAATGCAGCATTGCAGGCGGACACTGCCTACTGCCAGGAATTCGATCCTCACTGGCCCGAGGTTGACTCAGCCTTCCGTCCTTCCGAGGTTGGTAAAACAAGGACCCTTCCGAGGATGGTAAAACGAGGACGATAGGCTGACTCTGTAAACCACTTAAAGGGGTCTGTAAAGCACCATGAAGCGGTATATAAGTCTAAGGGCTCCTGCTAATAAGTAGTGATAAGTAACAGGTGTAGAAAATTCAGAGGAGCCTTTTTTTGGCTCTTGGAGGAATAAGGACATCCAATTCACACCCATCAGCCTTTCACGTCTGAGCTGAAGTTCTTTTCTCTCTTCTCTTGCCATTAACCTGGAACCGTGCCCTTCTCTCTTCCAGATCCTGACCGAGCTGGAGCACAGTGGCGTGGGCAGAATCAAAGAGCAGAGTGCCAGGATGCTGGGACACTTGGTCTCCAATGCCCCCCGGCTCATTCGCCCCTATATGGAACCCATCCTCAAGGTAAGGCAGCCGTGGAGTATGGGGCTGACTTTCTGAATTCTCCAAATGCATCCCTTCATTACTGCAGCCGCCTTCCCTTTGCCCTCCGGTCATCAGGGGGCTCTCTTCTGCCAGCCCCCATGTTGAAAGGAAGATGGATTTAATGATGGCTTCCCATCCCTCTCCTCCCGAGCTTAAAATGCCCTTTCCTCAATAGGATGAGAAAGGAAGGCGTACAAGTAGCCCCCGAGTTACAAGAGTTCATTTAGTGAGTGTTAAGTAATTAAGCTCCCCGTTAGAAGAGCGAGTATGCAGAGAAGCGTAATGAGAGTGATATGGAATAACACGCACAAACCAGCATACAGAGACACTGAATAGTATAAAAATATAGTAGTTTACTATGTAGAAATATAGAAGTATTCAGAGTCCGGTTAACAGTCCAAGTCATACACGGTTCAGTAATTTAGTTATCAAAATAGTCAAACACACAAAAATATAGCTAACAGTAGCAAACCACAATACCTCACTATACACCGACCAGCGTCTAACAAACAGAGAGATCTAACAACCATTCTGGCTCCCTCTTATGGCTGCTTGAGGTAACAAGCCAATTACATCTGTTAAGCATTTAAAGTAACAGTAAAGTAATCATAGCTTATATACATTGGCAAGCCAAGCCTAGGGTTACATCCCTAACAGTGACCGTTCAAAGTTACCGACAGCACTGAAAAATGTGACTTGGGACCGTTTTTTCCCCACTTAACAACCGTTTGCAGCCTCCTCATAATCACATGATCAAAATTCAGATGCTCGGCACCTGACTCGTATTTATGACGGTTGGAGGGTCCCTGGGGTCACGCGATCCTCTTTTTGTGACCTTTTTGTGACGAGCACCTTCAACGGGGAATCCAGATTCAGTTAACAACCCGGTTGCTAACTTATCAGCTGCAATGATTCACTTAACAACGGAGGCAAGAAAGGACCGCAAGCTGGGGCAAAACTCACTTCACAAATGCCACACTGAACAACAGAATGGTTGTGGTCTTCCAAGTCTTAAGGAGTGCCTGTAATTTATCTGACCCCTTTTTTTTTCCTTGTCATTTTTGCCGTGTGTTCTGTGCCATTCGACAGGCGTTGATCGTGAAGCTGAAAGACCCAGATCCTGATCCAAACCCTGGTGTGATCAATAACGTCTTGGCTACCATCGGTGAACTGGCCCAGGTTAGTTGTGCTGGTCCTCTTTCAGCAGCTGCTGAAAGGAGCGAGTCCCTTCCTTCCCACTGCAGCATTCATTCGCCATCGTTCTGCCCTTTGCGTTCCGGACTCTGCTGTTTTTCACATCTGGATTTTCTCCCCCCCCCCCCAAAATAGGTGAGTGGGCTAGAGATGCGAAAGTGGGTGGATGAGCTTTTCATCATCATCATGGACATGCTCCAGGACTCCTCCTTGCTCGCCAAAAGACAGGTGAGTGGCTCGAAGAGGCCCACCTCCTTGGACCTGAGAAATTGTCACCCCCTCCCACACACACAGACGTTTGATGTCGGGGATGATCTGCTCTGCTTAGGAGCCCCCTTGAGACTGGAGGGGAGTTCAAGGCGATTCTTTCCCCTGGGCTGAATAACAGAGTTGGGAAGGGCACCCGGAGGCTTCAGCTGGTCCAGAATGCGGCTGCGCGGGTTGTCATGGGGGTACCTAGGTGCTCCCATGTTACACCTCTTTTAGGCGGCCTGCACTGGTTGCCGGTTGTTTTCCATGTGCGATTCAAGGTACTAATCATGACCTTTAAAGCGCTCCATGGCTTAGGCCCAGGGTACCTGCGAGACCACCTACTGCCACCAGTAGCTTCCCACCGTCCAGTGCAATCCCACAGAGTTGTCCTCCTCAGGGTGCCGTCGGCAAAACAGTGTCGGCTAGCGACCCCCTGGGGGAGAGCCTTCTCTGTGGGAGCGCCTTCCCTCTGGAATGAGCTGCCCCTGGAGCTTCGCATAATCCCCGACCTCCGGTCCTTCCGACGCGCCCTAAAAAGTTGGCTTTTCCAGCAAGCCGGCCTGGCCTGTTAATTTTATCTCATTTTTTAAATGTTAGTGTTATATTAATTGGGTTTGCTTTTTGGATTGTTTCTAATTTCCTTTTAACTTTTGTAATATGTGTTTTTTAATGCTGTACGCCACCCTGAGTCCTTTGGGAGAAGGGCGGCATATAAATCCAATAAAACAAACAAACAAACAAGGGACCTTGGAGACGACCTATACCAGCGATGGCGAACCTTTTTTGGCTCACGTGCCACAAGTGGGGGGAGCGCAGGGGGGGTCGTGTGCGGGTGTGCCGCACCCATAATGCAACGCGCGATCCCCCAGTGCGCATGCACGCACAACGTGCGACCCCCCCATTTTTACATGCTTTTTTCGCCCTCCCCAGGCTCCAGAGGCTTTATAGGAGCCTGGGGAGGGCGAAAAGAGCCTCCCCCGCCCCCCCGGAGGCCCTCCAGAGGGACCATCCAGAGGCTTCCCTGATGCCTTCGGAACGCTTAAAACCACCCTCCGAGCAAACCGGAAGTCATCAGGGAAGCCTCCGGATGGTCCCTGATGCCTTCGGAACGCTTTAAAACCACCTTCCGAGCAAACTGGAAGTGACTTCCGGTTTGCTCGGAGGGTCGTTTTAAGCGCTCCAAAGGCTTCAGTGAAGCCTCCGGATGGTCCCTGAAGCCTCCGGCGGGGGGTGGGGGGGCTCTTTTCATGCGCACTGGCCAGCTGACAAGACAGCGCCTCACGTGCCCTGACAAATGGCTCCGCGTGCCACAGGTTCGCCATCACTGACCTATACCATTTCAGACAGCTATCCAATCTCTTCTCAAAAACTACAACTTCTGGAGGCAAGCCATTCCACAGGTTAATTCGTCTCACTGTCAGGAAATTTCTCTTTAGTTCTAGGTTGCTTCTTTCCTTGGTTAGTTTCCAACCATTGTTTCTTGCCTTTGGAAAATAGCTTGACCCCTCCCCTCCCCTTCTTTGGGGCAGCCCCTGAAATATCGGAAGACTGCTATCAGGTCTCCCCTAGTCCTTCTTTCCTTTAAACTAGACATACCCAGTTCCTGCAACCGTTTTTTATACGTTTTAACCATGTTGCCCTCTTGAAATGGGCAATATCGCTGTTCACCTGTTGTGAAAGTTCTTAAATCGGTTCTGTTTGTGCGTTGTTATTTTAAAATTAAACCACTTTTGTGTAGGAATAAAATGGGTGTCTGCTAGAGAAAGCTGACATGCTGTTTACTTCTCTGCTGGCCAATGCGGCCAAGCAGTTGGCCAAGTATTTAGATCAGTGACGTGCAGTCAGGGGAGGCAGAGCCTCCCCGCTCTCATCATGAAAAGAAAAAAAATTCTCCCCTTTTCTCTTTCATCTCTGTCTTGCGCGTGCAAGCAAAATACCCCAGGGTCACGGTGGCGGGGACAGCAACTCCTTCCGCTGCGCTGCGGAGAAGAGCCACATGAAGGAGGGGAATGGGACCACGTGTGCAGGAGGCTCCTCAGCGCCAGCCTCAGATCAGCGCAGCCGTGGTCCCCTTCATGTTGGCTGAGGAAGGAGGGGAATGGGACCACATGTGCAGGGGAAGGGGACCGCGGCTCGTGCTGATCTGAGGCTGGCACTGAGGAGCTGCCTGCACACGTGGTCCCATTCCCCTCCTTCCTGTGGGTCTTCTTCGCAGCGCAGCGGAAGGAGTTGCTGTCCTCGCCACCGTGATCCTGGGGTATTTTGCTTGCACGCTTGCAAAAATCAAAGCAGTCCTCCCTTCATGATGATAATTTGACGACGTCACCAGCCTCACCAGCCATAAACCTCACTGCACGTCACTGATTTAGATGAGGCTGAAATCCTGTTTTCTTCTGTGGTGGATCACTTTCACAGGTGGCTTTATGGACCCTGGGACAGCTGGTAGCCAGCACTGGCTACGTGGTGGAACCCTATCGGAAGTATCCAACTCTCCTTGAGGTGCTGCTGAACTTCTTGAAAACAGAGCAAAACCAGGGTACTCGAAGAGAGGTAGGACTCTGCTCTCTTGGCTTGGCATGCTGAGAGGGGAGGAGGAGCTTTGGAAAGCTCCCTCAAATGGGTCAAGTGAAGGTGGATTTGCTTTATTCATCTTTTCATGCCTGCGAGAAAAGAGGGGCTTGGTGCAGGCATGTCCAAAGTGCGGCCCGGGAGCCAAATGCGGCCCTTTTTAAAATTTCAAGCGGCCCGCAGCCTCTTCTCCCCACCGGAGTTATTTGTTTAGTCTTTCATAAAATACCGTATTTTTCGGAGTATAAAGATGCATCTTTTTCCCCTCAAAAAAGAGGCTAAAAATCTGGGTGCATCTTATACACTGAATACAGCATTTTTTTTGCCTCCCAAAACTCTGCCCCCTTCACCAAAATGGCTGTGCATAGCCTTTACGAGGTTTTCAGAGTGCTCCTGGGGGCTGTGGAGGGCATAAATGAGCAAAAAACGGGCCATTTTTTGCTCAACTTTGCCCCCCCCCCAGCCCCCAGGAGCACTCTAAAAGTCTCTTAAGGGCTATTCATGCCCTTTAAAAAAAAGGCCTGTTTTCACGAAAAATGGGCCGTTTTGAGGAGAGTGCAAAAACTTTTTTTTTAATTTGCCTCTTCAAAATCTTGGTGCGTCTTATACTCCGAAAAATACGGTAGTTGATTCGCATTTAATGTTAAGGGTTCAAAGAATGTCAGGCTGAATGATCGGCCCCACACATTTTCACCTCACCAAATCTGGCCCTCCTTGCAAAAAGTCTATTGCATATTTGGACACCCCTGGCTTAGTGTGACCCTTTATCAGGAGAAAGTGTGCCCAGGGAAACCACTTATGCAAACCAAACCTTCAAACTTACGTTGGTTTTTTATCCCCGTTTTCCCTGTTAGGCAATTCGTGTCCTTGGCCTCCTGGGAGCTCTGGATCCATATAAACATAAGGTCAACATTGGTATGATAGACCAGTCCAGGGATGCTTCGGCTGTCAGCCTCTCAGAATCTAAATCCAGCCAAGATTCTTGTAAGTGAACCGAGGAATGAACGTTCAAAAAAAAAGTCGTGTTATTTAGTAGTCCACTTTTAAAAAATCAGAAATTAGCTCACTTGAGCTTGGGTAGCGATAGCAATAGACTTATATACCACTTTACAGATAAGCAGTTGACAGAGTCAGCATAGCGCCCCCCCCCCCCCCAACAATCTGGGTCCTCATTTGACCCACCTCGGAAGGATGGAAGACTGAGTCACCCTTGAGCCAGTCAGGCTCGAACTGCTGGCAGTCGGCAGAATTAGCCTGCAATACCGCATTCTAACCACAAGGAAGGAAGGAAGGAAGGAAGATAGCAATAGCACTTAGACTTATATACCGCTTTACCGTACTTTACAGCTAAGCGGTTTATAGAGTTAGCCTATCACCCTCATTAATCTGGGTCCTTATTTTACCAACCTTGGAAGGATGGAAGGCTGAGTCACCTTGAGCCAGTCAGGCTTGAACTGCTGGCAGTCGGCAGAATTAGCCTGCAATACCACATTCTAACCACAAGGAAGGAAGGAAGATAGCAATAGCACTTAGACTTATATACCGCTTTACAGTACTTTACAGCTAAGCGGTTTATAGAGTTAGCCTATTGCCCTCATTAATCTGGGTCCTTATTTTACCAACCTTGGAAGAATGGAAGGCTGAGTCACCTTGAGCCAGTCAGGCTCGAACTGCTGGCAGTCGGCAGAATTAGCCTGCAATACCACATTCTAACCACAAGGAAGGAAGGAAGGAAGGAAGGAAGGAAGATAGCAATAGCACTTAGACTTATATACCGCTTTACAGTACTTTACAGCTAAGCGGTTTATAGAGTTAGCCTATCGCCCTCATTAATCTGGGTCCTTATTTTACCAACCTCGGAAGGATGGAAGGCTGAGTCACCCTTGAGCTGGTCAGGCTCAAACTGCTGGCAGTCAGAAGAATTAGCTTGCAATACCACATTCTAAACATAAGGGAGGGAGGGAGGGAGGGAGGGAGGGAGGGAGGGAAGGAAGGAAGGAAGGAAGGAAGGAAGGAAGGAAGGAAGGAAGGAAGGAAGGAAGGAAGGAAGGAAGGAAGGAAGGAAGGAATAGCCCTTAGACTTATATACCACTTCACAGTGCTTTTACAACAATCTGGGTCTTCATTTTACTGACCTCAGAAGGATGGAAGTCTGAGTCAACCTTGAGCCGGTCAGGATCGAACTCCTTGCAGTGGGCAGAGTCAGCCTGCAACACTGCATTCTAACCATTGTGCCAGCCTGGCTTTTCATGTGGTATTGGATGCTTAGAAACAAAACCATTGTATGACAAAATTGGATTATCGGAATCAAAATTTAAAACAAAGAACATTCAGGGCATCTAGTGGAGTTGATGACTGGCTCCATTCTTCTTAAGGTTCTTCTTACATCTCAGATCCATAAAGTCATTACATACCAGTCCAGTTTCGGCCTGTTTTAGGCGTTGGTCACCTGTTGTGCTCCGCAGACATTGAACGGAGACTCTTCTCCTTTCCAGCTGACTACAGCACCAGTGAGATGCTGGTTAATATGGGAAACCTCCCGCTGGACGAGTTCTATCCCGCCGTCTCCATGGTGGCGCTCATGAGGATCTTCCGGGACCAGTCCTTGTCCCATCACCACACCATGGTGGTCCAAGCCATCACCTTTATTTTCAAGTCCCTCGGCCTCAAGTGCGTGCAGTTCCTGCCTCAAGTGATGCCCACTTTCCTCAACGTCATTCGGGTTTGCGATGGCGCCATCCGGGAGGTGAGTACACCCCTGCGAGGAGTGGGCTTCTCTTTCTCCTGTCCCCAGAAAGCAGAAATGGCTACAAACAGCCAAGAAAAAAAAATTGAAAATGTGGCTCTTTTTGAGAAGGGAGAGGACAGAATGTCACCCTCCCCCTGTTAAGTAATTAAGCTCCCCGTTAGGAGAGCGAGTATGCAGAGAAGCGTAATGAGAGTGATATGGAATAACACACACAAACCAGCATACAGAGACACTGAATAGTATAAAAATATAGTAGTTTACTATGTAGAAATATAGAAGTATTCAGAGTCCGGTTAACAGTCCAAGTCATACACAGTTCAGTCATTCAGTTATCAAAATATTCAGTCTAACACACAAAAATATAGCTAACAGTAGCAAACCACAATACCTAACTATACACCGACCAGCGTCTAACAGAGAGAGATCTAACAACCATTCTGGCTCCCTCTTATGGCTGCTTGAGGTAACAAGCCAATTACATCTGTTAAGCATTTAAAGTAACAGTAAAGTAATCATAGCTTATATACATTGCCAAGCCAAGCCTAGGGTTACATCCCTAACAGTGTCCGTTCAAAGTTACCGACGGCACTAAAAAATGTGACTTGGGACCGTTTTTTCCCACTTAACAACCGTTTGCAGGTATCAAAATATTCAGTCTAACACAAAGTATAGCTAAACAGTAGCAAACCACAATACCTCAAAAATACACCGACCAGCGTCTAACAAAACAGAGAGAGAGAGAGATCTAACAACCATTCTGGCTCCCTCTTATGGCTGCTTGAGGTAACAAGCCAATTTCATCCCTGAATCATTTAAAGTAACAGTAAAGTAATCATAGTTTATATACATTGCCAAGCCAAGCCTAGGGTTACATCCCTAACACCCCCCCCCCCCCAATATTTTTTGAGTCTTTTCGCCGCCGGGAATCGTGTCGTCGCTGGGGGTCAGGACCCCGGACAGCACCCCAGAGTTTGCGGGAGCTGATAGAGTTGTTAAAGAGGATTCAGGTTAATATCAGGGTTCCATGTAACATCTCCAAAGAAAGAAGACTCCGAGGCTTGAGTTTCCTCAAAGTTCCATTTTATTAGAGATGTCCTATTGGCACAGCTGGGAAAACCCGAACCTGAAACTTTCCGGGTTTTCCCCACCCAGAAGAAAGTCCAAGTCCCTGCCCAGCACCCAAAGGTCCATCCTACGGTCCAATCAGGCACCGTCCAAAACTGGAGATGCCTCCCTGTCACCTCATCGCAGCTGCAGGGCAAGGTGTCCTTGACTCTCTGAGAAAGGAATGTTATTTAGACTATATATCTCCCATACTCTATATCATCCCATCTCCCGTTTCCCCACGGTAGAAAACGTGGCAAGCCTGAAGATGGCTTCCAGGTCTGACACAGAGGCTGGCTGAGTTATCTGTGCTGCCAGCGGGATGAAGAAGTGAGCGATCATTTCCATTCCCTTGGGGTTTTATTAAAGATTTATTTCTCTTGAAACATGGCGCAATGGCAACCATTCTCCTCTCCTTCATCCTAAAGCTGGCTGCCCCGTGACTTCCTTTTTAATGGCAAACACTCCCAGGTGGAATCCTTCTCGTGCCCAGAGAAATGACGCCTCTTTAGCGCAGTCCAGCTGTTCTTGGGGTGCTTTTGCCCAGTTGTTTTTCTCAAGTCTCTGCAACCCCTTTTGCCTTGTCCTCTTCAGAAGGGGAGAATGTGGCCTATCCCTACTGTAAGTAAGTTCTCCCAGTTCCCGGCCACTCTTGATAATCTGCTACCCCTTAAGTCTCTTATTCTCAGGGCTCACACATTCCGTGTTGCCCCAGGCCACGGTCAACGAGACCTTGATGCAACTCCCCAAGAAGCCATTGTCCCCTGCAAAGGTCTACTGTGCTTCTCATCTTTGGTTGTTTGAAGGTGTAGGGACTTCAGCTCCCAGAATCCCTTAGGAGCGGATGCCCACACCTCTTCAAACAGCCCAGGTTGAGAAACAACTTGTTCATCAGTGAGTTTGTTGCAGTGGTGGGTTCCTGCCGGATCGCACCGGATTGCGCGCTCCCGTTCGGCAATGAACCCGGAAGTACGTTCTTGCCCCGCCCCTGGCGAAGGGACGACGCTTGCCTGTGCTCCACCAGCTCGGCTGGGACCGGAGACGTTTCCTCAGTGGAGCGGAGCGCCTGAAAGGGACGCAGGCTCAGCCTGCCAGGCTGCCACCGCTCCAGTGAAGACATTGCTGAGCAGAGAAACGTCTCCGGTCCCAGCCGAGCTGGTGGAGCGCAGGCAAGCGTCGTCCCGTCGCCAGGGGCGGGGCAAGAACGTACTTCCGGGTTCATCGCCGAACGGGAGCGCGCGATCCGGTGCGATCTGGCAGGAACCCACCACTGGTTTGTTGCAACCGCAGGTGGAGATCTGTGGGGCAAAGAGAGAGAACACCTCCTTCCTGGCCAGCCGCTAGGTTGATACTGATAAACCCGGTTTATCTCTTGAATTAAACCTGGACTGCAACTGCAAGAGGCAGGATGCAGCCCAGGGAAAGAAAGGAAAAAACGAAACAAAAAAAGGGATGGAGGGGGGGAGGGAAGAGGAGACAGAAGGAAGAGAGAGGGAGGGAGGAAAGAGAGAGGGAGGGAGAGAAGAGGAGACAGAAGGAAGAGGGAGGGAAGGAAGGAAGAAGAGAAGGAAGAGGGAGAAAGGAAGGCAATAGAGAGGAAAGGAGGAAGGGAAGAGGAGAAGAAGGAAGGGAAGGGAAGGAAGGAAGGAAGTCCAAGCAGAATCCATCCGGACTCGTCTTCAGCATCTACTGAAGACTTGGAGCCCTGAATAACATCCTAGCTGGGAACCATGGAATCCCTACAGCCATTCTAAAGAAGCTTTTGCAGACCCAACGTCTCCCAGAATGAAACCACTGAGTGGCTGCCGAAGCCCACATTTTGGCATCCCGACCTCTGTTGCTTGACCAGACCTGGCCTTGCCTTTGATGCACTTTGCCTACTGTCTTTAAAAATTTACAGGTAAAAGAAGATGGTGATAGTGTGCTGGGGAGAAGAGCCGAGGTGGGTACGCTTGGCATTTTGAGTGCCCTAAAAAGGCACTTCCTGCGTTGGCTACAAAGCTTCTCAAATTCCTAATCAAAGAATAAGAAGCGCTCCGGGCACCTTTTTTTGCTACTTCTTTTTCACAGCACTCTCTCACTAATCTCCCCCCCTTCCCCTCCCGTGTCTTTTTCTCTCTCTCTCTGATCTCTTTTGCATTGTCAAGGTGGATGATCAAGTGGATCCCGATTTGCACCGGTCCCGTAAAATCTCTCTTGATCATTGGATTCTCAGCCTGAAACTTAACCGCCTCTCTTTTTTGCAAGCGGCCTCGGTTTTCTGCTGTCTCTTTTCCCAAGGAGGGTGCTGGGCACGCAGAGAGAGGGAAAGTTTAACGACGGCAGGGAAGAATTTGTGTGTGTGTTTGAAGACATAGAGAAAGGGCAGGGACAGGCTTGGAAAGCAGTGGTGGGAAACTTTGGGGATCTTTTTCTTTTCGGTGTTTATGCTGGCATGCCTGAAATCTTTGGTGCTTGCCTGAATGCTTCGGAGTACTTCTCCCTGAGATGCCACACAGTGTTGGCAAGCCCTGGTTGCGAGCCGCTGAAATGAAATGTGTGCTCGGGGAGACAGCATGACACCGAAGCCAACGAGTGCGTGAAGGGGAGGCGGGGTGAGGATCGAAAGCCCCTCAAAGTGCACCTGCCGTTTTTGCTCTTTCTCCCTTCCTAGTTCCTTTTCCAACAGCTGGGAATGCTGGTGTCCTTCGTGAGAAGCCATATCCGACCTTACATGGATGAAATCGTGACGCTCATGAGAGTGAGTACCCCAGCTTTGAGCATTTCCAAGAAATTCCGACTCGCAGGAAGAGGGAGACATAGGACTTCCTGGGCCTGAATTTCCTTTTGACATTAAGCAGCGCCTTATGTCGGTGGCTCGGTGGCTAAGACACTGAGCTTGTCGATCAGAAAAGGTTGGCAGTTTGGCGGTTCGAATCCCTAGTGCTGCGTAACGGAGTGAGGTCCTGCTAGTTCAATGGTGAAAAGTGTAAGGTTCTACATTTAGGCAACAAAAATGGAATGCACAGGTACAGTATAGATGGTACCTTGCTCAGTAGTAGTAACTGTGAAAGGGATCTTGGAGTCCTAGTGGACAACCATTTAAATAGGAGCCAGCCGTGTGCAGCAGCTGCCAAAAAAGCCAGTTCTAGGCTGCATCAACAGAGGGATAGAATCAAGATCATGTGAAGGGTTAATACCACTTTATAATGCCTTGGTAAGGCCACACTTGGAATACGGCATCCAGTTTTGGTCGCCACGATGTAAAAAAGATGTGGAGACTCTAGAAAAAGTGCAGAGAAGAGCAACAAAGATGATTAGGGGACTGGAGACTAAAACATATATGAAGAACGGTTGCAGGAACTGGGTATGTTTAGTTTAAGAGAAAGAAGGACTAGGGGAGACATGATAGCAGTGTTCCAATATCTATGGGGTTGCCACAAAGAAGAGGGAGTCAAACTATTCTCCAAGGCACCTGAGGGTAGAACAAGAAGCAATGGGTGGAAACTAATCAAGGAGAGAAGCAACTTAGAACTGAGGAGAAATTTCCTGACAGTGAGAACAATTAATCAGTGGAACAGCTTGCCTCTAGAAGTTGTGTTGGACTTTAAGAAGATGTTGGATAGCCATCTGTCTGAAACGGTATAGGGTTTCCTGCCTAGGCAGGGGGTTGGACTAGAAGACCTCCAAGGTCCCTTCCAACTCTACTATTACATATATTGTACTTGTCCCAGCTTCGGCCAACCTAGCAGTTCGAAAGCATGTAAAAAATGCAAGTAGGAAAATAGGAACCATCTTTGGTGGGAAGGGAAATGCGTTCCATGCGCCTTCGGCATTGAGTCATGCCGGCCACATGATCATATCTTCGGACAGCGCTGGCTCTTTGGCTTTGAAATGGAGATGAGCACCGCCCCCTAGAGTCGGGAACGACTAGCGCATATGTGCAAGGGGAACCTTTACCTATGAAAGGCCAAATGAAAAAGGCAGTGGCACAGTGCCTATATTGGAGTTAGTTCATCAATATGGAATCAATGGGTCCAGCTGTTTTGCCATATTTCCCCGGCTCTTCTGTTGGGAAAACAATTCCAGCTTTTTGACACATTCATACCCGCAATGCTGGAAAACGTATTCAAAAAGGACGTCCAAGAAGGGCAGGAGGGTTAAAAAAAGAAAAGAAAAGTAGAACCAATTTCGTTGTATTTAAGTACAATGACAATAAAGGTTATACTTATACTTAGAAGCTGTTATCAAAGAGATTTTTTTGTCCTCCCAGAGTGGGGAGGGAATCCAGTCTCACATGTCTGCAGAGATTTCTCTTGGTCCACCATAAGATTTTGAACACAAAGCAGATTTCCATCTTTCTGAGACGGAATGGAAGCTCCAAATGCTGGAATTAACCTTCGAACCACTTTAACATATATCTATGTATATTTATATTTTTGTATCCACATTGTTTTAATATGACTGTACACCGCCCCGAGTCCTGTCAAGGAAAGGGCGCGGTCTATAAATTAAAGTATTATTATTATTTAACCTGTAGGATTGTAATGGGAGTCCTTTCTTTTTCACGCTTCCTGCCTTTCTCTCCTAACGTTGCTCACTTTCCACCTTTCCCCCCCCCATCCAGGATTTCTGGGTAGTAAACAACTCCATCCAGAGTACGATTATCCTCCTCATCGAGCAGATAGTGGTGGCCCTCGGCGGGGAATTCAAGCTCTACCTTCCCCAGCTCATCCCCCACATGCTTCGCGTCTTCATGCACGACAACAGCAGCACCCGCAGCGTTTCCACCAAGGTGAGCGGGGGGCCACAGGAGCTTGCATCCCATGCCCTGGTCTGATTCAAATGACGATCGGCCCTCCGAATCCCGGCCTGCTGCGGGCCTGGAAAATTTCATCGTCTTGCGTTATGTGTCTTTCGTTCCCAGGAGGATCTAACACAGGGGTGTCAAACTCCAGGCCTGCGGGATGAATCCGGCCCATGATGTGGTCGGATCTGACCCGTGGGGTTTTCCTGGTCTACCCAATGCGAAGAGGAAACATGCCAGCGGTTTGGGGAGTGGTGTCAAGCTGGCCACGCCCACCCAGTCAGCCACGCCCGGCCGGCCCCCTGAGTTCGACCACACCCTTGATGAAATTAAGTTTAACACCCCTGACCTAACGTCATTTGTTTCAGTTCTGCTAAAAACATGGAAGTGCGTATCCCAATTGCTTTATACTCACTCAAATAAATTAGGGTTAGAAAATGTTGTTAGTTGCGAAGTCGTGTTCGACCTATCGCGACCCTGTGGATAACGTTCCTCCAGGCCTTCCTGTCCTCTACCAACCCCTGGAGTCCATTGCAGCTCACGTTGACTGCTTCAGTCAACCTCCTTCTCTGTCCCCTTCTTCTCTTGCCTTCAATCTTTCCCAGCATGAGGCTCTTCTCCAGGGAGTCCTTCTTCCTTCTCATTAGGTGGCCAAAGTAATTGAGTTTCCTCTTCAGGATCCGGCCTTCTAAAGAGCAGTCAGGGTGGATCTCCTCTAGGACTGACCGGTTGGATCGCCTTGCAGTTCAAGGGACTCCACAGGAATCTTCTCCGGCACCAGTTCAAAGGTGTCAGGGGAAGTTCCACCCTGAATTAATGAGGCGTGGACCGTTGGCTTTCCAAGCAGCATATTTCCGAATGAGCAGAAAATAAAACGCGGAGCATATTCTAATAAAAAAAACTTTTAACATAAAATAAAATAAAATACAAATCTTGCTAACTCAATTAACTACATTTTTGGCAGAGTTAAGTCGCCCACCCTCTTGGCAGGCGAACGGAAGATCAGAAGAAAAATAAGGAATGTGTGACGTCTTATGTGACATGCGCATTAATCATTGTCAGATAAGAAACAATTCAGTCTACTGTATAACTCAGAATATAAGCACAGGTTGGCAAACCAATTAACGCAGTGACAAAAGGCCTCCATTCTTTGGCCCTCAACCTTCCTTATGGTCCAACTTTCACAGCCATCCATTGCAACTGGGAAAACCACAGCCTTGACTAAATGCACTTTTGTTGCCAGGGTGATGTCTCTGCTTTTTAGCACGCTGTCTAGATTTGCCATAGCTTTCCTCCCCAGGAATAGCATCTTTTAATTTCTTGGCTGCAGCCCCCATCTGCGGTGGTCTTGGAGCCCAGGAAAATAAAATCCGTCACTCCCTCCATTTCTTCCCTGTCTATTTGCCAGGAATGGAGAGGGCCGGATGCCTTGATCCTCGTTTTCTTAAGGTTGAGTTTCACACCAACTTTTGCACTCCCCTTCTCCTCCCTCATCAAGAGGCTCTTTAGTTCCTCTTCACTTTCTGCCATTAGAACATATGCCGGTGCTTAAACTAACTACATTTTTGGCAGAGTTAAGTCGCCCACCCTCTTGGCAGGCGAACGGAAGATCAGTAGAAAAATAAGGAATGTGTGACGTCTTATGTGACATGCGCATTAATCATTGTCAGATAAGAAACAATTCAGTCTACTGTATAACTCAGAATATAAGCACAGGTTGGCAAACCAATTAACGCAGTGACAAAAGGCCTCCATTCTTTGCGCACTAATCTTTCATTAGAACATATGCCGGTGCTTAAACCCAGAGTGGCTGTTTTGAACCTTGCCCTCGGTTCCTATGGAGTTTGCTTTCCGTCCTTTCCAGCTGCTGAATGCCATCCAGTTGTTCGGCGCAAATCTGGACGATTACCTGCACTTACTTCTGCCTCCCATTGTGAAGCTGTTTGATGCCCCCGATGCCCCGCTGTCTGCTCGCAAGTAAGAACGGATGTTCTCCACATGCGTCTCCACTGTTTTACAGGCTTTTAATGAAAGATGCTGCTGGTACTGTCCAAATGCTTCAAGGTTTTCTCCAAAGGGACATTCATACTTGTCCCTCTTTTGGGTTTCTCTGTGTCCCTGACCCCTAACCCCTAACCTAAATTCATTTTGCAATTGCAGTGCTTTGCTTTCTCCCTTTTTCCAGAGCCGCCTTAGAAACCGTGGACCGATTAACGGAGTCCCTTGATTTCACGGATTACGCTTCCCGGATTATCCATCCCATCGTGCGAACTCTCGACCAGAGCCCGGAGCTTCGCACAACTGCCATGGACACGCTCTCCTCCCTGGTCTTCCAACTGGGGAAAAAGGTAAGATGAGCGTTATTTTTCCAAGGAGAAGAGATCTCCACTTTGCTGAATTTAAATCCTTTCCTCTGAAACATATCAAGAACGGTTGCAGGAATTAGGTACGGCCAGTTAAGAGACAAGGACTAGGGGTGACATGATAGCAGTGTTCCAATGTTTCAGGGGCTCCCACAAAGGAGAGGGGGTCAAGCTATTATCCAAAGCACCTGAGGGCAGAGGACAAGAAGCAACAGGTGGAAACTAATCCAGAAGAGAAGCAACTTAGAACTGAGGAGGAATTTCCTGACAGTGAGAACAATTAATCAGTGGAACACAAGTTGCCTCCAGAAGTTGTGAATGCTCCAACACTGGAAGTTTTTAAGAAGATGTTGGATAACCATTTGTCTGGAATGGTATAGGGCAGTGATGGCAAACCTGTTTTGCCTCGCGTGCCAAAAGCAGGGGCAGCGCAGGGGGCTCGTGTGCGGGCGTGCCACACCCTTAATGCAATGCCCGGCCCCCAGCGTGCATGCTCGCATGACCAGCCCCTCATTTTTTGCATGCTTTTTTCGCCCTCCCCAGGCTCCAGAGGCTTTATAGGAGCCTGGGGAGGGCTAAAACAGCCTCCCCCGGTCCCCGGAGGTCCTCCGGAGGCTTCTGGAGTTTCCCTGAAGCCTCCGGAGGGCAAAAAATGACCCTACGAGCATTTACAGGTTGCTCGTAGGGCTGACTTTAGCCCTCCAGAGCCTTCAGGGAAGCCTCTGGAAGGTCCCTGAAGGCTCCGGAGGGCTAAAACCGGCCCTATGAGCAAACAGAAGTCTGTTTCCGAATTTCCGGTTTGCCCGTAGGGCCGGCTTTTTGCATTCCGGAGGCTTCAGGGAAGATCCTGAAGCCTCCGGAGGGCCTCCTGGGTGGGGGAGGCTGTTTTCGCCCTCCCCAGGCTCCTATAAAGCCTCTGGAGCCTTGGGAGGGGGGAAAATGGCCTCAAAAAAGGCTGAAGTCAGCTGGCCAGCACGCGCAGGACAACGCCTCGCCTGCCCTGAGAAATGGCGTGCCATAGGTTCGCCATCCTGTGTATAGGGTTTCCTCCCTGTGCAGGAGGATGGACTAGACGTCCTCCAAGGTCCCTTCCAACTCTGGTTTGTTTTTTTGTTTTTTTGTTTTGTTTTATTGGTATTCTGTAAATAGTTCCTTAGGTGATTGGAGAAGTGACATTGTAACTTTTCATGAGACATCGGATGGTATACGTGTAAATGAAATGTTGGCTATAACCTGTAGGCTTTTTTTAGTACAAAATATGAAACTACCTCTTTAAATGGATCAGCGGCACTTGGAAGATTTGGCCAAAGAAGTAACACAGTACCAAGAAGCTGTAAAATACTCCACAGCGGAGAGACAAACTCCTTAAATGTAACCCTCTATTGTTTAAAAATGCAATGATTTTGTTCAAGCTGTTTCTGAAAGCGTATATCGGACGTGATACGTTGGCTCTCCGGACTGCATCCCTGTGCAGATTTCATTTTTTAACAGTTCACTCGTGGCGTTTGTTCTCAGCTGCCATTGTCGTCGTCCTTGCCAAAAAAGAGAAAGTCCTCCAGGTGCTACCGTGTTTCCCTGAAAATAAGACAGGGTCTTATTTTCTTTTGACCCCCGAAATAAGCGCTTGGCCTTATTTTCAGGGAGGTCTTATTATTTTTGAGGTGCAGGAGGCGGCGAGCGTGGTCACCTCATGGCTGCTGCTGTGTTGCAATATTTTCGGGGAGGGCTTACTTTAGTGCATGCGATTGGGCTTATTATCCGGGGAGGTCTTATTTTCGGGAAAACAGGGTAACTCTTCTTCTCACCCCTGCAGTATCAGATCTTTATCCCGATGGTGAACAAAGTATTGGTGCGTCACAGGATAAACCACCAACGATACGATGTCCTCATCTGCAGGATTGTGAAGGTCAGTGACTCCTCAAGAAGCCGAATGAGATGGCAGGGTAAAAGCTGTTCATTTGATGGACACCTGTCTCTCATCTCTGCTCCGGCCCCGAGCTTATCAAAGCACCAGAATTTCACTTGAATTCCATAGTGTTTTTTCATATATATATATATGATCCTAGGCTTTTATTTGCATACTCAAGCTGGATGTTGACAGGAAGGATTTGATTTCCTCCCCATATATATATATAGATAGATAGATAGATAGATAGATAGATAGATAGATAGATAGATAGATAGATAGATAGATGATAGAGATAGATAGATAGATAGATAGATAGATAGATAGATAGATAGATAGATAGATAGATAGATAGATAGATAGATAGATAGATAGATGATAGATATATGCTGGTTTTGTTGTATTCGGGTCTTTTCCCGTGTAAGGACCTTACACGGGAAAAGACCCGAATACAACAAAACCAGCATACCTACACCCGTGAAAATCTACGAAAACAAATATATATATTTGTTTTCGTAGATTTTCACGGGTGTAGGTATGCTGGTTTTGTTGTATTCGGGTCTTTTCCCGTGTAAGGTTGAGATTGTCTTTGCAACGTTTCGGCAGGATCACACCTGCCATCTTCAAGCTGTGGGCTTAAAATGTTGCAAAGACAATCTCAACCTTACACGGGAAAAGACCCGAATACAACAAAACCAGCATACCTACACCCGTGAAAATCTACGAAAACATATATAGATTTTCACGGGTGTAGGTATGCTGGTTTTGTTGTATTCGGGTCTTTTCCCATGTAAGGTTGAGATTGTCTTTGCAACGTTTCGGCAGGATCTCAACAAAACCAGCATATATGTGTGTGTGTGTGTGTGTGTGTGTGTGTGTGTGTGTTGTAATTGTACTGATAAATAAATAAAGAGAGACTAGGATAGATCTATTTCAAGCTAATTAGCTCTCATCAGCTAGCCATACCCTTACTGGGATTAGAACCCGGGCTGTATATATCTTACGCAGGAGTCTTAACCACTAAGCCACGGGTTCTCTTCCTTATCAGTTGAGCCAGGGAAATAGGTATGTATTTGTGGTCATACCAGGGGTTGTAACACAAACACATACTTATTTCCCTGGCTTAGCTGATAAAGGAAGAGAACCGGTGGTGTAGTGGCTAGCAAGTCTGCCTAATATGTAACACATCCCAGGTTCAAATCCCAGTAAGGGTATGGCTAGCTGATGAGAGCTAAATAGCTTGAAATGGATCCATACTAGTCTCCCTTTATTTATTTATCAGCACAAATACAACACAAATATAAAAAGGCAACATTAAAAATAAGAATATGGGTTTCTGCCTGCATGGTTTTCTGTGATGAGCCGAAGGACAGAAAGAGGGAGGAGTGAGCTCCCTCCCATATTTGGGCATACCAGGGGTTGTAACACAAACACACACACACACACACACGCACACACACACACACACATATATATATATATGCTGGTTTTGTTGTATTCGGGTCTTTTCCCGTGTAAGGTTGAGATTGTCTTTGCAACGTTTCGGCAGGATCACACCTGCCATCTCCAAAAGACAAAATCCAGCTAGAAAACCAAGGAGTCTACGAAATACCATGCAAAATCTGCCCAGCAATATACATAGGACAAACAAACAGGAGAATAAATGCACGCATCACAGAACACAAAAACGCAGTAAGAAAAAAAGAAAAAACTTCTTCCCTTTTCCAGCACCTTAAAGCTACAGGACACGAAATCAACTTTGAAGGAGCCAGGTTAATCTCCAAAACAGAACACCTCCACAAGAGAATAATCATGGAAGCCATCGAAATAGAGAAACACCCCCACAGCATGAACAAACGTGATGATACCTCCCGCCTACCAAACATCTGGAAACCAGCCCTAGCCAACAAACGAACACCACCCACCACCCAAACAACAATGCACACACAACCTGCACCAATCAGCACCAATCTACCAATCATGATACAACCACACAACCAATCATTCCACTTACTGAAACAAAGCCAGCACCCCATCCCCTCCCACCAAGATTTACAGAAAGACGGCAGCTCCGATCACACACACATACATACATACATACATACATACATACATACATACATACACGGGGAGGAAATCAAATCCTTCCTGTCAACATCCAGCTTGAGTATGCAAATAAAAGCCTAGGATCATTTTCTTTTCTGAAAAAACTTACCAGTTTAGTGAATACATAACCGGAGAAGGCTGAAATAAACCTAACTGAGTTTCTCAGGCCCCAGTACATAATATTTATGAATCAATGATTTCCCAGCCCAACCCCCTCCAGGTTTCCACATAGGCCAAGTAAAGTTCCCATTGTTATGGAACTTTGTGTCTCATTTGCATGCCTGCTTAATAGTCTTTGAAAGTTTCCAGTTTCTCACAAACTTCAGTGGGCCTGTAGAACTTTCGTTTTCTCTCGCTAAGCCAGGGGTGGGCCGGTACAGGTTCGCCTGAGTTCGGGAGAACCCATAGCTAACGTTATGGCCGGTTCGGAGAACCTCCAAATCCCATCCCTGGCTGGCCCCTCCCACGCCACCCCGCCCCTCTCGGGGGTTTCCACGTGGCCCATTTTGGATGCGAGGCAAGTGCAGGACCTGCACGGAGGCTTGGGGAGGGGGAAGTTCCAGGGACTTCCGTTTCCGGTCTCCAGAGGGCCTCTGAGGCAGTTTTCGCCCTCCCAGAGCCTCAAAGAAAGCCTCCAGAGCCCGGGGAAGGTGAAAACGGGGCCCCTGCCGTGGTGCAGGAGGTGGACTAAGTCACGTCCACCATGGCCACACCAGTGGTGGGTTCCGGATCCCGTTGCAACCGGTACCGTGCAACAGGACCCGGCGTCTCCCACACGCATGCATCCTTACCTCCGTGACGCCTCCGCGATGTTCCAGTTGCTTGGGCGAGCGTCGCGCAGGCATCGTACGGTCTGCGCGCGGAAGCGTCGAAGAGCTCAAATACAGGTAAGATGCTCGGGCAGGCGGGTGGACCCTACGGAGCACTGTACCGGAACGGTACCCGGTGCTTCCGGCAGGTACCAGTATGCCCGTACCGGGCCGTACCGGCTGCAATCCACCACTGGGCCACACCCACCCAGCAACCGGGCAGAAAACCCGTTGCTGAAATTTTTGAAGACCACCCCTGAGTTAAGCCCTCCCGTAACTGACGCCTCCCCCCCCCCCCTTCCTCTAATGACAAGTTGAAGCGACGAAACATGTCGATGCTTCACCCTGGACACCTCCATTCGGCCACAAGCACAAACCACAGCAATCTCTGCTCTGTGTTAGGGCTACACTCTCGCGGATGAGGAGGATGACCCTCTGATATACCAGCACCGCATGCAGAGGAGCAGCCAAGGGGAGGCCCTCGCCAGCGGCCCGGTCGAAGCGGGGCCCATGAAGAAGCTGCACGTCAGCACCATCAACTTACAGAAGGTAAATCTTTGGCGCTGCGCTGGGCAGACATACGCTTCTCAAGATCGGTAGTGATTTCCAGCAACAGTTTTTGACGTTCTGCGGCATCGAATTTTTTCCTGGACCAGTTTGTGATGATCTAGCACAGGAGGGAGGGGGTCAAACTCAGTTTCATTGTGGCCGCATCATGGTTGTGTTTGACCTTTTGGGGCTGGGGTGGGCATGGCCGGAGTGAGTGTGGCCAGCTGGATATCACTCCTATCGGGGGCACCTGCGATGGCCTCCCTCACTCTCATTATAATCTTCCTTCCTTCCTTCCTTCCTTCCTTCCTTTTCTTCTTTTGCCCCCCTCCCTTCATTCTCCTTTCTTCTTCCTTCCTATCTTTATTTTTCCTTCCTTGCTCTCTTCCCATCTTCCTTTCTTTCTCTTTGTCTTTCCTCTTTCCCTTTCTCCTTTCCTGTCCCTTCTGGCATGTCCAAATGCAAAAGGGGAAACCTTTCTCACTCGGTTTTCTTTTTAGTTTGTTTTGCTAGCCCTCCGCCAGCGACAGCGGAGCCTGGGAGCCATCTGCATGCGCACACACACACACACACACACACACACCCCAGGCCCTGTTTTCGCTGCCATGGCCTGCAGCCCTCTGCCAGCCAAAACAGCTCATTTTCCCTGGCAGAAGGCTGCAGGAGGTCATCGTGGCCGAAAAAGTGGCCCCAGGTGGACGTGCACGGCCCTCCTGGACTCTGTTTTCATTGGCAGAGGCAGTGCCAGACGGTCCCTTGCTGTTCCTGGGTGGCCCCGCGGGGCCAGATTTAAGGACCCTGTTGGCCAATTTGTCCCGTTGAACTTGGGTTTGACACCGCTGATCTAGCAGACTTCGCGTCACTTTCAAAATGGAGGCTTCATTTGTCAGGCTGGTTTCCCCACATTTGGAAAAACTTTTAAAAAATGAAGCTTCCGGACAACTGGAGAAATGGGGATTGCCGTCCCTGTGCAGACAGATTCATGGAGGGTCAGGCTATCAATAGGGACTAATAAGCCTAGAAATTTACGATAATTCTTTCATAAACCTCAGGCAGCACTGAAACTTTAAATGGCCGGGAAGCAGCATCCAATTAGGTTCTTAGTGCAAGCTTGTGAAATTCAAATTCATCCAGTTATTCCATATGAGAGCCAGAATGCTTGGCTGGTTAGGACTGAGAGCAGCCTGGGGAATTCTGGGAATTGGAGTCCGCACGCCTTCAAGTGGGCAAGCTTGAGAAACCCCTACGTACCTAGGGTTGCGTGTCCATCTTCCAACTCTTCGTGCCGTCACAAATCTTTAAACACCAGAAATGTTTCACTTGAGTTTCAGCAACATGATTTTGGGGGGGACTTTCAGGGCCGCAGAAGTGGAGTTGCGGGCCCCGTGGCTCCCATGCTGTCAGTTTTTCCGGCCCTGACGAGTCGCTGATTGCAGCAACTCCTAGAAGGGCACTTTGTATTCTAGGCCTGGGGAGCCGCCCGAAGAGTTTCCAAGGATGATTGGTTGGAGTGGTTGAGACGGCTGAGCCTGGAGCTGTTGAAAGACTCCTCATCGCCCTCACTGCGCTCGTGCTGGGCCTTGGCTCAGGCCTACAACCCCATGGCCAGGTAGAAATTCAACATCAATCCAGGGAGAAAACAAAAAAAGGGTCCCCTGGGGTTGTTTAGTGCAAGGGTAAAAAAAATGTTTAAGGGAAGTGTGTGTGTGTCATAGAAGAAATGTTTTGTTTGGGGTGTGAATCCCAAAGGTACTTTTTTCAAGAGTCAACTGGTCTTTCTTGTGGACTTCCCAAAATCCACAAAGAGGGAACTCCCGCTCAGACCAATTGTCAGCAGCATCAACTCTGTCACCGACAACATTTGTGAAACATCTAAGCAACTTATTAGCTCCTCCAGTTGTTAACACCAGCCATCACATCAACAATTCACAGGACTTTGCCAGCAAGATTTGGAAACTAAAACTGGACCCAGATGAGACCATGGTTGTTTTGACCGAGGCTTCCTGATGCAGTAAAAAGCACATGCTTAGTCCCCCCCAAAACACCTCTTTTTATTTCAAATTATGTTCATTTTCAGTCTGTAATGAGTCCGACAGTAGTCTGCCAAAGTCTTTCGGGATAAGGCTGATAAGCACCCAGCTTTACCTTCCTTGAAATGCTGCCAAAGATCTAATTAGCAATTAGCTTGGCAAGGCCACACGGAGCAAAGAGTCAAAACAGAGCTTCAGAATTAAACCAGCACGAACCAAGTTGCTTCCTGCAAAGGCTCACATGCCTTGGCTCCTCCTTTATGTCCTGTGGGAGGGTCCAATCACCTCCAAGCCTTACTCCTGAGTTGTCCCTTTTGTTTTAACTGTTCTTGCCTTCTGGCAGCTCTGCATGCGTGCACTGGGAATACTTTCCCCATGTTACTTGGCCTCGCTGATGTCCGACTCCTGAGGCTTTGGAGGCAGCACATAACTCTCAGATGGCCCTGGCCCCTCTTTGCCTCTGACACAGAGTCCTCGTCCGAGCATTCCCCAGAGACCACGACTGGCCCTTGTTCCTCCCCAACCTCCTCACTGTCCGACTCTGTTGCCAGCTCCGCAGGCCACCTGCGGACCACAACAATGGTTTCCCATGATGTGACTTCCCTCCTCACCTGCATTCCACAAGAAAGTCCAGCTGCCTCTTGAAAAAGCATCTTTGTGACAGCCGTGGCCTGGATGAGTGAGAATCTCCATGGACATTTGGGATGTGAACTTTTGGAGGCCGACAGGTGTTTGCTTGAGAACCTGAATGTTTTGCAGCAGAGGTGAAATCGCCTGTATGCTGTGCATTTGAAGATGAACACATTCAAGACTTAAGTACTTGTGCTTGATGGGGAAAACGGAATGAAGGAGAGTGAGTTATGCATCGGTGCTCGAACGCTGGAGGGAGTAGGTGACGGACATCAGTAAAACGTAGCAAATGGGGGAAAAAATGGTTTGAATGCCGAAAGACTATTTAAGGGGTAGCTTGAGAAGAAAGATTTTCCTGTCGCTGGTCAGTTCCCACGGTTGTTTCTATTAGAAATTCTCTCCTGTGCAGTTATGGACGCTAATGAGATGTGGGTCTGGGTTCGGTTTGGATCAGTGAAGTGGTAGATTCAATGTTGGCAGATTTATTATTTCATTCTCCGTGTCCCCCTTTTGCATCTCTCCCTCCCCCCCCCCACACCCCCAGAGATCTGTTTAATGCAGCCTTTGTTTCATGCTGGTCTGAGCTGAATGAAGACCAGCAGGATGAGCTGATCCGTAGCATCGAGCTGGCGCTGACGTCTCAAGATATTGCTGAGGTCACCCAGACCCTGCTCAATTTGGCGGAGTTCATGGAGCACAGCGACAAGGTAAGGCACGTCGGGGTGGAATTTTTCTTTTTTTTTTTTTTTTAAACAAAGTATTATTGGTTTTTTTAGGGAATAAAAAAGGAAAGGGGTTAATGGAAAGGTTACAAATTTTGGCAGTTGCAGTGTGCGGCAGGTGTCCCCTCCCTCCATACTCATAGTATACATTTACACAAAGTTCAATACTAAATAGCAATATATAGCCAGCATGTAAATTCAGTTAATGATTTCAATCAATTTATATCAAGCAGATTTTCTTACTCATTTTTGTGATCTGAGTTTTCTCGGTATTGCCCCTTCTCCCCCCGCCAGCAGAGCTCCGGCCCCTCCCGTGTCCTGTGTGTCTGTTGTGAGATCATCTGGTTTATCTAGGAGTGCTTTATTTTTTTCCATAAAGGCCTGTGCCTCTATGGTTGTGTTGACTCTAACTCTTGTGTCCTCCCAGAATATTAGCATACCTTCAGGCATCAGCCATCTGAACCACACCCCCTTCTGGTAAAGTTTCTTCGCTAATTGCGAATAGTTTTTCCTTTTCTCCCTCACTTTCTTGGGGTTCTGTTTCAGAATGGGAATTTTTCTGACTTTCTTTTTCTTTTCTTTTTTTTTAACAACTTTGCTCTGATCTTGCAAAGAGACAGGTGACTTTGCTGATAATGCGGAGATAGCAATAGCGCTTAATAAACTGCTTCACGATGCTTTACAGCCCTCTCTAAGCGTTTTACAAAGTCAGCCTCTTGCCCCCAACCATCTGGGTCCTTGTTTTACTGACCTCGGAAGGATGGAAGGTTGAGTAAACCTTGAGCTGCTCAGGATTGAACTGTGGGCAGTGGGCAGAGTAAAGCTGCAATGCTACATTCTAACCACGGCACCAAGTGGTACAGTGGCTCAGTGGCTTAATGACGCTGGAAATGGTCTCATCTCCAACAGTTCAAGCTCTAGCATTGCGTGGCAGGGTGAGCTCCTGTCACTCACCTCACCGTCTGTCCACCTAACCATTCGAAAGCATGTTCTATGCAAGTAGATAGTTAGATACCCCTTTAATGGGGAGACGAGCTTGTGCTCTGTGCAAGCAGTCAGATTCCGGGGTGGCTCTGAACCTTCCTAGTTGTGCCTGTTTGCAAGGCAGCTCCAGGAAGGGAGGGGAGCCTTGAGTGACACTGCCAGAAGAGTCGCTTGTCTTTCTCTCTGATGCAAAGCCAGCTCACCCTCCTGTGGCGCACCTTAGGAAGCACGCAAGCGTTTCCTATAACAGGGCTGGTACCTTGGCAAGCCAAACTACATGTTCTGACCCAGCTCCCCAAACACGACAAACTCAACTCAAAAGATCCCTTTACTAGGAATGCCGGCAGCCTCAGCAAAAAGTTTCTCTCGCAGGCTAATGAAGATGATTAGCTGTTTTTCACACCTATTCATCCCCGACCCCTGTCTTTTATCCCCAGAGCTAGGGTGGGGCTTCGCTAGCAGTGGTGGCTCTTCCATCCCAAGGACCGGCCCATATATTTCCACTGCTCTCCTCTCCTCTGCCTTTTATCCCCAGAGCTAGGCTGGGGCTTCGCTGGCAGCGGTGGCTCTTCTGTCCCAAGGACCGGCCCATAGAATTCCACTGCTCTCCTCTCCTCTGCCTTTTATCCCCAGAGCTAGGGTGGGGCTTTGCTGGCAGCGGTGGCTCTTCTGTCCCAAGGACCGGCCCATAGATTTCCACTGCTCTCCTCTCCTCTGCCTTTTATCCCCAGAGCTAGGGTGGGGCTTCGCTAGCAGTGGTGGCTCTTCCATCCCAAGGACCGGCCCATAGATTCCCACTGCTCTCCTCTCCTCTGCCTTTTGCACATCTCTGCATCAGGCAATGGACCCAGCTGTTCCTCCTCTTCCTCATCAGCCACCTCCAGAGCTGAGAGCTGTTGACTCTCCATCTGAGGGCTGACGCACGGCCTCTGCCTCTCTCTCTCTCTGCCAACTCCATTCCCTCTTCCCCCTCGGAGCCCTCAAGTTGCCCTGATGCTGACCCTGATTCCCACGCCGCCACCTCTGATTCGGCTGCTGGAGGGGCCGGTGATGGACAGGCCGCAACGCTACAACTCTGCAGTAGCTTAGTGGTCTCCTGGGTACAGAACAATGCCATATGCTAATAATAATAATAGTAATAGTAATAATAATAACCACTGCGCCTCCAGGGCTCATGAATAAGCTTGCATTTAATTGCTTACATAAGGTTCTCTAGATCCGAGTTCCCCAACCTTTCTAAGTTGGTGGCCCGGAGGCGGGGGGAAGAAAGGGGATGGTTTCGTGGGGGAAGCAGAGACATGCGCACACACCCGTGGCTCATGCAAGTGGGACGGTGAGCGTCCACAATGCTTGCGGTGACACGCGAGCAGGGCTGTGCGTGTACCCACCTGTGCGTGCGTTGGCCAGCTACTACAGCTCAGTCGCAGGTTGGGGACCCCTGCTCTAGATTGCCCTGGAGTCTCGCACTCCCATCACAGCCCTGATGCTTTCGTGCGGCTTCCTCCACGCAGGGTCCGCTGCCGTTGGGGGACGACAACGGCATCGTCTTACTGGGAGAGCGGGCTGCCAAGTGCCGAGCCTATGCCAAGGCGCTACACTACAAAGAGCTGGAGTTTCAGAAGGGGCCCACGCCAGCCATCCTCGAGTCTCTCATCAGGTAGGCCGTTTCCCTTTTGCTCTCTCGGTTGGTAAGCCCATGCGACGCAGGAGGCAGGTCTTAATATTTCTCTGGACGTCCTTTTACCAGGAACAATTCCAGAGCAAGGATTGGAGTTATCCCTAGGCTTGGCAACACCAGCATATGGTTCTTGCTCGGGGAAATTTGTCTAGAGCTGTGATGGCGAACCAAAGTGGCACGCGAAACCATGTCGCCCGGCACCAGGGGTGGGTTCCTGCCAGTTCTGACCTCTTCTGTAGAAGAGCTTGCACAAATCTACAGTGCCGTTTAGAACTGGTTCCAGATCCCTCCCCCCGCCCGTCCGGACATCAGGATGAAGAGCGAGAGGAGGAATTCTGGGAGTTGAAGTCCACAAGTCTTAAAGCTGTCAAGTTTGAACACCCCTGGGTTTTTTTCCCTAAAGGGTTAGGAGTGCAAGAGTCTTGTAACTTGACAGCTTTAAGACTTGCACACTTCAATGCCAGAGTTCCTGAGCCAACATGACTGGAGGAGGAATTCTGGGAGTTGAAGTCCACAAGTCTTAAAGCTGTCAAGTTTGAACACCCCTGGGTTTTTTTCCCTAAAGGGTTAGGAGTGCAAGGGTCTTGTAACTTGACAGCTTTAAGACTTGCACACTTCAATGCCAGAGTTCCTGAGCCAACATGACTGGAGGAGGAATTCTGGGAGTTGAAGTCCACAAGTCTTAAAGCTGTCAAGTTTGAACACCCCTGGGTTTTTTTTCCTAAAGGGTTAGGAGTGCAAGGGTCTTGTAACTTGACAGCTTTAAGACTTGCACACTTCAATGCCAGAGTTCCTGAGCCAACATGACTGGAGGAGGAATTCTGGGAGTTGAAGTCCACAAGTCTTAAAGCTGTCAAGTTTGAACACCCCTGGTTTTTTTTTTTCTAAAGGGTTAGGAGTGCAAGGGTCTTGTAACCTGACAGCTTTAAACTTGCGTGCTTCAAATGCCAGAGTTCCTGAGCCAACGTTTTGGTTGCTAAGCAAGAGCGTTGTTAAGTGAGTTTGACCACATTTTACAAGTTGGCCACGCCCACCCGGTCACATGGCCAGCAAGCCACTCCCACAAAGCAGGCCACACCTACAGAAGAGGTTCTAAAAAAATTGGAAACCCACCACTGCCCGGCACCCACGGCCTTGCCTGTTTGTCTTCTGGGTTTACGTTGCACACGCGTGCCTGACGATCAGCTATCCACACGCCCAGCAGTGCCAAAAACCAATATCTGCATGTGCGCCAGCCAGCTGATTGTCTGGTGTGCATGCGCACCACAACCCAGAAGTTCAGCTTTTCTGGAGCGGGGTCCCTTCACGCGCGCGGCACTGTCGAAAACTGGCCTGCACATGTGTGCCCGCCAGCTGATCATTGGGCGCGCATGCGCGCTAGAACCTGGAAGTTTGGCTTTTTCCGGAGTGCAGCCCTGGCGAACATGCGCACACGCACGACGTTTCCGCGTGACCTTTTTGGCACTCGGTTCCAAAAAGGTTTGCCATCTCTGGTCTAGAGTCAAAGAAGAAAGTGGAGATTTCTTTTTTTAACAAGAAACACAACATTGTGTGAAAAACATACTCATGCTAAATTCTGTCCTTCCCTTTGCATAGTTAGTAGACGGAGCCAGTAACTTCAGTACCAATATCCATTTGATATTATCCAAGGTTTTTTGGGGGGAAGGGGAGGGGAGGGGGGGGGGAAGAGTGTCTCCATGTCACTGGGACAAAGATTTACAGCTCTCCTTTGCCAATAACCAAATGACCCTTTTGCAATCTCAGATTCTTCATAGTGTTGACACCAGATTGTTGACACACACATATATACTGTGTTTCCCCGAAAATAAGACAGGGTCTTATTTTCTTTTGACCCTCGAAATAAGCGCTTGGCCTTATTTTCGGCGAGGTCTTATTATTTTTGCGGTGCAGGAGGCGGCGAGCGTGGTCACTTCATGGCTTCTGCTGGGTTGCAATATTTTCGGGGGAGGGCTTACTTTAGTGCATGCGCTCAAAAGCCCAATTGGGCTTATTATCCAGGGAGGTCTTATTTTCGGGGAAACAGGGTAACTCTTCTTCTCACCCCTGCAGTATCAGATCTTTATCCCGAGGTCTTATTATTTTTGAAATGCAGGAGGCGGCGAGCGTGGTCACCTCA
This sequence comes from Natrix natrix natrix, assembly GCA_029891615.1. Taxonomy (NCBI): domain Eukaryota; kingdom Metazoa; phylum Chordata; class Lepidosauria; order Squamata; family Natricidae; genus Natrix; species Natrix natrix. The sequence goes on along the minus strand of JAKRSK010005496.1, from coordinate 191,832 downwards.
TTGGCTGCTGCTGTGTCGCAATATTTTCAGGGAGGGCTTATTTTGAAGGGAGGGCTTATTTTAGCGCATGCGCTCAAAAGCCGATTGGGCTTATTATCCAGGGAGGTCTTATTTCCGGGGAAACAGGGTACACACCGTGTTGGCTGACATTTTCAGAAATTCTCCTTTACTGGAAGCGTTTTTGTCCTGAGGACTAAATATACTTGGCCTCAAACTCGGTTTTAGAATCAAGAGGATTTTTTTTTATTATACGATCGGATGGGAAAGACAGAGCACTATTTGGTTTACAACTGCAAAAAATTAAAATTAAAATAAAAACCCCTAAGCGTCCGATTTCCATAAGCTTCCCATATGGAGCAATCCACCATTCAATCAGTTTGGCAAAACTCTGGCATAGCTCCTCCCAGAGATTCCAGTCCACCAGGGAAATAAACAAAGGCAAATCTACGCTAATTCCGGGGAATAGGTGAGCATCCCAATAGAGAACATTGTCGTCAGAAAGATCCAGAGATGTTCGGGTGGAGGCCGAAAGAGGCTAGCACCTGCCTTGCTTCTGATGAAGGGCATCCCCCGTCTGTAAGCTCATTCTTTTATATCAATGACAGTGCTTCCCCCCTCGACTCGGTTGGAGTCCCTCTAGGCCTTGAAGTCCGTGGACCGGATCTTCATCTCGACCCTCTTCAGGGAATAGTGTTTCCCGCGCCAGCTGTACCAGATGATGCCATCGGTGCTTTTGTTCTGTTCATCCTTACGGTAGTAAACCCCGTTCAGGTTGGAGTCCGTGCAACAGTTGTACCAGTAGCCACCTGTTGAGAAAGATGGACGAGAGGTTTATGAAATCTTGGGTGCCAATAGAGTGATCCTTCTGAAAAGGTCCTCATCCCTGCACTGGCACCTGGTCAACGGATTCCAAAGCATCGGGGAGACTGCCGTTGCCCGTGTCTAAACATTCCCTACAAGTAGTCCTCGGCATACAACAGTTCATTCAGTTATAGCAGCATTGAAAAAAAGGGATTTATACCAGTTTTTCACACTTACGACCTTTGCAGCATCCCTGTGGCCATGTGATCAAAATTCAGACGCTTGGGAACTGGTTCATATTTATGACGGTCACAGTGTCCCAGGGACACCGGAGTCCCCTTTTGCGATCTTACGACAAAACAAAGTCAAGTTTTGCTTAACAGCTGTGGGGCTAACTTAACAACTGCTAACAACTTGGGCAAGAAAAGTCGTAAAATGGGGCAAAGCTCACTTAACAAATGTCTCATTTAGCAGCATAAATTCTGGGCTCAATTGGGGTCGTACTTTGAGGAGCACCTGTATTGAAAATGATACCAATCAACTCATCCCACGTGGAGGTGGTGTTTTTTCTGCCACTGCTAAATACCTGATGGAGCAGGAAGACGACTCAAAACGCTATACAGATAGTCCTCGACATACAGCAGTTCAGTTAGCGACTGTCCAAAGTTATATCGCTGAAAAAAGCGCCGACCGTTTTTCACACTGCAGCATCCCCGTGGTCATGTGATCAAAATTCAGACGCTTGGCAACTGACTCCCATTTATGACGGTTGCAGTGCCGTGGGGTCACGCAATCCCTTGGATTCACTTAAGAACCGTGCTACTGATTTAAGAACTGCAGTGATTCACTTAACAACGGTGGCAAGAAAAATGGTAAAACGGGGCAAAACTCGCATAACAAACGTCTCGCTTAGGAGCAGAAATGTTGGGCTGAATTGTGCTCGTAAGTCAAGGACTACTTGTACTTACAAGAGAAATGGGGGAAAATCGAAAGAACAGAGCAATCAACACTTCGGAAGAGTTGCCCTTCTGGGCAAGAGACAATCAACCTGAGGTGGAACTGGGCTACGGGACGGATGGATTTCCCTACGTAGAATTTGGGGAGGGTTCTTTAAATGCAAAGATGGACGGGGGGGAGGAGCTTTGGGCACACGGCTGACCTTTGCGTAACTGCGCGCAGTGGTCCAAGCACTTGTCGTTGTCCTTGTCCATGGTGCTGAAGGCCGTGTTGTTATGGTACCTCATGGAGTCGCGTGGCACACTGCCACTGAAGTTGCCCAGGAAGAGGCGGTAGCCGCTCAACTCATTGCCCACCTCAAAACGACTGTATTGAGCGAAAACGTTGTGGCCATCCCAGTCCTGCCGGGTGAGAAGAAAATCAAAAGGCGAACACTGCTTATTTATTGTCCGTGACAATTCGCCACGGCCAACTCACCGTGGGAGGACCTGCCGCGGACAAGAGTTACACTAATATCAAAGAAATAGCAATTGCGTTTAGATTTATATACTGCTTCGCATTGCTTCAGAGCCCTCTCCAAGCGGTTTACAGAGTCAGCATATTTGCCCTCAACACTCTGGACCCTCATTTGACCCACCTCAGAAGGAGGGAAGGTGAAATAGAATCATTAAAGGAAGGATGCAAAAGAAGGGGCGGAATGAAATGTGAACGACAAAAATGAAAATATACTTTAATATATTTTAAGTCATTGAATTGAATTGTTAAATTGTCCTGCAGCGAGTTGGCCCACGGTGAGCTGACTGTGGCAACGTATCCCGTGGCGACTCGACCACGGCAATTTGCCCGTGGCAAATTGTCCCATTGATTCAGGGAAACGTTGACCTGAAATATTGGTGTTTCACCAAGCTCTGAGGAGAGGAAGTGGCTTCTTTGCTTAATTGACGTTTTACATTTCTTTTATGCACTCGGCCACAAACGAATGTAATCTACTAACCTGAAACTGTCACTCTGTGTGTTAGTCCTTAGACGGGATCATGTTTTTTGGATTTAATAAATGCAATAACGTGCAATGGAAACTATACTTTTCATGCACTGTCTCCAGTTAGCCGGGGCTGCCCAAGGAAAATAGTTATGCAGCCTAATCCTGGTCTACGCTGCTTCGGTTTGATGGGACAAGACTAAACTGGCATTATTAGACCGCCTTCCCAGCTACCCCAGGTCTTCTAAAGCAGGGGTCAACAACCTTTCGGACCTCAGGGATCACTACATTCATAATTTTAAAACCTGCGGACCACTAATATGATCTGCCTAATGACTGGCTGGGTGGGTGTGGCCAACTCGATGTCACTCATGTTGAGGGGTGCCTCACCGGCCTCTACTCGCCCCTCCCCTCCCAACCACTCCTTGCCTGCCCGCCCGGGCTCCTTAGGGCCCCAAAAGGAAGCTGTTGCTGGACCTAAGCAGCCCCCAGGAGAAAGAGTTGGCAAAACAACTCAGTTCAAATTGGATCTGACCAAGAAGGAGGCTCAGGAGAAGCACCTCACTGAGGACTAGGAGCATAGCAGAAGAAGGGGCATTCCAAGCAGAAGAAAGACCTGCGGGAGTGCAAGGCTAGGTACCGGCGCCTGGAGGCTCAGCGGGCCGAGATGGTCAGCCAGTTCCAGGCCATGATGCAGTCCCACTGGAATGGGGCCCTCCGGCTCTTTGTTACCAGTGACGCTTCCCTCCAGCCTTCATCCAAATCCCCCCACCAGGAGGCTGAAGCAGACCCCAAGTCGGGATTTCTGCCCCCCTCTGCATCAACGCAAGTGTATCCATCCCAGGGGGCGTAGTTTGAGGACCCCTGATTTAGTGCAATATAAAAAATGGAAATAATTTTTCAGCGGACCACCAAATTTTTCTCATGGACCACCAGTTGGTGACCGCTGTTCTACAGTACTTCAACACTGAAATGCTTCTCAATGTTTTCCAAGTTCCTTTGCTCTTGAACGTTGCAAGAATCCCACAGCCTCTAACCGAGCGGTCAGCAAAAGGTCGGCCGAGCAGGTGAAGCCGCTGTACTTGCCTCCAGCTCTACACGCAACATGGACGGCCTCCTGGAAAGCCGATGGATGTGCTCGTTTCCCAGCCAGAAGTCTCCCTGCAGGCTTCCAAACCCTTCCTTGTATTGCTTCCAATTTTGGCTGAAAGAGATCAAGCCAATTTTCCGCCTTTGGATGACAGTCCAGCCTCCCCCATCTGTCTCCATGTCACAGTATACCTGGGAAAATGAAAAGAGGGGGTCATAAAGTATCTCTGGTCCAATCTCAGGAGCCAACAAGAAAAGGTGTTTCTCTTCGGCCAGACTGAGTTGGAAGTGGAGCCAGGCACAGGAAGCAGAGAGGTGTGGCTACAAATTTAACTCAGTCTCTGGGCAGATTGGACGTGAGAATAACCCAATCCTGGACCCTTCCACAAGCTCCTACGGAGAAGATTTCAGACCTTCAGAGAGGTTGAGAACCACTCAGGCATGGCGGTAATTTACCAAGACAGTGAATATCAGTGTAACTTCATGTTTCAAACCTATGTTCAAGCAACTCACCTACCTTTCTTGTGGAGCAAATAGCAATAGCACTTAGACTTATATACCGCTTTCCAGTGCTTTCCAGCCCTCTCTAAGTGGTTTACAGCATCAGCCTCTTGCCCCCAACAATTTGGGTTCTCATTTTACCAACCTTCCGCCATGGAAGGGCAGAAGGCTGAGTCAACTTTGAACCTGATGGGATTTGAACTGCTGAATTGCAGGCAGCCGGCAGGCAGCAGAAGTAGCCTGCAGTACTGCACTCTAACCACTTTGCTAATGTGGCTTTGCCTGGAATGGGAAGGCACCGAAAAGTTGCATCACATTTTGGGAAGGTGCAAACAACAAATCGAAGTGGCCGAAGCCTAATTCCATCCCGTAGAGCTGTTGCTGTTTTGTACGCAACTGGGAGTCCTCTTAGGATAGATAACAGTTTTTATGTCTATAGGAATCTTAAACCTTGCATAAAGGCAAAGGTTCCCCCCTCGCACATATGTGCTAGTCATTCCTGACTCTAGGGGGCGGTGCTCATCTCGGTTTCAAAGCCAAAGACATCTCCGTGGTCATGTGGCCAGCATGACTCAATGCCAAGGGCGCACGGAATGCTGTTCCCTTCCCACCAAAGGTGGCCCCTATTTTTCTACTTGCATTTTTTACGTGCTTTCGAACTGCTAGGTTGGCAGAAGCAACAAGCAATGGGAGCTCACTCTGCTGGGGATTCGAACCGCCTAACTGCCCACCTTTCTGATCGACAAACTCAGCCACTGCGTCACCGCGTCCCCCTTAAGATAGACACAGTTTTTATGCCTATAGGAATCCTAAACCTTGCATAGCTTCCTGCTTTTCCTCTCTTCCCACAGCGTGTGTAACATCTCACCTGCAGTTCTGGGCTTCCCAGAAATTCATCAGGGAGAAGTCTGTAGACTCCAGAAGATCTGTAATTCCTCTGATAAAGGGAGGAGCAGTCGTACACGGCATCTGAACGAGAAAACCAAAGCTCAGTAGGTTGGATTATTCCCACCCGTCAGGAAAACCGAGGGCCCACCGCTGCTTTCTTTCCCTCCAGAAATTTGATATGACATATGTGTTGTAGCCCAGCAGGATCCGTTGGAGCTGCCGAGGGACTCATATAGCGAAGAACCCTATGAGTCGGCTATGGAAGAGATGGAGGACCCTGGGCAGGGTTCAGACCCAGAGCAGGGACCAGAGAGGCTGGTTGGCCACCAGGAGGCGCCTGAAGCATGGAGCAGTGGGGAAAATCAAAGGGAGTTTGTCCCTGACGCAAGATCAAGAAGGGCGGAGAAACGAAGGCAACAGCTGCTCCGGAGACAAGCTCCTAAGAGATAATCAAGCTCATGTGTTTGTGGCTTGGCCCCTCCTAAGAGCATATATAAGAAGGGACTTTGGGAGGAGGCTTTTTGCAGGACACAACCATTCTTAGTAATCTGGAGAACTCCTTGTCTGATCTGCCTTGTGTTTCCGTTTGTAACAAGCTGGAGAAGCTCTTGTCTGTATCTGTTGGAGTCTGGGTTGCTGACAACATCTTGCCTGTGAGTCGTGTTTGGGCTTTCAGCCAACAACATTATAGTACTGTAAATAAGGTGTGGCAAACAGATAACCTGTGTCGGCGTTCATTACCGGACGGAGGGGGGTCAGGACACATATGGTTGCCACGTGCAACTATCCCGTCGACTTGCGATTTCCGCAAATTAAAGCAAAGCCCAGCTGGGAATACAGACAGTCCTCAACTTACAACAGTCAGTTTAGTGACCGTCCACAGTTACAACGGCACTGAGAAAAGCGACTTTTTCACACGTACGACCTTTCCAGCATCCCCAGGATAATGGGATCAGAATTCAGATGTTGGGCAGGTGGTTCATATTTATGACTGTGGCTATGTCCCAAGACCATGTGACTGCCTTTTGTGACCTTCTGACCCGCAAAATCAATGGGGAAGCCAGATTCATTTAACAACCGGGTTAGTAACTTATCAACTGCAGTGTTTCACTTAACAATGGGGGCGAGACAGGTCCTCAAAGGGGGCAAAATTCATTGAATGAATGTCTCATTTGACAACAGAAATTTTGGACTCGATTGTGGTCGTAAGCCAAGGACTATCTGTAAAACGATGACTGAGATGGCAACTGGGGTGCCTTTTCCGGTCTGATTCTATTTGTGATGTCTTTTTGGACAATGAGTAAGATTTCCCATGTATGTCATCTGGCTTTACCCATCATCTCAAATCTCGTGCCTCTGCCTCAGAAAGAAAGTGTGTGTCACCATTCTAAAGATATTTATAGGCCTTTCACTGCATTGCATATAAGCACGTACCCAATGTTGTGACCTAGGCTTCCCCAGCAGCACGAAGCCGAGTCCTCGTCCCGATAAACCCCTTTTACTTAATTGACAGTGAATTCCTCTCCAGCAAAGAATTTCCACTCCCACAGTCTTTTAAGGTAGTTCACAATTACCGACCTTTATCAGGCTTGGAGAGTGGCCAGGCCGATAACTTTCAGATGCCGCAATACTTGGCAAGATTGCAGGAATGAACTAATTGTCTCCTGCAAACTCCACTCTCCTTTCGCTCCTCTTTCATCCCCTATGGGAGGGGCCAGTCGCCGTCTACCTGTGGCCTTAAGTCGACCTCTGTTTCTTAGCTGTTCTCTTCATCTGGCAACTCTCCATTGGCAGCCACAGCACCCAATATAAATGCTAAGTATACATGCTAAACTCTCCATATATATATGTTGTATTTGTACTGATAAATAAAGGGAGACTAGTATAGATCAACACAAATATAAGACTAGTATAGATCAACACAAATATAAAAAGGCAACATTAAAAATAAAAATATGGTTTTCTGCCTGCATGGTCTTCTGTGATGAGCCGAAGGACAGAAAGAGGGAGTAGTGACCTTCCTCCCATATTTAGGCATACCAGGGGTTGTAACACACACACACACACACACACACACACATATATATACTATATATATATAGTGTTGTATTTGTGCTGATAAATAAATAAAGGGAGACTAGTATAGATCTATTTCAAGCTATTTAGCTCTCATCAGCTAGCCATACCCTTACTGGGATTTGAACCTGGGAGTATATATATATATATATGTTTGTAGGATGATTTCATCCTATTTTAGAACCTTGGCACAGGCTTAATATTGCCCGAGAAATCTACGTAATACAGTTGTCCAAGATACATAGTTAAGAGAAGGAACGAGATTCTTTTGAAATTTTGAGCTGCTGCCTGGATTCGCTAGCCTTGGAGTCGTAAAGAACAACCGATCGTGCTTTGAAGCGTTGAGCGGGGGTTGAGGGAGTAGCTAGTAATTAAATTGGTCTGGATTTCATCATTATAAAGTGGCTCTGAAAGGAAGCTTGACACTTGGTTGTTTTAAATCCCTGCTGTTGTGGCCAGCAGACTCAGACAGCGAGGAGGTTGGGGAGGAGGAACATGGGCCAGTCCTGGAGTCTGGGGAAGGCTCCCTGCGTCGGAGGCAGAGACGGGGCCAGGGCCGTCTGACAGTTATCAGCTGCCTTCGGAGTCGGATATCAGTGGCGCAGAAGAACAGCTGGAGCCTGTTCCCGACGTACGCATATGCAGAGCTGCCAAGAGAAGGGAACAACTAAGGAACAAGGGTCAACTCGGGAGTAAAGGCACAGGTGGACGGTGAATGGCCCCTCCCACAGGGAATAAAAGAGGAGCGAAGCGGGAGGGGAGTTTGCAGGAGACAATTAATTCAATTCATTAGGGCGAAGATCCGTTCCTGACTTCTGGCCAAGCAATTGCTGCTACAGCATGGCGTTTGGAAGATATCGGCCTGGCAGCTCTCCAAGCCTGATAAAGGTCTGTAGTTGTGAAATACCTTGAAAGACTGTCGGCCGGGACTTCGCTGGAGAGGAATTCCCTTTAACCTAAACAAAGGGGGTTTTATCGGGACGAGGAGTCGGCTTCATGATCTTGGGAAGCCTCAGTCAGAACAAATACAAACCCCGGAAGCTTACGCTTTCGGTTCAAGGGCTGTGTTTAGGGCTCGCGCTCCCCAGACCTGCTAGTTGAATGGGGCTAGTGGTTTGATTTAGGCTGACAACAAACTAAAGAAAGAGGCTGAAACTTCTCGCGTGAATTCCCCACCTGTTCCAGAAGGTGGGAATTCTCCCGAAAGTTCAGGCTCCTTGCTGCTCTCTGAGCTTGCTTGTTTTCTTGCAGACGTTTCATTACGCTAGCTAGGTAACGCCATCAGTGTTAGTAAGGAGTGCTGCTTGCTGTCAGTTTATATTTGAACAATTAATCAGTGGAACAGTGGAACAGAAGTTGCCTCCAGAAGTTGTGAATGCCCCAACACTGGAAGTCTTTAAGAAGATGTTGGATAGCTATTTGTCTGGAACGCTCTAGGGTTTCCTGCCTAGGCAGGGGGTTGGACTAGAAGACCTCCAAGGTCCCTTCCAACTCTACTATTGTATTATTGTATATTCTGGTGGCTTGCCCTGTCAGTGTTGGTGGAGCTGGTCTTAGAGATTCTCTTTTGGACTGTTTGCTGATGGCTCTTTGGCAGTTTCTTGGTTGAGGTATTGCTTGCTTGATTTTTGGTCTGCTCAGAGAGCACCAACTTACGTCCACCCCGAGCTATAAATATTCTCCTTTGTTAGTTCAGGCTTCCCTCGACTTCAGAATAAACGCCTGTACAATGGAGTTCTTCCTTAAGATTCATCTCTCAGTCCTTCCCCTTCCCCTCCTCCCAGTTATATTTTATACATTCCCGGGAGTCAAGCCCTGAGGCTACTCTGTCTGCATTAGCCAGCGGTCCCTCCAGGGGAAGCGGGGAGCCTCTCCTTACCTGTGGACGTTTGGGTGACCGTCTGAGCCGCCTGAAGCTGCACAATGCCAAGCTGGGAATTCAACTCCGAATACTTCTCCTCCACGTCGTCGAGGCGGCCGCCCATCAGCTTGACGCTCCCTTCCAGGGCCATCACCTGCGTGACGGCATGCCCCAGGACGTCGTCTTGCTTCTGGCTCATCTCCTCTAGCAAGGAGGAGAGATTGGCCACTTGGACCTTCAGCTTTTTTAGCTCTTCGCAACATCCGGGGCTCTTGCCGTTCTTGCTCGTCACGGTCTTCTTGGGGAGGGTCTGCAGCCAGGCTGGGTATATAGTCAAGGAGAGGGTTAGGGCACATAAGCAAGCCAGTTGGGGGCTGAAGGTGGCGTGCATGGTCATGTCTGTCTGTCTGTCTGTCTGTCTGTCTGTCTGTCTCTGTCTCTCTCTCTGTCTCTCTCTGTCTCTCTCTCTGTCTCTCTCTCTCTCTCTTTCTCTCTCTCTCTCTCTCCTCTCTCTCTTCTCTAGTTCCCAATAACTCCTAAAAAAACCTCCAAGCCCCCCACCGAATCCTATCAATTCAGGCCCCTTCCACCCATGTGTTGGAATTGCACCGGAACAGAGGTTTTCTCCGAATCAGAGCTTTTCCTCTGCAGTGCAGCCTCTTGACAAGTCTAGTTGTCTTGTGCTTGCTAAAAGAGGCCGTATCGTGCGTGTGTGCGTGTGTGTGTGTGTGTGTGCGTGTCTCCTCCTTACCCCCATCTTAAATATTTGTGGCTCCTGGCTATCTCCACCCCTTGCAGCCATCCGGAGCCGTCCCATTTCATTCTGCCCATCGTGGGCGAAACTAGAGAAACGGAGAAGGCGGAGTATTTTGTTTTCATTATGAAGAGACCCTGAGTTTTGAACTCGCCTTTCTTAGTTGGGTTATTTTCTCAGGTGGGAGGAAAAGGATTGGTGGGGGAACCCACAATTGTTTCACGGGGAAAAAATGCCCCGTTGGATTGCTGCCTTCCCAACGATTAATCTCTGGCGTGTTGAAGACCATAACAGGATTTGATGTCCCGTAAAGGAAAGAAGTCCGGCAAATATCGTGCTTTGGCAATAGTTTGTCACATCCCTCTTCCGTTGATCGCATCTCTGGCGATCTTATTGGGCGATTATGAGGTCCTTTTGGGGGGGGAATCTTGCTCTTGATGGATACAAACACCAAGATGGGAAAAAAATAGACATATTGTTCGGTGCACTCTTTTGTAAAAAACCACCTGTGCTCAAAAGGTATAAATCACACACCGAGCAGGATGAGTTTCACCAACATCTGTGCATCTTTTGCAAAGCAGACCATTGCGAAGATAACACTAATTTCCACGCAACATCGCCTAATCTAGAGAGCACCAAAAAGGAGGCTACAAACGGCAAAATATTGCTTCTCTCTGTCTCTCTCTCTCTCTCTCTCTCTCTCTCTCTCTCTCTCTCTCTCTCTCTCTCACACACACACACACACACACCTCTCTCTCTCTCTCTCTCTCTCTCTCTCTCTCTCTCTCTCTTCCCCTGCTCCCTTCCCTGGAATTCCAGAGTAAAATCACTTGCGTTCAGTCAAGTTTGAAGTCTATAAAGCATTTCCTCTCCTTCTCCCTTTGACAAGTTACAAAATGAAAAGGCCACGCTCCGACAGCCAGACAGCCCAGGGCAGGGAGCAGCAATCGTAGAGGAAACTCTGTGTGTGTGTGTGTGTGTGTGTGTGTGTGTGTGTGTGTGTGTGTGTAGGGGGGGAGAAGGAAGGATAACGGCCTATTTGTCAGAAGGCTTTGAAAAGAGAGAGAGAGATTCGGAGGTAATGAATCGCCCACACAGGCAGAGCTGAGATGCTCGTAGCCGTCAAACCCAACATGACAGCCATTCATCACTTTTATAGCAGGTTGTTGATTCTCCTTCTCAAGAAGGAAAGCATCTTTACTCCGTCCCAAGGAACCACGGGGGGGTGGGGGGTTGGTTTATTGCCCACAGCCATATTTCAGGCAGAACAAACACAACTTGCTGTTGCATCAATAACAAGTCACTTAAAGACAGCCGAGGAACTACAACACCCCCCACCACCACCGTAAACCCTGGTCTTTCAAATGCGGAATGGATAACTGAGCGAATAGAAGAGCCGAGGTGGCGCAGGGGTTAGAATGCAGTCCTGCAGGCTACTTCAGCTGACTGCTAGCGGCAGTTCGAATCCCACCAGGCTCAAGCCTTCCATCCTTCCGAGGGGGGGGTCAAAGGAGGAGCCAGATTGTTGGGGGCAAATAGGATGACTCTGTAAACCTCTTAGAGGCAGCTGTAAAGCACCGTGAAGCGGTATATAAGTGCTATTGCTATTCCTTCCTTCTTTCCTTCCATCCATTCATCCATCGTGCACAGCGGTTAGCATGCGGTATTGCAGACTAACTCTGCCCACTGCCAGGAGTTCGATCCTGAGCAGCTCAAGGTTGACTGAGCCTTCCATCCTTCCGAGGTGGGTCAAAGGAGGACCCCGATTGTTAGAGAGGGCGAATAGGCTGACTCTGTAAACCGCTTAGAGAGGGCTGTAAAAGCGCTATAAGTCGAAGTGCTGTAACTGAGGTTCTTGTCATCCTCATACAATACAATACAATACAATAGTAGAGTTGGAAGGGACGTTGGAGGTCTTCTAGTCCAACCCCCTGCCTAGGCAGGAAACCCTATACCGTTCCAGACAAATGGCTATCCAACATCTTAAAGACTTCCAGTGTGGGGCATTCACAACTTCTGGAGGCAACTTCTGTTCCCCTGATTAATTGTTCTAACTGTCAGGAAGTTTCTCCTCAGTTCTAAGTTGCTTCTCTCCTTGATTAGTTTCCACCCATTGCTTCTTGTTCTACCCTCAGGTGCTTTGGAGAATAGCTTGACTCCCTCTTCTTTGTGGCAACCCCTGAGATATTGGAACACTGCTATCATGTCTCCCCTAGTCCTTCTTTCTCTTAAGCTAAACATCCCCAGTTCCTGCAACCGTTCTTCATATGTTTTAGCCTCCAGTCCCCTAATCATCCTTGTTGCTCTTCTCTGCACTCTTTCTAGAGTCTCCACATCTTTTCATGCTGGCTTCTTCTCTACAACGGCTCCCAATCTGAGCTTGTGGATCCAGGTGCTCCTAATAATTGAACCTAGTTAGCAAAACATGAGAGAAAATCTTGGATCCTCTCACCTGAGCTGAGTCGGATGGATGGACGACCTCCAAATATGAGAGACGAGATCCATCAGACCAAGAGGAACCTTTGGGGGTCAGAAGTTTGTTTGTTTGTTTTTATTGGAGGAAAGAGTAGAGTAGGTGGGAACGAGGGAGCAAGGCCATCATTATTATTTTTTTACCTCTCTGCTGTTTACTCAGGACAGATGCTTAATTTAGGAGGGTGTATAGTTGCAGCTGAAACACACGCTCGCTCAAAACTGGTAGTCCTTGACTTACGACCACCATTGAGGCCAACTTTTCCATTGCTAAACAAGACAGCTGTTAAGCCGATTTCCCTTCCACCCCTTTTATGACTTTTCTTGCCACCGTTGTTAAGTTGGTAACCCGGTTGTTAAGTGAATCTGGCTTCCCCGCTGCCTTTGCTTGTCAGAAGTCCGCAAAAGGGAATCACTGTTGCGGCCTGCCAGCAGATCTGGCCGCAGACTTGGACAGTGGGGGAGGTTGGGGAGGAACATGGGCCAGTCCTGGAGTCTGGGGAAGGCTCCCTGCGTCGGAGGCAGAGACGGGGCCAGGGCCGTCTGACAGTTATCAGCTGCCTTCGGAGTCGGAGATCAGTGGGGCAGAAGAACAGCTGGAGCCTGTTCCCGACGTACGCATGCGCAGAGCTGCCAGGAGAAGGGAAAAGCTAAGGAACAAGGGTCAACTCGGGAGTAAAGCCACAGGTGGAGGGTGAATGGCCCCTCCCACAGGGAATAAAAGAGGAGCAAAAGGGGAGGGGAGTTTGCAGGAGGCCATTAGTTCAATTCATTAGGGTGACGATCTGTTCCTGACTTCTTGCCAAGGAATTGCTGCTACAGCTTGGTGTTTAGAGGATATCGGCCTGGCAGCTCTCCAAGCCCGATCAAGGTCTGCAGTTGTGAAATCTCTTGAAAGACTATTGGCTGGGACTTTGCTGGAGAGGAATTCCCCTTAAACTAAATAAAAGGGCTTTTATTGGGACGCGGAGTCGGCTTCTTGCTTTTGGGAAGCCTTGAATTTTGATCCCATGATCGTGGGGATGCTGCAACAGCCGTACGTCACTTTTTTTCAGTGCTGCTGTAACTTTGAACGGTCGCTAAACGAACTCTTGTAAGCCGAGGACTACCTGTAGTCCTCGTAGTATTAAGTTGAACTTCTAAATCTTTTGCTGAGAGAAATCTAACTTAACGCGACCCACACATTCGTGGCGGGTGTTTTTGTACTGAACGACAGACGGGGCCTTCTCAGTTGTGGCACCTCGGTAATTGGGGGGACGGGGGTTGTAGTGGGCGGGGGTGGCTTTTCATGCATCATTGTTTTTTCCCATGCCTTTGCAATTTTACTGTGAGGAACACCCTAAAACAGCTGTTAATTTTCATTCTCAGTTGTTTTGCTTTGGCCCGCCGTTGCTGAATAAAACCTTGCTTTCCATAAGTGTTTCTGTTTTTAAAATTGTTTTTTGTTGTTTTAATTAAACAAAAAAACACACACAGAAACCTTCTTCATTACATCTTCCAGAAAGCGTGTCGATTGGTTACAATTAAATTTCGTGCGTTACTACAATCATTCCTTATATTTCATTCATATTGAATTGCGCATTTTAAGTCAAAAATCTTTATACCATCAATATACCAACATTCTTATTTAACTATATTTGAACGTACTTTGGTCTAGAATCATTTATATTTATATTATAATAAATGTCGCAATGGGTTATCTGTAATTGTTTCTTAACACGAGAAGATGTTGAGGAATGAGTTCCGTTAACAAAAAAACCCCCAAACATTACAAGATTCCAGCAATGCAGCCACGTCTCCCAATCTTACGTATTTATAAGTTTTATAACAGAAACGGCTCCTGAACCTTCCCCCCCCTCCCTTTTCTCTTTGCAGCATAAACAATAAACTGCAGCAACCGGAAGCTGCGGCTGGGGTGCTGGAATACGCCATGAAGCATTTTGGGGAGTTGGTAAGCGATCCCTCTGTTTTTTAAGCCCATCGGCTTTGTGCGTTTGGAAGCTTCCGGTCTCACGTGGAGGGACTGCGTGTGCGGCTTGATCCTGGGAAGGAATCTACAGATTGGCAACTGTCACATCAGGAACTGCCAAAGGGCTAAATCAAAAACATTTAGCCCTTTGTCTCCCTGGCGTGGGGCACAAAAATCAAAAAAAGAATGCAAAGCTTTTGTATTCTTATTCAAGTGAAATTCCTTAAAAGTTAGCAGGAACAGGACGCCGGGCAGCATTTTTTCGAACTCGCAAATGATAAACCTGCCGGCGAGAGTCTTTATCATTTTATTTGACATAAAATGATATGTTAATTGTTGCGTTTGATGAGACAAGCTGCAGCTCACAAAAACCTTAACCAACGTATAGCGCTGATGGGCTCCATCTAAATATCGGAGGCAATCTAGCTATCCTTTTCCCAAACTTCTTAAAAAAAGGATAAGTAGGTAGGAAGTGGAATTATTATTTTAATTCCAAAAGGGGAGAATTTGGGGCTTCTTTTGGGGAAAAGCCTGCCTTAATGTCGCCACGATGTAAAAATGGTCGCCACGATGTAAAAAAGATGTGGAGTCTCTAGAAAGAGTGCAGAGAAGAGCTACAAAGATGATTAGGGGACTGGAGACTAAAACATATGAAGAACGGTTGCAGGAACTGGGTATGTTTAGCTTAAGAGAAAGAAGGACTAGGGGAGACATGATAGCAGTCTTCCAATATCTCAGGGGTTGCCCCAAAGAAGAGGGAGTCAAGCTATTCTCCAAGGCACCTGTGGACAGAACAAGAAGCAATGGGTGGAAACTAACCAAGGAGAGAAGCAACTTAGAACTGAAGAGAAACTTCCTGACAGTGAGAACAATTAATCAGTGGAACAGAAGTTGCCTCCAGAAGTTGTGAATGCCCCAACACTGGAAGTCTTTAAGAAGATGTTGGATAGCCATCTGTCTGAAACGGTATAGGGTTTCCTGCCTAGGCAGGGGGTTGGACTAGAAGACCTCCAAGGTCCCTTCCAACTCTACTATTGTATTATTGTATAATGCTGAATTACAATCCACTTCAAAGAGGAAAATTTCCCTGAGATGAGAAGAGTGTTTTTCTCAGCCTTAGCAGTTTAGCAACTTTAAGCTTCCTGGACTTCAACGCCCTTCAATTTCCCAGCCACGTTGAAGCCCACCTAGTCTTATGTCTAAAGTTACCAAGCCTAAGGTTGAGATATACGTGGTTTAGGGCAGCGAAACAAAACGGCAGAGGCCTCTCTCTGCGATGTTTCAACACCGCTTTAACTTCAGAAAGATTTCCAATAGGTTCACTTCAGTGGGGCCGCCCTACTGCCAATGGTTTGCTGTGTACCAGTTGGGGATGTCTACGTTTTCTTTCCCCCCCCCTCCCCAAATTTCCTGGCCCCTCCTTCTAGGAAATCCAGGCCACCTGGTACGAGAAGCTGCACGAATGGGAAGATGCCCTTGTGGCCTATGACAAAAAGATGGACACCAACAAGGATGATCCGGAGCTGATGCTTGGCCGCATGCGCTGCCTGGAAGCCTTGGGGGAATGGTAAGATGGTAATGCCCTTGGGAGCTTCTGCTAAGGCCACATTTGGAATGCTGCATCCAGGTTTGGTCACCACAATGTTAAAAAGAATGTTGTAGAGATTCTAGAACAAGGATCCTCAAACTTTTTAAACAAGGGGCCGATGCACAGTCCCCTCACTGTTGGCGGCCCGGACCAGCTGGGTTGGCGTGGTCATGTGACTGGGCGGGCATGGCCAATTTAGCACTCCAAACAATACAGACAAATTAAACTTTAATTTGTTTTGCTCCTGGGGGTGGAAAGCAGGTTAGTGAAGGGATGTGGCCGCTTTGAGATGTGTACGAGGGACTTCTATTTGTGTGTGTGTCCCTCCCTCCCTCCCTCTCCCTCAAGAGACCAGAGGTCTCCGTACGTCCCGTTTTTGGCCTCCAGAAGGCGTCGGGGGCCTGCGGGTAGGCGGGGTGATGTGGGAGGGGCAGCCTCGTGGTCCCCCGCAGGCTGGATTAATGGCTTTGGCGGACCGTATCTGGCCCACGCGGGCTGTAGTTTGAGGACCCCTGATCATTGGGGAATTTTTTTAAGGGAATTTTAATTGTATTTGTATTTTAACTAAGAATTGTACAGTATATTTTTTACCTCCTCCGTCTACATCTATGTCTACGTCTACATCTACCTTCATGTCTATGTATTTGTATATGGTTTTAACATGACTGTACACCGCCCCGAGTCCTACCTAGGAAAGGGTGCGGTCTAGAAATAAAAGTTTATTATTATTATATTATTATAGAAAGAGTGCAGAGAAGAGCAACCAAGATGATGAGGGGACTGGAGGCTAAAACATAAAAAGAACAGTTGCTGGAACTGGGCATGGCTAGTCTAGTGAAGAGAAGGACCAGGGGAGACAGGATAGCAGAGTTCCAATATTTGAAGAGCTGCCATAGAGAGGAGGGGGTCTCAAGCTATTTCCCAAAGCCCCTGAAGGCTAAACAAGGAGAAATGGATGAAAACTAAACAAGGAGAGACTCAACTTGGAAATAAGGAGAAATTTCCTGGCAGTGAGAACAATCAGTCAACGGAATGGCTTCCTCCAGAGGTTGTTGGGTGCTACTTCCCTGGAGGCTTTCAAGAACAGATTGGACAGCCATTTGTCTGAAGTGACATAGGGCCTCCTGCTTGAGCAGTGGGGTTGGACTAGAAGACCTCCAAGGTCCCTTCCAACTCTCGTTATTCTGCCTTTCCTTGGAAGTCTCTTTCCACGGGGCCCTTTATTTCACACAATAAAGCAATGTTTCTCACCCTGGCCAACTTTAAGACCTGTGGATCTCAGCTTCGAACAGTGAGATTGGGGGGGAAATATAAATGTAATAATCGAATTAATTTGCGGGTAGATGGGGCTTTCTGCTGCGTTTATAACTCTCGTGTGTCTTGTGCCTTGGGTCCTAGGGGACAGCTGCATCAGCAGTGCTGTGAAAAATGGACCTTGGTGAACGACGAAACACAAGCCAAAATGGCAAGGATGGCAGCGGCAGCGGCTTGGGGCTTAGGTGACCGTCCACCCCACCCTTTGCTCCTTGAGGGTCTTCTTCGGGGGAGGGACCCCTGGGGTTCACGCTTGGGCAAGGGAGCCTTTCAGAGGCAGTCCCACATCTGGCTATGCCAAAGGGACTCTCTCAGACTTTAGATATTCTGCTTGCACCGTCCCGAGCCACGAGATCAAACGATAGCCCAGGTTCTCTCTTCGGCTGGCATAAAATGGTCACGAGCCTCGGCGGTGCAGTGGCTAGAGGGCAGTACTGCAGGCCCCTTCTGCCGACTGCCGGCGGACTGCAATTTGGCAGTTCAAATCCCACCAGGCTCAAGGTCGACTCAGCCTTCCGTCCTTCGGAGGTGGGTCAAACGAGGACCCAGATGGTTGGGGGGCAAGAGGCTGACTCTGTAAACCGCTTAGAGAGGGCTGTGAAGCAGTATATAAGTCTAAATGCTATTGCTATCTCCCCCTCTCCCCGTCTCCTATTTGGCCCAGTTTTGCAAAGCCTTCCAGAATCAGTGGTGGCTGCAAGATGCTAAATTTAGCAGGCACAGGTGAAAAGTCTGAACAAACCAAAGTCGGCATGAACCAAGCGGCATAAATAGCCAGCGGTGGGATTTCGACCCGACCGATTGCTGTGGCCAAACCAGATCCTCCCATTGGCTCAAGCTGGACTTCTTTCTTTCTTTCTTTCTTTATTTCCTCAGGGCAGTGGGACAGCATGGAAGAGTACACCTGCATGATCCCAAGGGACACCCATGACGGCGCCTTCTACCGGGCTGTCCTCGCTCTCCATCAGGACCTCTTCTCTCTGGCCCAGCAGGTATTTCCTAAAGCTTGCCAGCCCTGTTTAGGATCCCTTCTTTTGAACCCCATCCTAGCCTGTTATGTGTCTGTACTTGGCAACCTGCAGTCGTTGTCGTTTTTTTACTAGCCACCTGCTTCATATCAATATAATCAGCTTCCAGGATCGTAATGGCCTACTTATCCAGAGATACAGATCATTGAACTTGAGAGCCGTAAAGAAACATTAGACAACTGCGGTATTCATCGGTCACTTAGCATCTGAATGCTCTCTTGTATTTTGCTGAGGCAGACCATCCATTTATCCCTCCATCCCTTCTTCATCCATCCATCCATCCATATGACAAACAGAATTACAGAGTTGGAAGGGACCTTGGAGGTCTTCTAGTCCAACCCCCTGCTCAAGCAGGAGATCCTATACCAGGGGTAGGCAACCTTAAACACTCAAAGAGCCACAAAGGTCCTAAATGGAAGCCTCCCTCCCTCCCCCTCCCCCCGTTCAATTCTGGAGCTGACCGGAAGTCCAGTTCCCCCCACCATAGAGTCTCCTCCTAATGTGGTGTCCTTTTTCCTCTGCTGATCCGAAGTCCGGTTCCCCCACCATAGAGTCTTCTCCTAGCATGGCGTCCTTTTTCCTCTACCTGTCCTAACCGAAAGCCGTATCAGTTGTGGAGCCGACCAGCAACAGAGAGCCGCAGCAGAGGGATGAAAGAGCCGCATGTGGCTCCAGAGCCACAGGTTGCTGACCCCTGTCCTATACTATTTTAGACAAATGGCTGCGCAGTCTCTTCTTAAAAGCCTCTAGTGTTGGATCACCCACAACTTCTGGAGGCAGCTTCTGTTCCACTGGTTAATTGTTCTCTTAGGAAACTTCTCCTTAATTCTAGGTTGCTTTCTCTCCTTGATTAGTTTCCATCCATTTGCTTCTTTTCCCTGCTTCAGGTGCTTTGCTGAAGGGGTTGACCCCCTCTTCTCTGTGGCAACCCCTCAAATATTGGAAGGCTGTTCTCATGTCACCCTTCTTTTCACTAAATCAGACATACCCAATTCCAGCAACTATTATTGATATGTTTTAGCCTCCAGTCCCCTAATCCTCTTTGTTGCTCTTCTCTGCACACTCTTTCCAGAGTCTCCACATTTAATTGGATTGGAAACTGGATGCCACATTCCAAGTGTGATTTTACCAAGGCCTTATATCCCAGGAATGATTGTTGGCTTATCTTTCAAAAGAAGCCCGTTCTGAAGTCCCCTCCGAAATTCACAGCCGGTAGAAACCTCTTAAAAACAAAAAACAAAAATGTCAAGATGATCCAGAGAAAACCTTTTGGCCGCTAGCAACGCAAACAAAACAACCCCCTCGGGCACTTAGAAGGACACTTCCTTGATCATGCACTTTTTGTACCTTTTGAAATAGAAAAAGAAAAAAGAAACATAACGCACCGTCCTGCGGCTGTATTTGAGCTTTGGATTATGGTCGGACGGGGTGACGATCGCTTCGTATTCCACACCAAAGGGGTAGTTGCGTAACCCTCGAGAGAACACGCAGCTTGTCCTCCTGCAAGTAGGAAGCCGTGTCCCTTCAGGGGAAATTCTCTTTTTTGGGGGGGAGGGCGGGCTTCTTTTGTACGGGAACCCAGCTGAGGTTTTTAGAAAGTCGCCATCTGGAGAGGTTTTGCCTGGCAAGAGCGTTCCCAAGCCATTACCCTCTTGGGATAGTTGTTTATCAGATTTGTAAAGACCGCCTGACTTAAAATCACGGAAAACAAACCTACAGCCACAATGACACACACAAAAAAAGAGGAGGAGAGCCATCTGGGTGAAATAAAACCATCTCGGGCCTACATCTTTCCTACCTGGGCCCACCACTCTACCTAGCTCAATGCCTGGGGGTGGGAAGAGCCAGGAATTAAAGCGTCTTCATAAGTTTTTTGAAGTTTTAGAACACACTGATGGTTGGATTTCTTTGTCTTTACCTTACCCACGATGTAAAAAAGATGTGGAGACTCTAGAAAGAGTGCAGAGAAGAGCAACAAAGACAATTAGGGGACTGGAGACTAAAACATATGAAGAACGGTTGCAGGAACTGGGTATGTTTAGCTTAAGAGAAAGAAGGACTAGGGGAGACATGATAGCAGTCTTCCGATATCTCAGGGGTTGCCACAAAGAAGAGGGAGTCAAACTATTCTCCAAGGCACTTGAGGGTAGAACAAGAAGCAATGGGTGGAAACTAATCAAGGAGAGAAGCAACTTAGAACTGAGGAGAAACTTCAAGACAGTGAGAACAATTAATCAGTGGAAGAAAAGTTGCCTCCAGACGTTGTGAATGCCCCAACACTGGAAGTCTTTAAGAAGATGTTGGATAGCCATTTGTCTGAAACGGTATAGGGTTTCCTGCCTAGGCAGGGGGTTGGACTAGAAGACCTCCAAGGTCCCTTCCAACTCTACTATTGTATTATTGTATTATTGTACCTCACCCTTTTCCTTCTCCTTTCAGTCTTGTTGTGGTATTCAGAGCCTACATTTCCTATTTGGATTTCAAATGGTCGTCCCCCGTCCCCCCCAGCTATTAACTGTCTTGTTTATGCTGCTCTCCCTCTCTTGTTCTTACCTAGGCTTCCCCCCAAAAATTAGGAGGCAGAGTCCTGGTCCCAGCAAACCCCCTTTTATTAAACGAACGTGAATTCCTCTCCTTCACATTCAGCAAAGGCCTGGCAAACAGTCTTTCAAAGGAATATTTATGACCACCGACCTTATCTCTCTTGGAAAGCTGCCATGTAAATATTTTCCAAGGAAAGGAAAGGAAAGACTGGGCACAGAGTCTCTGAGATTCATGGATAGATCTTCACACTCCTGAAACTAATCTATCGACGGACCGGACGAATTGTTTCCTGCAAAAGCCCACTCCTCTTTTGCTCCTTTTTTATTTCCTATGGGAGGAGCCAATCACCTTCCATCTGAGACTCTACACCCATGTCGACCCTGATTTCTGAGTTGCTCTTTTCTTCTGGCAGCTCTGTGCATGCGCACACTGGGAACAGGCTCCAGCTGTTCCTCTGCCTCACTGCTGTCTGGCTCCGTAGGCACCTGATCACTGCCAGACGGCCTCGACCCTGTCTCTGCCTGCAATGTTTGTTTTTTCCCCTTGCTTTTGTTCTGTATGTGTTGTCTTGTTTTTTAAAGAAAAATAAATAAATAAATACTTATTTTTTTAAAAAAATCAGGATTCAGCCTTTTGGGGAAAAAAGCAAAAAGCTATTTTATCCCCGGATTCTGTTTGGGGAGTTTTTCCTTGGTGCAGGTCTTCATTTTGCTTAATCTTTTCTCCCCACCCCTAGTGCATCGACAAAGCCCGAGATCTCCTGGATGCTGAGCTGACCGCCATGGCAGGAGAGAGTTACAGTCGAGCTTACGGGGTGAGTATCTCGTCTCCTCATCCGGCACTGCAATCCTTCCTTAGGGAATCTACAGGGAGTCCTCGACTTACAACAAGTTCGCCGTGAGTGAAAGTTTGACGTCACAATGGCCCTAAAAAGAGCGACTTATGACCCCTTTTTCACACTTACGACCCTTGCAGCGTCACGTGATTTACATTGGGATGCTTGGCAACCGATTCACATGACGGTCGCGTGGGGTTGCGTGATCCCCCTTTTGCGACCTTCTGACGAGCAAAATCAGTGGCGGGAAGCCAGATTCGCTTAACGACCGTGTTACTAATTTGAGAACTGCAGCGATTCACTTAGCGAACGTGGCAAGAAAAGTCCTAAAATGGAGCAAAGCTCAATGAACACGTCTCACTTAACAACGTAACTTTTGGATTCCGTTGTGGACGTAACTCCCGGAGTGGCGATGATGATGGTGCCAACCCCCCTTTTTTTTTTTTTGCAGGCGATGGTCTCCTGCCAGATGTTGTCTGAGCTGGAAGAAGTGATCCAGTACAAGCTTGTGCCGGAACGGCGAGAGATCCTTCGCCAGATCTGGTGGGAAAGACTGCAGGTAAGGCTATCTTGGAAGCAGCAGCTCCGAAGAAGCAGGTCTGATATTCAGAATCAGTTTAGAAACTCTGATAACAGGAGAACAGCACGCTCCCTCCCTCCCTATTCCCAATTCCCATCTCCTCCCTCCCTCCCTCCTTTGCCTTCCTGCCTTCCATTCCCATCCCCTTCCTCCCTTTCGTTCCTGCCTCCCTCCCATTCACATTCCCATCTCCCTCCCTCTCTCCCCTTCCTTCCTTCACTCCTTCTCTCCTTTCTTCCTTCTCATCCCATCTCCTCCCCATCTTTCCTTCCCATCCCATCCCCATCTCCCACCTATCTTCCTTCCTTCCTTCCTCCCCTCCCCATCTCCCTGCTGTCTTCCTTCCTTCCTCCCTCCCTTTCCCTCCCCTCCTCTTCTCCCTCCGTTTCCTTCCTTCCTTCCTTCATCCCATCCCATCCCCATCTCCCTCCTACCTTCCTTCCTTCCTTCCTCCCCGCCCCATCTCCCTCCTATCTTCCTTCCTTCCTCCCTCCCTTCCCCTCCCCTCCTCATCTCCCCCCTCTTCCTTCCTTCCTTCATCTCATCCCATCCCCATCTCCCTCCTACCTTCCTTCCTTCCACCCCTCCCCATCTCCCTCCTATCTTCCTTCCTTCCTCCTTCCCTTTCCCTCCCCTCCTCATCTCCCTCCTCTTCCTTCCTTCCTTCATCTCATCCCATCCCCATCTCCCTCCTACCTTCCTTCCTTCCTTCCACCCCTCCCCATCTCCCTCCTATCTTCCTTCCTTCCTCCCTCCCTTTCCCTCCCCTCCTCATCTCCCTCCTCTTCCTTCCTTCCTTCATCTCATCCCATCCCCATCTCCCTCCTACCTTCCTTCCTTCCACCCCTCCCCATCTCCCTCCTATCTTCCTTCCTTCCTCCTCTCCCTTTCCTCTCCCTCCTCATCTCCCTCCTCCTTCCTTCCTTCCTTCCATCTCATCCCATCCCCATCTCCCTCCTACCTTCCTTCCTTCCACCCCTCCCCATCTCCCTCCTATCTTCCTTCCTTCCTCCCTCCCTTTCCCTCCCCTCCTCATCTCCCTCCTCTTCCTTCCTTCCTTCATCTCATCCCATCCCCATCTCCCTCCTACCTTCCTTCCTTCCACCCCTCCCCATCTCCCTCCTATCTTCCTTCCTTCCTCCCTCCCTTTCCCTCCCCTCCTCATCTCCCTCCTCTTCCTTCCTTCCTTCATCTCATCCCATCCCCATCTCCCTCCTACCTTCCTTCCTTCCTTCCACCCCTCCCCATCTCCCTCCTATCTTCCTTCCTTCCTCCCTCCCTTTCCCTCCCTCCTCATCTCCCTCCTCTTCCTTCCTTCCTTCATCTCATCCCATCCCCATCTCCCTCCTACCTTCCTTCCTTCCACCCCTCCCCATCTCCCTCCTATCTTCCTTCCTTCCTCCTTCCCTTTCCCTCCCCTCCTCATCTCCCTCCTCTTCCTTCCTTCCTTCATCTCATCCCATCCCCATCTCCCTCCTACCTTCCTTCCTTCCTTCCACCCCTCCCCATCTCCCTCCTATCTTCCTTCCTTCCTCCCTCCCTTTCCCTCCCTCCTCATCTCCCTCCTCTTCCTTCCTTCCTTCATCTCATCCCATCCCCATCTCCCTCCTACCTTCCTTCCTTCCACCCCTCCCCATCTCCCTCCTATCTTCCTTCCTTCCTCCCTCCCTTTCCCTCCCTCCTCATCTCCCTCCTCTTCCTTCCTTCCTTCATCTCATCCCATCCCCATCTCCCTCCTACCTTCCTTCCTTCCACCCCTCCCCATCTCCCTCCTATCTTCCTTCCTTCCTCCCTCCCTTTCCCTCTCCTCCTCATCTCCCTCCTCTTCCTTCCTTCCTTCATCTCATCCCATCCCCATCTCCCTCCTACCTTCCTTCCTTCCTTCCACCCCTCCCCATCTCCCTCCTATCTTCCTTCCTTCCTCCCTCCCTTTCCCTCCCCTCCTCATCTCCCTCCTCTTCCTTCCTTCCTTCATCTCATCCCATCCCCATCTCCCTCCTACCTTCCTTCCTTCCACCCCTCCCCATCTCCCTCCTATCTTCCTTCCTTCCTCCTTCCCTTTCCCTCCCCTCCTCATCTCCCTCCTCTTCCTTCCTTCCTTCATCTCATCCCATCCCCATCTCCCTCCTACCTTCCTTCCTTCCTTCCACCCCTCCCCATCTCCCTCCTATCTTCCTTCCTTCCTCCCTCCCTTTCCCTCCCCTCCTCATCTCCCTCCTCTTCCTTCCTTCCTTCATCTCATCCCATCCCCATCTCCCTCCTACCTTCCTTCCTTCCACCCCTCCCCATCTCCCTCCTATCTTCCTTCCTTCCTCCTTCCCTTTCCCTCCCCTCCTCATCTCCCTCCTCTTCCTTCCTTCCTTCATCTCATCCCATCCCCATCTCCCTCCTACCTTCCTTCCTTCCTTCCACCCCTCCCCATCTCCCTCCTATCTTCCTTCCTTCCTCCCTCCCTTTCCCTCCCCTCCTCATCTCCCTCCTCTTCCTTCCTTCCTTCATCTCATCCCATCCCCATCTCCCTCCTACCTTCCTTCCTTCCTTCCACCCCTCCCCATCTCCCTCCTATCTTCCTTCCTTCCTCCCTCCCTTTCCCTCTCCTCCTCATCTCCCTCCTCTTCCTTCCTTCCTTCATCTCATCCCATCCCCATCTCCCTCCTACCTTCCTTCCTTCCACCCCTCCCCATCTCCCTCCTATCTTCCTTCCTTCCTCCTTCCCTTTCCCTCCCCTCCTCATCTCCCTCCTCTTCCTTCCTTCCTTCATCTCATCCCATCCCCATCTCCCTCCTACCTTCCTTCCTTCCTTCCACCCCTCCCCATCTCCCTCCTATCTTCCTTCCTTCCTCCCTCCCTTTCCCTCCCCTCCTCATCTCCCTCCTCTTCCTTCCTTCCTTCATCTCATCCCATCCCCATCTCCCTCCTACCTTCCTTCCTTCCACCCCTCCCCATCTCCCTCCTATCTTCCTTCCTTCCTCCTTCCCTTTCCCTCCCCTCCTCATCTCCCTCCTCTTCCTTCCTTCCTTCATCTCATCCCATCCCCATCTCCCTCCTACCTTCCTTCCTTCCTTCCACCCCTCCCCATCTCCCTCCTATCTTCCTTCCTTCCTCCCTCCCTTTCCCTCCCCTCCTCATCTCCCTCCTCTTCCTTCCTTCCTTCATCTCATCCCATCCCCATCTCCCTCCTACCTTCCTTCCTTCCACCCCTCCCCATCTCCCTCCTATCTTCCTTCCTTCCTCCTTCCCTTTCCCTCCCCTCCTCATCTCCCTCCTCTTCCTTCCTTCCTTCATCTCATCCCATCCCCATCTCCCTCCTACCTTCCTTCCTTCCACCCCTCCCCATCTCCCTCCTATCTTCCTTCCTTCCTCCCTCCCTTTCCCTCCCTCCTCATCTCCCTCCTCTTCCTTCCTTCCTTCATCTCATCCCATCCCCATCTCCCTCCTACCTTCCTTCCTTCCTTCCACCCCTCCCCATCTCCCTCCTATCTTCCTTCCTTCCTCCCTCCCTTTCCCTCCCCTCCTCATCTCCCTCCTCTTCCTTCCTTCCTTCATCTCATCCCATCCCCATCTCCCTCCTACCTTCCTTCCTTCCACCCCTCCCCATCTCCCTCCTATCTTCCTTCCTTCCTCCCTCCCTTTCCCTCTCCTCCTCATCTCCCTCCTCTTCCTTCCTTCCTTCATCTCATCCCATCCCCATCTCCCTCCTACCTTCCTTCCTTCCACCCCTCCCCATCTCCCTCCTATCTTCCTTCCTTCCTCCCTCCCTTTCCCTCCCCTCCTCATCTCCCTCCTCTTCCTTCCTTCCTTCATCTCATCCCATCCCCATCTCCCTCCTACCTTCCTTCCTTCCTTCCACCCCTCCCCATCTCCCTCCTATCTTCCTTCCTTCCTCCCTCCCTTTCCCTCCCCTCCTCATCTCCCTCCTCTTCCTTCCTTCCTTCATCTCATCCCATCCCCATCTCCCTCCTACCTTCCTTCCTTCCACCCCTCCCCATCTCCCTCCTATCTTCCTTCCTTCCTCCTTCCCTTTCCCTCCCCTCCTCATCTCCCTCCTCTTCCTTCCTTCCTTCATCTCATCCCATCCCCATCTCTCTCCTACCTTCCTTCCTTCCTTCCACCCCTCCCCATCTCCCTCCTATCTTCCTTCCTTCCTCCCTCCCTTTCCCTCCCCTCCTCATCTCCCTCCTCTTCCTTCCTTCCTTCATCTCATCCCATCCCCATCTCCCTCCTACCTTCCTTCCTTCCACCCCTCCCCATCTCCCTCCTATCTTCCTTCCTTCCTCCCTCCCTTTCCCTCTCCTCCTCATCTCCCTCCTCTTCCTTCCTTCCTTCCTTCATCTCATCCCATCCCCATCTCCCTCCTACCTTCCTTCCTTCCACCCCTCCCCATCTCCCTCCTATCTTCCTTCCTTCCTCCCTCCCTTTCCCTCTCCTCCTCATCTCCCTCCTCTTCCTTCCTTCCTTCATCTCATCCCATCCCCATCTCCCTCCTACCTTCCTTCCTTCCTTCCACCCCTCCCCATCTCCCTCCTATCTTCCTTCCTTCCTCCCTCCCTTTCCCTCCCCTCCTCATCTCCCTCCTCTTCCTTCCTTCCTTCATCTCATCCCATCCCCATCTCCCTCCTACCTTCCTTCCTTCCACCCCTCCCCATCTCCCTCCTATCTTCCTTCCTTCCTCCTCCCTTTCCCTCCCCTCCTCATCTCCCTCCTCTTCCTTCCTTCCTTCATCTCATCCCATCCCCATCTCTCTCCTACCTTCCTTCCTTCCTTCCACCCCTCCCCATCTCCCTCCTATCTTCCTTCCTTCCTCCCTCCCTTCCCCTCCCCTCCTCATCTCCCCCCTCTTCCTTCCTTCCTTCATCTCATCCCATCCCCATCTCCCTCCTACCTTCCTTCCTTCCACCCCTCCCCATCTCCCTCCTATCTTCCTTCCTTCCTCCTTCCCTTTCCCTCCCCTCCTCATCTCCCTCCTCTTCCTTCCTTCCTTCATCTCATCCCATCCCCATCTCTCTCCTACCTTCTTTCCTTCCTTCCACCCCTCCCCATCTCCCTCCTATCTTCCTTCCTTCCTCCCTCCCTTTCCCTCCCCTCCTCATCTCCCTCCTCTTCCTTCCTTCCTTCATCTCATCCCATCCCCATCTCCCTCCTACCTTCCTTCCTTCCACCCCTCCCCATCTCCCTCCTATCTTCCTTCCTTCCTCCTTCCCTTTCCCTCCCCTCCTCATCTCCCTCCTCTTCCTTCCTTCCTTCATCTCATCCCATCCCCATCTCCCTCCTACCTTCCTTCCTTCCACCCCTCCCCATCTCCCTCCTATCTTCCTTCCTTCCTCCCTCCCTTTCCCTCCCCTCCTCATCTCCCTCCTCTTCCTTCCTTCCTTCATCTCATCCCATCCCCATCTCCCTCCTACCTTCCTTCCTTCCACCCCTCCCCATCTCCCTCCTATCTTCCTTCCTTCCTCCTTCCCTTTCCCTCCCCTCCTCATCTCCCTCCTCTTCCTTCCTTCCTTCCTTCATCTCATCCCATCCCCATCTCCTCCTACCTTCCTTCCTTCCACCCCTCCCCATCTCCCTCCTATCTTCCTTCCTCCCTCCCTTTCCCTCTCCTCCTCATCTCCCTCCTCTTCCTTCCTTCCTTCATCTCATCCCATCCCCATCTCCCTCCTACCTTCCTTCCTTCCTTCCACCCCTCCCCATCTCCCTCCTATCTTCCTTCCTTCCTCGCTCCCTTTCCCTTCCCTCCTCATCTCCCTCCTCTTCCTTCCTTCCTTCATCTCATCCCATCCCCATCTCCCTCCTACCTTCCTTCCTTCCACCCCTCCCCATCTCCCTCCTATCTTCCTTCCTCCCTCCCTTTCCCTCTCCTCCTCATCTCCCTCCTCTTCCTTCCTTCCTTCATCTCATCCCATCCCCATCTCCCTCCTACCTTCCTTCCTTCCTTCCACCCCTCCCCATCTCCCTCCTATCATCCTTCCTTCCTCCCTCCCTTTCCCTCCCCTCCTCATCTCCCTCCTTTTCCTTCCTTCCTTCATCTCATCCCATCCCCATCTCCCTCCTACCTTCCTTCCTTCCTTCCACCCCTCCCCATCTCCCTCCTATCTTCCTTCCTTCCTCGCTCCCTTTCCCTTCCCTCCTCATCTCCCTCCTCTTCCTTCCTTCCTTCATCTCATCCCATCCCCATCTCCCTCCTACTCTTCCTTCCTTCCACCCCTCCCCATCTCCCTCCTATCTTCCTTCCTTCCTCCTTCCCTTTCCCTCTCCTCCTCATCTCCCTCCTCTTCCTTCCTTCCTTCCTTCATCTCATCCCATCCCCATCTCCCTCCTACCTTCCTTCCTTCCACCCCTCCCCATCTCCCTCCTATCTTTCTTCCTTCCTCCTTCCCTTTCCCTCCCCTCCTCATCTCCCTCCTCTTCCTTCCTTCCTTCATCTCATCCCATCCCCATCTCCCTCCTACCTTCCTTCCTTCCACCCCTCCCCAGCTCCCTCCTATCTTCCTTCCTTCCTCCCTCCCTTTCCCTCCCCTCCTCATCTCCCTCCTCTTCCTTCCTTCCTTCATCTCATCCCATCCCCATCTCCCTCCTACCTTCCTTCCTTCCACCCCTCCCCATCTCCCTCCTATCTTCCTTCCTTCCTCCCTCCCTTTCCCTCTCCTCTTCATCTCCCTCCTCTTCCTTCCTTCCTTCATCTCATCCCATCCCCATCTCCCTCCTACCTTCCTTCCTTCCACCCCTCCCCATCTCCCTCCTATCTTCCTTCCTTCCTCGCTCCCTTTCCCTTCCCTCCTCATCTCCCTCCTCTTCCTTCCTTCATTCATCTCATCTCATCCCATCCCCATCTCCCTCCTACCTTCCTTCCTTCCTTCCACCCCTCCCCATCTCCCTCCTATCTTCCTTCCTTCCTCCCTCCCTTTCCCTCTCCTCCTCATCTCCCTCCTCTTCCTTCCTTCCTTCATCTCATCCCATCCCCATCTCCCTCCTACCTTCCTTCCTTCCACCCCTCCCCATCTCCCTCCTATCTTCCTTCCTTCCTCCCTCCCTTTCCCTCCCCTCCTCATCTCCCTCCTCTTCCTTCCTTCCTTCATATCATCCCATCCCCATCTCTCTCCTACCTTCCTTCCTTCCACCCCTCCCCATCTCCCTCCTATCTTCCTTCCTTCCTCCCTTTCCCTCCCCTCCTCTTCTCCCTCCTCTTCCTTCCTTCATTCATCTCATCCCATCCCCATCTCCCTCCTACCTTCCTTCCTTCCTTCCTTCCTTCCTTCCTTCCTTCCTTCCTTCCTTCCCTCCCTCCCTCCCTCCCTCCCTCCTTCCTTCCTTCCTGTTCTGCCCAGCCTAAGCCCTGCGTACGTGTCACTGCCAGCAGCTGCCTTCTAGTTTCCGTGCCATCTGGGAAGCATTTCGTCTCCAGAGCTGCATTCCTGTCTGGAAGAGCTGAGAGAACATTCCACCGGTTGAGGCAAAGCCGATGGGGAAGGTCTGCAGATGGAGCTGTTTATCACCCCCAAAAAGAGGGGAAAGAGGGGAAAGAAAGGACACATACTTCTGGCTCTTACTCATCACATTCTTCTGGATTGTTTAGTGGAAAGTCGGTTTCAAATAAAGCTTCAGGCAGCATCACGTTTCCTCTAATTTTAGATGAGCGGGAAAGTTGCCCCAAGTGATCCCCATTAATCTAGACAGCCCATTCCAAGAGTTGATCTCCCGGCTTTTAGGGGAAAATAAAAATTATTTTGAAGAAGGCGCAGAAAACTCAGCTTCCGGGTTCCCTCCCACATGGCTAAATAGTTAGAAATCAGATGCAGTTGAATCTATACATCTCCGCCCCAAAATGCATTTAAAACTGTGCCCAAAGGAAACCCAGTTTTTCTGACATGAAAATACAGATTTCACACACAAACGCGAACATGCCGAAAGGAAGCGCCTCCCAGGTGCCATCTCTCTCTTTAGTAGTTGGAGTGGAGGGTGGTGTCAGCGTTCCAAATATCATGCAGAATTAAATCAGAGTCCAAGGCAGAGCTATCCTTAAAGTTCCAATTTAATAAGACTAGACATGTTGGCATCGGACTGTGTAAATTTGAACTCCGATTTGCTTCCTGGGATTCCACCCAGTTGAAAGTTCATGATCTTATTCCCCACACCCATAAATCCATCACATGGCCCAATCTTCTTCGGCCACGCTGGCATCTCCACCCAGCTGGTTCCGGTCAAGTGCAGAGGTGCGGAGACAAAATATGACCTTGGGCTTCTAGAAAGGAATGACAACAACACATTCCACAATTCTACTCCTTTCCATTCCCCCCTCCCAATTACTACACTGTTCTGACCCCCCCTTCCTCCTTCGCCCACACAGAGCACGCTCCGGAACAATACAAATGAACAAGGTTTATTTCACAGACAGACAGAACGTTCCGTGGCAGTAAACCACCACGACAAAGCTCACAATGACAAGACACGGAAGCAGCTATCCAGCTGGCTATGTTTCAAGACCAAAACTTCTTGCAGGAGTCCTTTGTTGACTGCTGCAAAGGGCGTATCCAGTCAACCCTTTTATAGGCTGAAGAGGAGTCTCCTGATCAACAGCTGAGAGCCCTTACCGCCGATAATTACGCCCACGCTCCTTGCGTCTACGGGCGCGGCGATAACGAGCGTCCAGGAACTCCCTGTTAATCTCTGACTCACTGTCTCGTGACTCCTCCCCACTGCTCCAAGGCATGGCATCAGGAGCCCCCCTCCTCTGGCTCTCACCGCTGCTCCATGCCTCAGGCGCCTCCTGGTGGCCGACCAGACTCTCTGCGCCCTGCTCAGAGTCGGAACCCTGTCCAGGGTCCTCCACATCCTCCTGAGCCGACTCATAGGGACCCTCACTCTCGGAGTCTGGTGGCAGCGGCAACGGCTCCTCCTGGGCCACAACACTACACTAATGAATCAGCATAATGAAATAATAGAGAGTGTGGCAGGCCAAAGATCCTAAAAAGGAATATAACTGCAGGCCTGACAGGCGGCCTCTCCTCAGAAGAAAAATGTTTCCTGAAAAGAGAACAACATAAAAGTGAACATAACAAAATTAACCACCTCTCCCCCCCACCCCACCAGGGGGACCCTTTGGCTTATCAGGAAACTTCTCATGGAATTGTTTTACTAATTTCTCCGCTTTTAGATTCCAGCTTTTCACCCAAGTAGCTTCAGACAAAGGGTAACCCTTCCAATGCGCTAAATACTGTAAGCGACCCCTATTCAGCCTGGAGTCTACGATTTTTCCCACCTCAGATTGTGTTTCCCCTTCTATCACTACAGGAGGAGAGAAAGCTTGGCTGGATGCTCTTAGGCTGGACCCAATTACTGGCTTCAACAAGCTACAATGAAATTCTGGGTCAATTTTCCCTAGACGTCTGGGTAGACTGAGTCGAACTGTAACTGGGTTAACTAATCTTCACTATTGGGAATGGACCTAGAACTTTTGGACCAAATTCCTTAATCTTATGTATTTGGTAGATACAAAAACTTTGTCCCCCCACACGAAAGGGGTTTTGGAGCGAGCGGTGTTGATCAGCTTGCTTCTTGTAGGCTTCTGCCGCATCTGCTAGAGCCTTCTTCGTATTTTCCCATCCTTTCTTTAGTGTGTCCATCCATTCATTCAGAGACATGAAGGAGGGAGGTTCTCTAGGCAGCTCAGGCATGGCAACAAATTCCATGCCACTGGTAATCTGGAAAGCGTGGCTGGGGGCTCCTCCAATTAGCGTTCCATCTACCTGCTCAACCCGAATGGGACAGGCTAGAGGTCTTGTGCGTATGCCTAGTTGCTTGACAATCGACACGCTGATTAAGCATCGAGTGCAACCGGGGTCCACAACTGCTTCAACTTCCCCTTCCACACGCATCTCGGGTACTTGAAGATTGACCTGGAAGGTGAAGGGGCGGATGGGTGCCCTCACCATTGGGTCATCATTAGCATTTTCCTCCTCTGAGGCCTCCCCCTTGGTAGGACTCTTCGTCACCTTACGTTGGGGATCCTCTTCCAGAGGTTGTTGGCCCTTTTCCTCCTCCGAGGCCTCCCTCTTTGTAGGACTCTTCGTCACCTTAGGATGGGGATCCTCTTCCAGAGGTTGTTGGCCCTTTTCCTCCTCCGAGGCCTCCCCCTTGGTAGGATTTTTTGTCTCTCTCTCTCTCCCTCCCTCCCTCCCTACCTACTCTCTCTTTCTCTCCCTCTCTATCCCTCAATCTACCTACCTACTTTTTTTAAAAAAATTGCCTCTTCAAAACCTGGGTGCATCTTATACTCCGGTGTGTCATACTCCGAAAAATTCGGTATCTCTTCCTGATCATCTTTGTGCTACAAGGAATGGAATTCTCACAGATCAAAGGTTTCTCACAGATCAAATGTTTCTCACAGATCAAAGATATGGATTTTTCCAGCTCCATTCTGTTCTATGCCCATAGATTGCAGGAAGGAGATTGATAAGAGTCCAAATGGCAAGAATCATATTTTGACAAATGCCAGATGTTTCTAATACAGTAGGAATAGTTGTATTCCTAATAGTTGCAGGAAACAGAGGTTATAAATACAAGGGTATAACGTGTGTGTGTTACGGAAAACAAAGGTTTACATGTGCGTGTCACAAAAGTTTACAGAATAACAAATAACAAGTTTCTACTAATTCTATTCTGGTATTATTTAGTAGATCCTTATTTCTACTCCCCTACAAGAGAAGGCTATTGAGAAATCCCTTTCTTCCTAGGGTTGCCAGCGGATCGTAGAGGACTGGCAGCGGATTCTCATGGTCCGATCGCTCGTGGTCAACCCTCACGAGGACATGAGGATGTGGCTCAAGTATGCCAGCTTGTGTGGCAAGAGTGGCAGGCTGGTGAGTAACTCCGGCCTCCACTTTGTTCAGCCTGAGAAGCTGCTCAATCTCCCTCCGTAGCAGTGGTGGGATTCAAATTTTTTTTACTACCGGTTCTATGGGTGTGTGGCATGGCTTGGTGGGCGTGGCAGGGGAAGGATACTGTAAAATCTCCATTGCCTCCCCACTCCAGGGGAAGGATACTGCAAAATCCCCATTCCCACCCCACTCCAGGGGAAGGATACTGCAAAATCCCCATTCCCTCTCCACTCCAGGGGAAGGATACTGCAAAATCCCCATTCCCTCTCCACTCCAGGGGAAGGATACTGCAAAATCCCCATTCCCTCTCCACTCCAGGGGAAGGATACTGCAAAATCTCTATTCCCTCCCCACTCCAGGGAAAGGATACTGCAAAATCCCCATTCCCTCTCCACTCCAGGGGAAGGATACTGCAAAATCCCCATTCCCTCTCCACTCCAGGGGAAGGATACTGCAAAATCCCCATTCCCTCTCCACTCCAGGGGAAGGATACTGCAAAATCCCCATTCCCTCTCCACTCCAGGGGAAGGATACTGCAAAATCCCCATTCCCTCTCCACTCCAGGGGAAGGATACTGCAAAATCTCCATTCCCTCCCCACTCCAGGGGAAGGATACTGCAAAATCCCCATTCCCTCCCCACTCCAGGGGAAGGATACTGCAAAATCTCCATTCCCTCCCCACTCCAGGGGAAGGATACTGCAAAATCTCCATTCCCTCCCCAATTCAGGAAAAGGATACTGCAAAATCCCCATTCCCTCCCCACTCCAGGGGAAGGATACTGCAAAATCCCCATTCCCTCCCGATCAGCTGGGACTCGGGAGGCAGAGAATAGATGGGGGCGGGGCCAGTCGGAGGTGGTATTTGCCGGTTCTCCCAACTACTCAAAATTTCCGCTACCGGTTCTCCAGAACTGGTCAGAACCTGCTGAATACGGCTTCTGCTCCGTAGCTTTTCAGAAGGGTGGACTTCAACTCCCAGAATCCCCCAGCCATCTTGCTGAGGAAAAGGCCTGGATGTGAGCTCTGCGTTTAACTTGTCTCTCCTTTTGTTCCTCGCCTAAGGCTTTAGCCCAAAAAACCCTGGTGTTGCTCCTGGGTGTCGACCCATCCCGACAGCTGGACCATCCCTTGCCCACTCTTCACCCTCAAGTGACCTACGCGTACATGAAGCACATGTGGAAAAGCGCCCGCAAGGTAGGACAGGGCTACTCTCTTAAGGATGGCGTCCCTTTCTTGCGGAACTCTTTCTGTCTTAGAGCCGTTGCAGTGCTGGCAGTTAAAACCAAGCCAGAGATTCCTTTCTTGCCATCTTCCCCTCCTCCGCAATTTTGAAGAGAACGTGTCTTCTCCCCTCCTTTTCTGGAGTTGTGTCTATTTCCTACCGTATCTGGATGCTGAAGAAAGAAGCCTTTTACGCAAGAACTGTGATAAGACGCTGAGCTTGTTGATCAGAAAGGTCGGCAGTTCGGCGGTTCGAATCCCCAGCGCTGTGTAACGGAGTGAGCTCCCGTTACTTATCCCAGCTTCTGCCAACGTAGCAGTTTGAAAGCATGTAAAAAATGCCAGTAGAAAAATAGAGACCACCTTTGGTGGGAAGGTAACAGCGTTCCGTGTGCCTTTGGCGTTGAGTCATGCCAGCCACATGATCACGGAGACATCTTCGGACAACGCTGGCTCTTCAGCTTTGAAACAGAGATGAGCACCGCCCCCTAGAGTCAGGAAGGACTAGCACAGATGGGTGAGGGGAACCTTTCCCTTTACCTTACAGTTCCTTGTAGATCTTAATGCCCAGCACCAAATACAGGTAGTCCTCTCCTTATGACCGCCATCAAGCCCAAACATTCGGTTGCTGAGTGGGACATTTTTTTAAATTGAGGTCTGCCCCATTTTACGACCATTCTTGCCACAATGCTTACGTGAATCACTGCAGATGTTAAGTCAGTCACAGGGTTGTTAAGTAAATCTGGCTTCCCCATTGTTGGAAGGTTGCAAAGAAGTGATCGCACCACCCCGGGACACCCCATAACCGTCATAAATATGAGTCAGTTGCCAAACGCCTGAATTTTGATCATGTGACCACGGGGATGCTGCAATGGTTGTAAGTGTGAAAAACGGTCATGAGTCACTTTTTCTGGGACCGTTGTAACTTCAAACCGTCACTAAGCGAAGTTTTGCACCACCGGTACTTAGAACGGCATGTTGGGCAAATGGCTTTTCGGAGCAGAGGAGAGGATGCCCTGCGTGGTCCATGAGGAGGAGGAGGAGGAGGGAGACGGTCTCCTTAGCAACCCCTTTGCTTCGCTTCCTGTCTTGCAGATCGAAGCCTTCCAGCACATGCAGCATTTTGTCCAGATGATGCAGCAGCAAGCCCAGCATGCCATCGCCACCGAGGATCAGCAGCACCGACAGGAGCTTCACAAACTCATGGCCCGGTGAGCAACTGCCTTGCCAAACCCAGGAATGGCACCCTAACGGACCTGTCCCAGCTTTTTGGGGCACCAGGGACCAGTTCCGTGGAGAGAGGATTTTTTCCGCAGACCGGAGGGGTGTGTGGTTTTGTGTGGTGCCTGCATCCTGCGGATGGGGCTTTGCTTGTTTGCGTGGACCGGTTTCAGGCATGCTGTGGCCCAAGTCTGGTCTAGACACCAGGGGTTGGCAGAACCAACCCCCAAGACAACCGGTAGTTAAAAAATGCTTTAAAAAGTGTTTTTTTTTTTAAAGTTCCGAAGATCGCGCAGAACAGCTGATTGTCGCTGATCCTCAGACCTTTTTTAAAGCATTTTTAAACGACCGATTTGGGGGAGCTGATAGTTTAAAAAAGGCTTTTAAAGGTTTTTTTTTAAAAGTTCTGAGGATCGCGCAGAACAGCTGAT
This sequence comes from Natrix natrix natrix, assembly GCA_029891615.1. Lineage (NCBI taxonomy): Eukaryota > Metazoa > Chordata > Lepidosauria > Squamata > Natricidae > Natrix > Natrix natrix. The sequence continues at coordinate 155,852 of JAKRSK010005496.1, read as the reverse complement.
TGTCACTGATCCTCAGACCTTTTTTAAAGCATTTTTAAACGACCGATTCGGGGAAGCCGGTAGTTAAAAAAAGGCTTTAAAAAAGTTTTTTAAAAGTTCCAAATATCGCACAGAACAGCTGATCGTTGCACAGCTGATCATCGGAACTTTTTAAAAAAAAACTTTTTAAAGGATTTTTGTACTACCGTTTCTCCCGTAATCCTGCTTTCTAGCTAATCTAAATTGCGTGGGACTCTTATTGAGAGCCTTATTTCTTACTTTTACAAGATTAAAAGTTCATCTGTTCATATCTTTGGTATACAGGTACCAATGTCTGGTTCCAATAAACCAGAATAAGATTGTTGCAAGAAGTATTGTAAATATCTCTTTAAGTAGCTAGTGTCTGAGTTTGCACCAGGGACCTCTCTAGAAACAGTGGGTCAGTAGTGCAAAATGTACTTAAGACTCCCTAAGAAGACATTTATGCTTTGCGAGTTCCCTTCCTGGGCCCTGATGCAGTTACATCCCCCAGAGGTGGACAGTGGCCTCGTTCTGGCTGATTATCCAGGATCCAGAATTCACTTGAGTGGTGCGATGGCCTAGAGGTGGACCTCTCGCCTCACAATCAGGAGGCTGTGAGGTCAATCCTAGGCAGAGGCAGATATTTCTCTCTCTGGGCACACTGAGAATATATCTGCTGAAAAGGAAAAAAACTCCGCGCTGGCAACACGAAGGGCATCCGGCCAGTAAACATTCAGCTCCATTCAGTTGCCCAGATTCCAACCCACAAGGGATCATGGGGCCATTAAAAGAGGATAATGATGAGGATTTAGGGGAATTCACTGGAGAAAGAAGCAATTAGGTTTGGAAGAGTTAATGGTAAAAGGAAACCAGGCTGTCAAAGAACGTGGTTGGTTGGACACTATCAAAACTGACACCAGACACAGCATAGAAAAACTTAAAGAAATAGTGCACAATCAGAAGATGTGGAGAAACTTGCTCCGTAGAATTGCCAAGAGTCGGTTTGATAGCTGCTTCCTCCTCCTCGTCCTCGTCCTCCTCCTCGTCCTCGTCCTCCTCCTCGTCCTCCTCCTCGTCCTCCTCCTCCTCCTCCTCCTCCTCCTCCTCCTCCTCCTGGTAACCCAGATTTCTTTGTCCTGTTCTCAGGTGTTTCCTGAAACTGGGAGAGTGGCAGCTGAACCTGCAAGGCATCAATGAGAGCACCATTCCCAAGGTCCTGCAGTACTACAGCGCCTCTACGGAGCACGACCGCAATTGGTACAAAGTAAGTCAAGGGAGAGGTCAGGTCAGGTCAGAGGTACTGTATTTTTCGAAGTATGACGCACCTTTTCCCCCTCCAAAAAGGGGCTGAAAATCTGGGTGCGTCTTATACACTGAATACAGCATTTTTTTTTGCCTCCAGACAACCCGCCCCCTTCACCAAGATGGCCGTGCATAGCCTTTAGGAGGCTTTCAGAGTGCTCCTGGGGGCTAGGGAGGGCAGAAATGAGCGAAAAAATGGGCCCAGGAGGACTCTACAAGCCTCCTAAAGGCTATTCATGCCATTTAAAAAAAAAAAAGACGGGCCCGTTTTTGCGAAACACGGGGCGTTTTTTGCTCGTTTCTGCCCTCCCCACCCCCCAGGAGCACTATACAAGCCTCCTAAAGGCTATTCATGCCCTTTAAAAAAAACGGGCCCATTTTCGCAAAAAACGAGCCATTTTTGGGAGGTTTGCAGAGTGCAAAAACTTTTTAAATTTGCCTCTTTATTTTTATTTATTTTATTTTATTAGACTTCTAGACCGCCCCCTCTCCCCGAAGGGACTCGGGGCGGTGTACAGGTACAAAATTAAAAACCATACAATCGATAATAAATATAATTAAAATCAGATTAAACAGACCCCTGTACAAGTTTATAAAAATTAAAACCTAACCTTAAAACCAAACCGTGAAATTTAAAAATGCAAACTGAGGTGGGAAAGCTTGAATTAGGCCAGGCCGGCTAGCTGAAATCGGTGGGTTTTTAGCTTCTGGCGGAAGGAGCGGAGGTCCGTAGTCGTTCTAATGTCAGGGGGAAGGTCATTCCAGAGGGTCGGGCCCATCACAGAGAAGGCCCTTCCCCTGGGCGTCGCCCGCTGGCACAGCCTAGTGGACGGCACCCGGAGGAGTCCCTCTCTGTGTGAGCGAATCGGCCGAAGGGATCTTGGTGTGTCTTATACTCCGGTGCATCTTATACTCTGAAAAATACAGTGGCTTTTAGTGCCGGCACTTGTGTGCCGCCGTCATAAGAAACCAGGAACCAGGTTGTCTCACCAAGAAGGACTCGCTCTGGTCTGAAACCCTGGAGGGAAAACCATGGCAGTGCTGAAGGAAGGGAGTCAAAGGCTGAACATGAAGACACCACATCCCCGTTTTCATCTGGATTGTTAACGGTGCGACTGGAATTGGCGTTGGAGGACTGCCAGTTGGCGAAGTGGAACAAACCAAATGTGAAAAAGTTATGATACTTATGGACGTAGTTACCAAGCACACCTAAACTATATTAAAGTAACCAAAATATATTTACAATCCCCAAGGCATGTCACAACTTTTGAGCACCCCTAATGTGGAAAGTTGAAAAATTTGACACAGCCTGCATAAAAAGCGAAGGCGAATAACATGTGTCCCAGGATAATGTTGTAGGATGCAATTTGAGTCGGTCACCAGGATCAGAGGTTTTGTCTTCCAAACTAAACAGAAGTTAGCAATAGCTCTTAGACTTATATACCACTTCACAGTGCTTTCCAGCTCTCTCTAAGCGGGTTACAGAGTCAGCCTCTTGCCCCCAACAATCTGGGTCCTCATTTGACCCAGCTTGGAAGGATGGAAGGCTGAGTTGATCTTGAGCTAGTCAGTCAGGATCGAACTACTGGCAGTGGGCAGAGTTAGTCTGCAACATGACATTCTAACCAGAAGGAAGGAAGGAAAGAAGGAAGGAAGGAAGGAAGGAAGGAAGGAAGGAAGGAAGGAAAGAAAATTGAGTACAGACAACTCATTGCAAAGGAAGGAAGGAAGGGAGGGAGGAAGGAAGGCAGGGAGGGAGGGCACATAGACTTATATACCACTTCACAGTGCTTTCCAGCTCTCTATAAGCGGTTTACAGAGTCAGCCTCTTGCCCCCAACAATCTGGGTCCTCATTTTACCGACTTCGAAAGGATGGAAGGCTGAGTCAACCTTGAACCAGTGAGATTTGAACTGCCAAATTGCAGGCAGCCGGCAGTCAGCAGAAATAGCCGGCAGTACTGCGCTCTAACCACTAGGCCACCATGGCTCATTGGATGTTGTAAGTGTGACCGTAAGTTATTTGTTCAGTGCTGTTGTCACTAAACTAGCAGTTGTAAGTTGACGACTACCTATATCAGGTGATCTCTAGCACCACGGCACCCTGAAAATGGGCTCCGGCACGAGTCCAAAAGCTCAGGAGACAAACAAATCCTCCGGTCCCGGTGGCCGACCCAGATTGGATCCTGGCTAAGCAGTACACCACTTTTAGGAAAGCAGGCGTGGCCTCCGCAGTTCGGTTTTCAAGGAAAGAAATGTAGGTTTGAGAGAAAAGCAAAATGGGGGGGGGGGGGGAAACGGGGGGCATTGATCAGGAAAAGCCAGATTGCATCATTGTCCTTGAAAGAGTTAAGACAAAATGGGAGAAGGGAGGAGATAAGTCCATGTAAGTTTTGCTTCTGGGGAAAACGAGCGATGGAACAGGTGAAGAAATGGCTCAAGGACTGAACTCTCAGTCGCTGCCCTCCAGGGACAGCCAAATCATGCCAGAGGTGCCTCTTCTCTTTCCAGGCTTGGCATGCCTGGGCAGTGATGAACTTTGAGGCGGTCCTGCACTACAAGCTCCAGAACCAGGCCCGGGACGAGAAGAAGAAGCTGCGCCACGCCAGCGGGACCAGCATCACCAGCGCCAATACGGAAGGCAGCAACAGCGAAAGCGAGGCCGAGAGCGCTGAGAACAGCCCTGCCCCTTCTCCCGTGCAGAAGAAGGTCACAGAGGTCAGGCTGCTCCCGGGGGAGGAGGGCGGGGGGGTCAGAGAAATCCTCAATTCCCCCTTACTTGGCGGGGAGAGACTCATCCTCCTTCTCTCTTCCCGACAGGACTTATCGAAAACACTACTGTTGTACACCGTGCCGGCAGTTCAGGGCTTCTTCCGATCCATCTCTTTGTCCCGGGGAAACAACCTGCAGGATACGCTCAGGTGCCTTTTGATTTGAAACCTTTAATCATCAATTTTGGGAATGGGGTAACGGGAGGGTAAGGCCAAGGGCAAAGTGCCTCCCCCCCCACTCCTCGTGTGCTTACCTAAGGGAGAAAACGGAACTCATGGAATTGTTTTCTCTTTCCCCAGGGTTCTTACGTTGTGGTTTGACTATGGCCACTGGCCAGAAGTCAATGAAGCCTTGGTGGAAGGGGTCAAGGCCATCCAGATCGACACCTGGCTCCAGGTAAGGGTCTGGTTCGAAAGTACGAACCACCTGTCTTACCCTTAAGTGAGTGTTTCTCAACTCGGGTGGACTTCAACTCCCAGAATTCTCCGGCCAGCATTCCCCCTTCCATATGGGCACCTGCTGATATGTGATGTCAGCGAAATATTCTTTCTCCTTCTTGTGTATTTTGGTCATTTCTTTGGCAGGGGCTGTTCTCCAGCGAACAGCCTAGTTCTCTGACACGGAGCTCTGGATTTTGAGATAGGAAGCTCTGCCTCCTGTGGGGGAATAGTAGAATTTGTTGCGTGGCAGCTGCCTAGTTATACAGCTTTAAGAAGGGGTAGAATAATCTCCCCTCTCCTTAACTGTTCGCCACGATGTAAAAAAGACGTGGAGACTCTAGAGAGAGTGCGGAGAAGAGCAACAAAGATGATGGAGGATAAAACATAGGAAGAACGGTTGCAGGAATTTAATGGTTTAATGAAAAGGACGACGAATGACGTGATTGAGGTGGTCCAATATTTGTTTGTTTTGTTTTGTTTTTGTTTTGTTTTTTATTGGATTTATACGCCGCCCTTCTCCCAAAGGACTCAGGGCGGCGTACAACATTAAAAAACACACATCCCGAAAGTTAAAAAGAAATTAGATACATATCCAAAATATAACAACCTGAATTTATGGGACAATACATTTAAAAAATGAGTTAAAATTAACAGGCCAGGCCGGCTTGCTGGAAAAGCCAACTTTTTAGGGCGCGTCAGAAGGACCAGAGGTCAGGGATTATGCGAAGCTCTGGGGGCAGCTTATTCCAGAGGGAAGGCGCTCCCACAGAGAAGGCTCTCCCCCTGGGGGTCACCAGCCGACACTGTCTGGCCGACGGCACCCTGCGGAAGCCAACTCTGTGGGATCGTACTGGACGGTGGGAGGCTACTGGTGGCAGTAGGTGGTCTCGCAGGTACCCTGGGCCTATTTGAAGATCTGCCACAAAGAAGAGGGGGTCAAACTATTCTCCAAAGCACCCGAGGGCAGGACAAGAAGCAACGGGTGGAAACCAATAAAGGAGAGAAGCAACTTAGAACGAAGGAGAAATTTCCTGAAAGTGAGGACAATTAATCAGTGGAACAACTTGCCTCCAGAAATTGTGAATGCTCCAACCCTGGACATTTTAAAGATGTTGGATATCCATTTGTCTGAAGTGGTGTACGGTTTCCTCCTGCCTAAGCAGGGGGTTGGACTAGAAGACCTCCAAGCTCCCTTCCAACTCTGTTATTCTATATTCTTATTTCTCCTTCTTTTTTTTTTTTGCTCCCCCGAAAAATCAGGTGATCCCACAGCTGATTGCAAGAATTGACACACCTCGGCCATTGGTGGGACGGCTCATTTACCAGCTGCTCACTGACATTGGAAGGTACCATCCCCAGGTGAGAAACACAGAGTCTTCACACAGGTACACACCACCTATCAAAACTCCAAACTTTGATGAATTGCTCCTTTTTTCTGGTCCCTCCTCTAGGCTCTGATCTACCCGCTGACAGTTGCCTCCAAGTCAACGACGACAGCCCGGCACAATGCTGCTAACAAAATATTGAAAAATATGTGCGAACACAGCAACACGCTCGTCCAGCAAGCCATGATGGTCAGTAATATATATATACCGCTTCCCGCCATGTTTTTTCCCACATGGAAAAACCACAGGCAATGAACTGGTTCATTCTTTTATGCCCTCACCCTGATTTTCGTCGATATCCCGTATTTTTTCGGAGTATAAGATGCACCGGAGTATAAGACGCACAAAGGTTTTGAAGTGGCAAATTAAAAAGGAAATGTTTTTGCACTCTGCAAGCCTTCCCAAAATGGTCCATTTATCGCGAAAACGGGCCTGTATTTTTTGTTTTTTTTTTCAAAAAAAGGGCATGCATAGCCTTTAGGAGGCTTCTAGAGTGCTCCTGGTGATGGAGGAAGGGGGGGAAATTGAGCAGAAAACGGCCCATTTTTCGCTCATTTCTGCCCTCCCCAGCAGAAAACGGCCCATTTTTCGCTCATTTCTGCCCTCCCCAGCAGAAAACGGCCCATTTTTCACTCATTTCTCCCCTCCCCAGCAGAAAATGGCCCATTTTTCGCTCATTTCTGCCCTCCCCAGCAGAAAACAGCCCATTTTTCGCTCATTTCTGCCCTCCCCAGCAGAAAACGGCCCATTTTTCACTCATTTCTCCCCTCCCCAGCCCCCAGGAGCATTCTGGAAGCCTCCTAAAGCCTACGCACGGCCATTTTGGTGAAGGGGGTGAGGTTTCGGGAGGCAAAAAATGCTGAATTCGGGCATTTTTGAGGGGAAAAGGTGCGTCTTATACTCCGAAAAATACGGGATATCATTTCAATTAACTTACATTCCCAGTTCGCTCCCAATTACCAGCTTTGCCTTTGTGGAAATGCTGCTGCTTTTTATTTATTTTTTATTCAGTTTTACAAACGCTGAGGCTTGTTTATTTTTTCGTGCGTGCTTACTTATAGTACGCACAGTTTGAAAGAAATTCGATCAGGGCTCTGCTAGAGTGGATTTTTAAAAAGTTTCATATTTAAATAAAAACCCAGTTCCTCCACTGAGCTTTCAGTTCCTGGTGCATATGGTTCTGCTCCGGCTTGTTAACTTTTATAATCCTTATTTGGATAATCTCTTCCAAGCTGTTGCCCCTCCTCCGATTTGTAACTACTATATACTGCTTCCCTAAAGTCCACTTAAAGCAGCGATTCTCAAATAGTGGGGTGCGCCCCCCTGGGGGGGCGTGAGGCTCCGTAAAGGGGGGCGCGAAGGCTCCCTTTCCATCTGGGTGCAACGGCGGCGAAGGCGTGGGCGAGGCATAATATATCCCGCCTGGAAGTGGCAGCACTTCGGACTGTGGATTTTCATTGGAGCCGCGGGCTGGAGCTGTGCAAGAAGCCTGCTCGGGCGGGGGTGGGAGGGAGGGAAGCATGGGACCGCCCGTCTTCGCCACCGCGTAGCTCGCCTCCCCGCCAGCAGCTCCACTGCCAGCATTCCGTCTGGAAGCGGAAGCGCAACAGCCGCTGTTGGGGAAGGGACAAAGGGGCGGCGGTCGCCCGATCTTGCCACCGCCACCCCTTCGCCCCTGGTAACGGCGACTGTTGTGCTGCTGCTTCCAGCTGGGATGCTGGAGGAGCTGCTGGCAGGGAGGGAGGGGAGGAGGGGAGGAGGGAGTAAGGATAGACAAGCAAGGGAAAGAGGAAAGAAGGCAAGCAGGCAGGAAGGAGGCAGAAGGAAGGAGGGAAGAATGGAACTGGAAGGGAGGCAGGGAAGGAGGGAGGGAGAAAGGAAGGATAGGAGGATAGGGAAAGAGGAAAGAAGGCAGGCAGGCAGAAGGGAGGGAGGTGCAAGGAAGGAAGAAAGCATAGATAAGCAGGAGGGAAAGAAGGCAGGCAGGCAGGAGGAAAGAGGAAGGAGGGAACTGGAAGGGAGGCAGGGAAGGAGGGAGGGAGAAAGGAAGGATAGGAGGATAGGGAAAGAGGAAAGAAGGCAGGCAGGCAGGGGGAAAGAGGAAGGAGGGAACTGGAAGGGAGGCAGGAAGGAAGGGAAGGAGGAAGGGAGGGTGGAAGGAAGGATAGACAAGTAAGAGGGAAAGAGGAAAGAAGGCAAGCAGGCAGGAAGGAGGCAGAAGGAAGGAGGGAAGAATGGAACTGGAAGGGAGGCAGGGAAGGAGGGAGGGAGAAAGGAAGGATAGGAGGATAGGGAAAGAGGAAAGAAGGCAGGCAGGCAGAAGGGAGGGAGGTGCAAGGAAGGAAGGAAGCATAGATAAGCAGGAGGGAAAGAAGGCAGGCAGGCAGGGGGAAAGAGGAAGGAGGGAACTGGAAGGGAGGCAGGAAGGAAGGGAAGGAGGAAGGGAGGGTGGAAGGAAGGATAGACAAGTAAGAGGGAAAGAGGAAAGAAAGCATGTGACTACGGTGGGAGACGAGGAAAGACCGGTGTGCTATGTTATGCAGAGGTGTACTTATAACAATTTTATAGACAAATGATACTATTTACAGTCGCGCGGGGGGGGGGCACGAAATGTTTTCTTCTTTCTAGGGGGGGGCATGACAGAAAATAATTGAGAAGCACTTACTTAAAGCAAGCTTGGGCAGAGAATGAGATCTTTTCCTAAAATCGGGGGGGGGGGGGAGGGAACTGCCCGTCTGTTGTAGCTCTCTTGCCTCCATGCACACTCTCTGCTGTTGCTAAGAGAAAAAATGGGAAAGGGAGCTTGCTAAAGGCTCTTTTGTTACAGAATTGTGTAATTGTTTGAATTGTGTAAGAAGCAGCTTTATGCGTCCCCTGAGAAGAATTGTGTGACTCCTTCTAGCAGTCAGTCTGGGTTAGATCTCTGTTCTGACCACGCCTGTGAAGAAGCCAAAACACAGGCTTGGCTGTTTGCCACTGTTTAATTGCAAGATAATAAATCTTTTGGCCGAAGCCCCAGATAACTCGGAATACAAGAAACAAACCAGATATTCAGACACGGCTCTAAGACATCGACTTTCTTCACTGCTACTTTCAAACGGTTGTTTTCCTGCAAATGTCCCCTCCCAACGCCTCACCTATAAGCTCTCTTGGGAGGGGCCAATCCACAACCACCTGAGCTGAATTATCTTCTATGAGCCTGCCTACTTCTCAGCCCTTCTCACTCTAGCATCAGGGACAGACTGCCTTTTATCCTCCCCACTGCTCCATGCCTCAGGCGCCTCCTGGTGGCCAACCAGCCTCTCCAGTCCCTGCTCTGAGTCTGAACCCTGCACAGGGTCTTCCACATCATTCAGGGCAGACTCAAATGATCCCTCACTATCTGAGTCCTGCATCAGCTGAACCGGATCCTGCTGGGCTACAACGGATCTCTAAGGTCTTTTCCCGTGTACATACATACATACATACATACATACATACATACATACATACATACACGTACCATATTTTTCAGAGTATAAGACGCACCGGAGAATAAGATGCACCATGGTTTTGAAGAGGCAAATTAAAAAAAAAAGTTTTTGCACTCTGCAGACCTCCCCAAAACAGCCCAGTTTTCGCTCATTTCTGCCCTACGCAGCCCCCAGGAGCACTCTGGAAGCCTCCTAAAGCCTATGCATGGCCATTTTAGTGAAGGGGGCGGGGTTTCGGGAGGCAAAAAATGCTGTATTCAGTGTATAAGACGCACCCAGATTTTCAGCCTCTTTTATAAGGGAAAAAGGTGCGTCTTATACTCAAAAAAATACGGTAATCCCTTTAACTTATATACAGTTTTTCACTTTCCTACTGTTCCTAGGTACTCTTTGTATTAATGATGTATCTAGTTTCTAGCCAATTGTTTTCTCTCCATCTTTTAATTCCATGGCTAATTTATCTGCACAGTCGAGGACCTTTTTTATTATCATTGTGTTCGAAGGAATGTTTTCTTGTTTCCAATTCTGAGCAAAAGTAATTCTGGCTGCAGTTATTATATGGAGTATGATATATTGAATTTCTTTGCTTAGGTTTCCCTTCACAATCCCTAGTAGAAACAGTTCTGGTTTCATCACTATTTTTTGTCCCGTAATTTCTTCTAACCATTTTAAAATTTTCATCCAATATTTCTTAGCTTTTGGGCAGGTCCACCACATATGGTAGAATGTCCCTTGTTCATATCAAGAGGATATGTTTTCCCAATTGGTGTAGGCTTGAGACGCCAATCTTCCACTGCCGAGAGGGTAGTTTTTCCTTCAACCTGGCCTTGTTCAACCCATCAGGGTGGGGTGGGGAACATAGAACACGCTTCAGTGAAGAGACTGAGCCTCCCATGCAGTTGAACGCCAGCAAAAAAAAAAACCTTTGCCTTTTAACCTCTCCTGGGGGGCCTTTCCTCTTTTCTGCCACCAGGTGAGCGAAGAGCTGATCCGTGTGGCCATCCTGTGGCACGAGATGTGGCACGAAGGGCTGGAGGAAGCGTCTCGCCTCTATTTCGGGGAGAGGAACGTGAAGGGGATGTTCGAAGTGCTCGAGCCGCTGCATGCCATGATGGAGCGAGGGCCTCAGACGCTCAAGGAAACCTCCTTCAATCAGGTAGCAACGAAAGAGAGAAACAAATCACATTGCAGGCTCACCCATAAAAAAGATATAGGAATACTGGCCTAAAGGAACGGCCTCCGTCTGACATAATGAATTATGCAACAGAGGATTAGGGGACTGGAGGCTAAAACATACGAAGAACGGTTGCAGGAACTGGGTATGTCTAGTTTAATGAAAAGAAGGATTAGGGGAGACATGATAGTAGACTTCCAATATCTCAGGGGCTGCCCCAAAGAAGAGGCAGTCAAACTATTCTCCAAAGCACCTGAGAGTAGAGCAGGAAGCAATGGATGGAAACTAATCAAAGAGAGAAGCAATCTAGAATTGAGCAGAAATTTCCTAACAGTTAAGAACAATTAATCAGTGGAACAGAATTTGCCCCCAGAAGTTGTAATAGAATAGAATATAATAGAATTCTTTATTGGCCAAGTGTGGTTGGACACATAAGGAATTGGTGCATATAACCTCAGTGTACATAAAAAGGAAAAAAAATACATTCATCGAGACTCATAAGATACATACCACACTTAGTGATAGTCGTAGGTTATTAAATAAGCAATCAAATCATAGTAGGAAACAAATACATTCATATAAATCATAGAGATACAAGCAATATGGTTATAGTCATAAGTGGGAGGAGGTAGGTAATAGGAAGGAAGAGAAGAAGAATAGTAATGCAGTCTTAGTAGATAGTTTGACAGTGTTGAGGGAATTATTTGTTTAGCAGAGTGATGGCATTTGGGGAAAAACTGTCCTTGTGTCTAATTGTTCTGGTGTGGAGTGTTCTATAGCGTCGTTTTGAGGGTAGGAGTTGAAACAATTTATGTCTAGAGTGCGAGGGGTCTGTAAATATTTTCACAGCCCTCTTGACTCGTGCAGTATGCAGGTCCTCAATGGAAGGCAGGTTGGTAGCCATTGTTTTTTCTGCAGTTCTGATTATCCTCTGAAGTCCGTGTCTCTCTTGTTGGGTTGCAGAGCCAAAACAGGCAGTTATGGAGGTGCAGAGGACAGACTCCATCATTCCTCTGTAGAACAGAATCAGCAGCTCTCTGGGCAGTTTGAGCTTTCAGAGTTGGCGTAGAAAGAACATTCTTTGCTGTGCCTTTTTTGATGACATTTTGGACGTTAGGTGTCCATTTTAAGTCTTGAGATACGATAGAACCTAGAAACCTGAAGGTCTGATCCACACCATCTGCCTACAAGCCCAGAGCAATTCTTTCCTTTTCCTGCAGGCTTACGGCAGAGATCTGATGGAGGCCCAGGAATGGTGCCGGAAATATATGAAATCAGGAAACGTCAAGGATCTCACCCAGGCTTGGGATCTGTATTATCACGTCTTCCGGCGCATCTCCAAGCAGCTGCCTCAGGTCTGGGGAGAGAGGATCCTCATTTTCACTTGTGGATTTCCCCCCCCCCCCCATCTGTCCTTCAGAACGCCTCCTAACCAGCTTCCTTTGCTTGCTTCCCCTCTTGCCAACAACAGCTGACTTCCTTGGAGCTCCAGTACGTTTCCCCCAAACTCCTGATGTGCCGGGATTTGGAGCTGGCCGTCCCGGGGACGTACGACCCGAATCAGCAGATCATCCGCATTCAGTCCATCGCGCCCTCCCTGCAAGTCATCACCTCGAAACAGAGGCCGAGGAAGTTGACCTTAATGGGTGAGAAATTGTCTCTGACAAGCAAAGAGGCTTTGGGGGCTTCTCGGAGGCCTCCGATTTTGCTTGGCTTCTCTCGGCCACGGACGAGTTGCCTGATTCCAGATGTATCCATTGCCGGCTCCCTCTTGCAGAACGGCATCCAATTAAAAAGACATCGTGTTCGGAAGAGCAAGCCGATGCAATGATTCCTTGGGCAGCCGTATCCCATTCATGTACCTCTCAGGATGGAGAACAAATGAAATTTTTGTAGCTGTCCAGTTCATGAGCAGATCCTTTAAGGAGGCCAATCAGTCGAGCAATAAAACGCATCCAGGCTAAGAAAGGGGAAGTGTAAAATTAATGGGTGTAGTGACAATTGAAGAAGCTCGGGAAGGATCAGCGAATGTTTCAAGATGAATCAAGATCACGTGAAGTGTTAATACCACTTTATAAGGCCTTGGTAAAGCCACACTTGGAATACTGCATTCAGTTCTGGTCGCCACGATGTAGAAAAGATGTGGAGACTCTAGAAAGAGTGAAGAGAAGAGCAACAAAGAGGATTAGGGGATTGGAGGCTGAAACATGAAGAACGGTTGCAGGAACCGGGTATGTCTAGAAGGACTAGAGGAGACATGATAGCATTGTTCCAATATCTCAGGGGTTGCCACAAAGAAGAGGGAGTCAAACTATTCTCCAAGGCACCTGAGGGCAGGACAAGAGGCAATGGGTGGAAACTAATCAAGGAGAGAAGCAACTGAGAACTGAGGAGAAACTTCCTGACAGTTAGAACAATTAATCAGTGGAACAGAAATTGCCTCCAGAAGTTGTGAATGCCCCAACACTGGAAGTCTTTAAGAAGATGTTGGATAGCCATTTGTCTGAAACGGTATAGGGTTTCCTGCCTAGGCAGGGGGTTGGACTAGAAGGCCTCCAAGGTCCCTTCCAACTCTACTATTGTATTGTATTGTATTGTTTTGGCTTACAGGTTTTTGTTTTATTCTAGTACATTTTGCCTTGTTCAAAATTAACTTAACAAGGGGCAGTGTGTGCTTATTATTTGACTGTAGGAACTTAACCAATGGCAATAGCGCTTAGACTTATATACCACTTCATAGTGCTTTACAGCCCTCTCTCAAGTGATTTACAGCGTCCGCCTATTGCCCCTAACAATCTGGATCCTCATTTTATTAACCCCTGAAGGATGAAAGTTTGAGTCAACCTTGAGCCGGTGAGACTCCAATTGCTGGCAGTCAGCAGAAGTAACCTGCAGTACTGCGTTCTAACCACTGTGGCACTAAAGCAACCTAATACTACCCCTTCTAATTTGCCTCGGAGACAAGTCCTTTCTTGGTTCAATCAGTTTTACACACCTCAAGGGTGTATTTTCTTTTTCCACAGGAAGCAACGGACACGAGTTTGTGTTTCTTCTGAAAGGACACGAGGATCTTCGCCAGGATGAAAGAGTGATGCAGCTCTTCGGCCTTGTGAACACTCTCCTCGCCAACGACCCCACGTCCCTCCGTAAAAACCTCAGGTGCCTCACCTGCCTTCATCCCAGCCAGCATAGATGGCTTGCTAAAAAGATGGGTGAAAGTCAACAGCTAATTCTATTTCTAGAAACTAGAAATGCATCAGTCTCAGCCCTAAAAGTAATAAATTACCATATTTTTCGGAGTATAAGACACTCCGAAGTATAAGACGCACCTAGCTTTTGAGGAGGAAAATGGGGGGGGGGGATCTGCCTCTGCCTCCCAGGAGTTTTCCTCCTTGCAGCAAACAGCAAACAGTACAGACAATATACACTGTTTGTGGTGTTACATTTTCAGACTATACTTGTATAAATGCTGTTAAAATTGATGTGGCTTTCTGGAAGTATACGTTATTCTCCGCTATTTAAAAAAAGATACAATAGCACTGGGCCTCTTCAGATCATGCATTTATTTTAAAAGCATTTTGTTAAGTTGTCTAGAACAATAATAAAGCAGTCTTTAAAAAATAAGACTAATAATTTGAACATTCTATAGGCATTTACAGTTATTGACTTACCTCCTTGCAGCAAAAAGCAAACAGTGTGATTAGCACAAGAAAAAAAAATCTGCCTCTGCCTCCCAGCAATTTACCTCCCTGCAGCAAACAGCAAGTTTCACTTTCAATTTCAGCAGGGGCCTCCCGATCATCAGCTGTTTCAGGCTGCAGGGATTGCCATAGCCTATTGCAGCCTCCACAAGGCCCATTTTCTCCATTTGCTGCAAGGAGGTAAATTGCTGGGAGGCAGAGAGCAAAGGGTGGGGGCCAGTGGGTGGGCGGGGCTACATTCGGTGTATAAGACGCACCTAAATTTTCACCCTCTTTTAGGGGGAAAAGGGTGCGTCTTATACTCCGAAAAATACGGTAACACATAAACTAAAATGAAGATAAAGGGCAACAAGTATCTGTCATTGTTTGCGATGACATGAATACAGTTTCATCACCAACCTGTTTGGCTTTAATGCCAGCCTTGACCACCCCAATGATAGGGTGATAGGCAGAATCCTGCTTATTATTCAAGGGGTTAGTTGTGCTTCCTACTTAGGGACATAACTTTGCAGATGGAGCCAATGAAGCAGAAGAATTCCGTTAACTAAAACTGATGGCATGATCCCTGCCAATGTGCCAATCAGAAATTGATTTTCTGAACCAGTAACTTGACCCTGTCCTACTAATGGGAACCGATGGAAAGAGTGGGCTGTTGAGCAAATGATTAAACGGGAACAATACAGTGGAATATAGAAGCAGAATATAGAGGGGTTAGAAGAGAGAGAAGAGAACCCTTAGTGGAGTTGCCATAACTTTACTAGATGCTTTTTTTGAATGCTGCAATAGTTAGCAATCCCATTTTAAGAATGAGAGAAGTAGCATGAAGTTGCCAATGCCAGCCGGATCTTTGTGCGAGGCCCAATTCGGCCATGATTACAGGCTGCTCCAGGTAAGCCGACAGGTCGTGCAAACTCACTAGGACAGTGTGTCCTTCGGCCTCCATGTGTGTCTGTGAGCACATTTTTTGAAATCCCATTTGTCTGCGAGCACAAATCCCAGCCTTTTCAACACGGATTCTCCTCCTCCTCCTTTCTCCTCTTCCAGCATCCAGCGCTATGCGGTGATCCCTCTCTCCACCAACTCCGGGCTTATCGGCTGGGTGCCTCACTGTGACACCCTACACGCTCTGATTCGAGACTACCGGGAGAAGAAAAAGATTCTACTCAACATTGAGCATCGCATCATGCTGAGGGTGAGCTCCTGCCCCCTGCTCAATCCTCAAGAGTTCTGCAACTCATGTATTCTGTCCCTGAATCTCAGGCTGAGGAGACACGGCTTGATAGCCATACGCAGTTCTCCCAAAGTTGTTTTTTCAGGAGGCAACCGAACCTTTTTGGTTTTTCTATTTCGCTTCTCATCCAGGAAGCTTCTTCAGCTCTGACTGGATGGCAGTGTCAACGCCTAAAGCGTTTCCATGACTGCTATCAACTTGAGAAGGAGGGCGGGGGGGGAAATGCCATGCATACTTTTGGCCAGAGTAAAAGTCTCATATTTCTGTACTGGGATGTGAATGCGCATGTCCAGAACCCTGCCGTAACGTCCTGTTGGAGAATGTGATTGATGACCTAAGCCAGAGGTGGTGGTGGGGGCACAGGGGTAAAATTCAGACGCCATTAAGTGGGATTTAGTTTCGGCTACACAGAAGTCCGTGCCAAGATGTTAGTCCTAATAAACGAATGGGGGTTTTTTTGAACTTTGTCTCGGGGCTCGTAAATTAATTAG
Source organism: Natrix natrix natrix (assembly GCA_029891615.1). Classification (NCBI taxonomy): domain Eukaryota; kingdom Metazoa; phylum Chordata; class Lepidosauria; order Squamata; family Natricidae; genus Natrix; species Natrix natrix. Next base: position 139,885 of record JAKRSK010005496.1, on the reverse strand, counting down.
ACCAACTCTTGGAAACTTCACAGGCAGGGTATGGAAGGATTTACGCTCCTTGCAGACAGCTGGTCATTTGCATTCTTTTATGGAGAGTCGTTGAGGCCACCTGGAAGGTTTACCTGTGTCCTCAGAGTCACCTGAGTGGTGCAAATCGAGGAGGAGCCTTTTTGGAACTGCTGAAAGGACTGTGTTGTAGACTGGAGATAGAGGATGTCATACCCCCACCCCCCCTCTGTTGAGAGAGGTCTGTTCTTTCAAACCGGCGGTCCTCTGTGTCCAAAATGTGGACTTTTCAGTCTTGAAAAGAGTGGCTTTTTCTTGGATGAGAAGCGAAACGTCTTTAAAGTAAAACCAGAAAGTCCAGTTGCCTCTTGAAAAAGCAGCTTTGGGACAACCAAGACCCGGAGGACCGAGAATCTCCATAGACATACGCCGTTAGTTTTGCTCTCTGGAGCAGCGGCCACACCCAGTATCAGAATGGTTCCTGCATTTCTTTCCTACCTGTCCAAACTTTTTTTTTTCCTCCCTGAAAAAGGATATCAATGGCTAATGAATGGTTATTAATCTAATTGTTCTTAGATGGCTCCCGATTATGATCATCTCACTCTAATGCAAAAGGTGGAAGTATTCGAACACGCGGTCAACAATACAGCCGGTGATGACCTGGCCAAGCTTCTGTGGCTGAAGAGCCCGAGCTCAGAGGTACAGCTGAGGCCCATTCCTGTTCCTTCTTCCGAACCCTGAAAATGCCTCTGGTCTTCCCGTCAAGATTGGAACAAAAACTTGGATAAATTGTCACGCGAATAAAACAATCCACTCTGTTTTTACTTCCCATTTTGAAATATCTGTGTTAAGAGCTGAAATAGCCGCTGTTCCACATTCTTTTCTAAAAAAGAAAAGAAAATATGTCCCAAATGGGCATAAATCACCCACTTTTTGGTTCGACAGGTGTGGTTTGACCGAAGAACGAATTACACTCGTTCATTGGCTGTGATGTCGATGGTTGGCTACATTTTGGGTCTTGGCGACAGGCAAGTGGAACTAAACCTATTTCCCTAAAGAATAAAAAAGGCATTCACAAGAATACAATTTACCCCGCAAATGTTTTTACTGGGTATAACTAAGGATTTTACTATAGGGGAAACAAAATTGGTTTTGTATATGGTTACAGCAGCTAGGTTGTTGATTGCGCAACATTGGAAAAAAGATTTTTTACCGACAATTGATCAATGGATTCAGAAAGTGGCGGGTTTTGCCGAAATGGCAAAAATCTCAGCTTTCTTAAAAGGTCAGAAGCAGGAGAATTATACACAGGAATGGGTAAAATGGATTGATTACATACAGAATAAATACCAGACTAGGAAGTAATATAGGTACTTTAGGTAAGAATGCCTAGACTGACAGATGATCAGAGTAAATAATATATGGGATGCTTGGAATTGTTAGAGTGGTATACAGCGGAAGCCAGGGGGGTGGGTTTGATTGGGAGGTGGGGGAGGGCTAGGGTGGGGAAATATATATGCATAATTAATCTATAAGATGGGATTAATGAGATATTGTTACTTTAAGAGAAATTTATATTATGATCTATATATGTTTAATTAATTTAGAAGATGGGGTTAATGGGCTATTGTTACTTTAAGAGAAACTTATATTATGATTGTTGGGTAAAAAAATAAAATAAAAAAAGGCATTCACAATCCCTGCTCTGTTCACAAGACCACCTATTAATAAATCATAATAACAGTGATGCAAGTCATTTTGCTGGATTGTATGCAGTGCCCATAGATAAATACGAACTAAAGTTTGGGGAAAAAAGGGTGTCAAGAGTTAATCCCTTACCACTCAGCAATGGACACAAGAAGAAAAATGAGATACATGAGAGAGAGAGAGAGAGAGAGAGACAAACGCCCTCTAATGACCACCTATATATAGATGGTAAATGACTTGCGTGGATCCCACCAGTCTTAAATAGGCTATACCTATACTGCTATATCATCCTCCTTGCATCAGCTTACAGATTACAGTTTACAACCTTACATCAGCTGGCAGCTATTAAATTCTCAGTACCTGACAAAGGGAATCAAAGAACTGAGCCGAGCAGAATTGTGCTTTATTTAATCGTTTGGGGAGGTTAGATATAGGATGTGACATTCTGAGTTCCTGCCACAAATTGTTCAGTAAACAGTGTGGTTCTTTCAAACAGGCATCCCTCCAACCTTATGCTGGACCGGCTGAGTGGCAAAATCCTGCACATCGACTTCGGAGATTGCTTTGAGGTAAGCTGGTGAGATTTGCCTTTTAGAAAACGAAGCACTCAGTTAAGGTAAGTTAAGGGGGGGGAAAAATATCACTCCTTATTTCGTATCCACTCAGGGCTGAAGTGACAAGACACACAGAGAGACCTAATTTCTCTCTTTTAATGTTAACTTAAATATGGGCAATTCAGGGTTTTCTGCTGTGGGAAAGTATGAGTTGAACCCAAAGAGGGATGAAGATCAGGAAAGACATTGAATAGAAGATAAGGCAGAACAGAACAACGGAGTTGGGAGGGACCTTGGAGATCTTCTAGTCCAACCCCCTGCTTAGGCAGGAAAGCCTACACCACTACAGACAAATGGTTGTCCAACATCTTCTTTAAAACTTCCAGTGTTGGAGCATTCACAACTTCTGGAGGCAAGTCGTTCCACTGATTAATTGTTCTAACTGTCAGGAAGTTTCTCCTTAGTTCTAGGTTGCTTCTCTCCTGGATTAGTTTCCTCTCATTGCTTCTTGTCCTGCCCTCAGGTGCCTTGGAGAATAGTTTGATTCCTTCTTCTTTGTGGCAACCCCTGAGATATTGGAAGACTGCTATCATGTCTCCCCTAGTCCTTCTTTTCATTAAACTAGACATACCCAATTCCACCAACTGTTCTGCCATCATTTTGCTCCCTACTACCATGGTCCTGAAATCAGTTTGGCCAACTTAAATGAAAACCTCAGCAACCCCGAACCACAGTCCTTCCAGGCTTCGATACCTTTCAGCCCTCACTGTTCCTTCCTTTGAAGCCTTTCTTTGCCTGGATTTTAGGTGGCGATGACCCGAGAGAAATTCCCTGAGAAGATCCCTTTCAGGCTAACCCGGATGTTGACCAACGCCATGGAGGTAAGCCAGATCCTACAGCAGGGGTGTGACAAACTCAAGGCCCAGGGGGCTGAAGGCGGCCCGCAGAGTGCTTAGATCTGGTCCATGGGGCCAGCCTGAAAACAGCAAAGGACCGGCCCGCGATGCCTCTGCCTGTGAAAACGGAGCTCGGGAGGGTCGCGGGCCGAAGAAGCTTCTTCAGCTCCCAAGTTTCTGTTTCTTGGATGAGAAGCGAAACGTCTTCAAAGAAAAACCCGAAGGTCCAGTTGCCTCTTGAAAAAGCACCTTTGGGACAATCGTGACCGTGTCTCAACTGACATTCCCCCCCCCTTTTCCTTCCCCCCCCAGGTCACAGGCTTAGATGGAAACTACCGAATCACCTGCCATACCGTGATGGAAGTCTTACGAGAGCACAAAGACAGCGTCATGGCCGTATTAGAAGCCTTCGTATACGACCCCTTGCTCAACTGGAGGCTGATGGACAGTAGGTTGCCCGGAAATGAATAGACAGTGACTGGGGGACCCAACATACCTGAACCACCTCTCTCTCTCTCCTAGGCGGTACCCCCAAAATCAGCTTAGAATACAGATTAGTCTAAAAATCAAGAATCTGACTACAAGTTACCTGACTCACCCATTTTTTAAAATAGCATATGCACCAAAGATATTGTGTCTCAAATCATAATTGGGCAATAAAGAATTCTAGTCTAGTCTTTTCCATTCCATTCTATTCCATTCTACTATTCTGTACTCCTATTCTATTCTATTTCATTCCATTCCATTCTGTATTCTATTCCATTCCATTCTATTCCATTCTACTATTCTGTACTCCTATTCTATTTCATTCCATTATATTCTGTATTCTGTTCTATTCTATTCCATTCTATTCTGTATTCTGTTCCATTCTATTCCGTTCTATTCTGTATTCTATTCTATTCCATTCCATTCCATTCTTTATTCCATTCTATTCTGTATTCTATTCTATTCTGTATTCTATTCCATTCCATTCTGTATTCTATTCTGTATTCTATTCTATTCCATTCCGTTCCATTTTATTCTCTATTCTATTCTATTCTCTATTCTATTCTGTATTCTATTCCATTCCATTCTGTATTCTATTCTATTCTGTATTGTATTCTATTCTATTCTGTATTGTATTCTATTCTGTATTCTATTTTATTCTGTATTCTATTCCATTTCATTCTGTATTCTATTCTGTTCTGTTCTGTATTCTATTCCATTCCATTCCATTCTCTATTCTATTCTATTCTGTATTCTATTCTATTCTATTCCATTCTCTATTCTGTTCTATTCTATTCTGTATTCTATTCTATTTTGTATTCTATTCTGTTCTAGTTTTTATGAGTTGCAGCTCCCTACATCAGGTGCCAGTCTGAGCCCTAGCTTAGGAAACCTTCTGCTTTCTAATAATTCTGTCCATTGGGAAAGGGTGTTACCCGATACCTGATTTTGGCTAGCCTAGAACTAACATGGCCCACCTCTTTAACAATCCCTGTTCACGTAAAGAAACAGACAATTTAGGTGGTTGTTTAATGACAGGTAGTCCTCAACTTACACCCGCAATTGAGCCCAAAGTTGATGTTGCTAGGTGGGAAATTCATTAAGTGAGTTTTGCCCGATTTTTTACCACCTTTCGTTAAGTGAATCACGGCAGTTGTCAAATTAGTCACACAGTCGTTAAGGAAATCTGGTTTCCCCCCTTGACTTTACTTACCAAAGGGGATAACATGATCCCGGGAACGCTGCGACCGTCATAAACGTGTGTCAGTTGTCAAGCACCCGAATGTAAATCATGTGACCGTACGGGTCACAAGCGCGAAAAATGTCACAGGTCACTGTTTTCAGCGTCGTCGTAACTTTGGACTGTCACTAAGTGAACTGTGAATAAGTCGAGGATTACCTGTGCGTGGGGCAAAAGAAACAAAAGCTTCTTAGGATTTCCGTAAGGCAGGGGTGTCCAAACTTGGGAACTTTAAGACTTGTGGACTTCAACTCCCAGAATCCCCCAGCCAGCCATGCTTGGCTGGCTGGGGAATTCTGGGAGTTGAAGTCCACAAGTCTTAAAGTTCCCAAGTTTGGACACCCCTGCCGTAAGGGCTCCTCTCCAGAACTAGTTGGCTCTTACAATAAGAGATATCGCTTGTAACATGCTCTTGTCGGGGGGGGGGGAAGGCTGGGCCGTGGGGGGCAAAGGAACCTGGAATGACCCCCCCTTTTCTTTCTTTGCAGCAAACACCAAAGGTAATAAGCGATCTCGGACCCGGACAGATTCGTACTCTGCTGGCCAGTCAGTCGGTGAGCAGGGACCAAGGCGTCCTCTGTTTTTCTCTACGTTGTGTTGAATGGGCACAATATTTGAGTTCCCTCCCCTTTCTCTAATTTGGCTTAAGCTGCTCGAGAGGGAAGCACCAAGATTATTTCTTTGCAAAGCTGTTCTTTTGACCCCTTGACCTTTTCCCCCTCTGTTGAAGGGGAAGGGAGGGCAACCCTCGGAGTCCCACGGAGGCTTTCTCAATTGCATCTGAGCAGGGGGTTAGACCACATCTCATTACGCCCCAAATTCCCCCTGTCTTTTACCATCTTAGGGTCTAATACCTAAATTCTCTCTCTCTCTCTCCCTTCCAAGCAGCCTATCCCTCTTTGCCTGCTTGAATCCGTCTCAATGTAACAGAAGGAAAGTCAGGAGCAGAATATTTTGTCTTTATCTAACCGCTTTCCTCCTTTTTAAAGAAATGTTGGACAGCGTGGAGCTGGGTGAAACAGCCCACAAGAAAGCCGGAACAACAGTGCCTGAATCTATCCATTCCTTCAGTAAGTTAGAGGGCCTATTTTTTTTCCCCGTTCGGGCTCCATTTTTTTAAAAAAAATAGCTTCACGTCTCTAAAATTGATGTTCCGCTTCAAAATGTACGACATAAAACAAGTGATTAATAATAAGATGAGTGGTCACATTTGCGAGGGGTTCGATTACCTCTTTATAAATTGTTCTGCATTAAGGGCCATTACAACATTTCATGGTGGCAGGTTCCCCATCCCATCTTTCCTATAAAATGATCTTATTCTGTCCTCAATTTACTTTTGCAGTTTCCTTTGAGTAAACTCAAAAGGAGTTCTTTTATTCTTATAAGAAGAATAAAACTAAGATCGTGGCATCCGGTCCTCCCTGGCAAATAGATGGGGAAGAAATGGAGGTAGTGACAGATTTCATTTAACTGGGCTCCATGACCACCGCAGATGGGGACTGCAGCCAAGAAATTAAAAGACGCTTGCTCCTGGGGAGGAAAGCTATAGCAAATCTAGACAGCATCCTAAAAAGCAGAGACATCACCCTGCCAATACAAGGGCGTCTAGTCAAGGCGATGGTTTTCCCAGTTGCAATGGATGGCTGTGAAGGTTGGACCATAAGGAAGGCTGAGCGCCAAAGAATGGAGGCCTTTGGACTCTGGTGCTGGAGAAGACTCCTGTGAGTCCCCTGGACTGCAAGGCCATCCAACCGGTCAGTCCTAGAGGAGATCAACCCTGACTGCTATTTAGAAGGACCTAAATCCTGAAGAGGAAACTCCAGTACTTTGGCCACCTGATGAGAAGGAAGATGGACTCCCTGGAGAAGAGCCTCATGCTGGGAACGATGGAGGGCAAAAGAAGAAGGGGACGGCAGAGAAGGAGGTGGCCGGATGGAGTCACGGAAGCAGTCGGCATGAACTTAAATGGACTCCGGGGGATGGTAGAGGGCAGGAAGACCTAGAGCAGGGGTGTCCAAACTTGGGAACTTTAAGACTTGTGGACTTCAACTCCCAGAATTCCCCAGCCAGCCAGAATTCTGGGAGTTGAAGTCCACAAGTCTTAAAGTTCCCAAGTTTGGACACCCTTGACCTAGAGGAATATTGTCCATGGGGTTGCAATGGGTCGGACGTGACTTTGCAACTAACGAGGAGGAGGAGGAGAAGAAACCATGTTGTTTGGCTTACAATTCAAAAGCCTCAAGGACCCCCCTGTCTTGCCTTTCAAAGAACATTCTCTGGTTCCTCTTTGCTTTGTTAATATACAAGGTTGGGGGGTGTTCAGAACTGGACCAATGAGCCTGTTATGGATAGGATCATTTCCCCCTTTAATCAGCATCCAGAAAACTGACTTTTAAGGATTCTACCCATGACGCAAATAAATAACTGCAGATGGATGGCTCGGAATCGTCAAATTTAACTGTGGCTCACCTTTCTCACCCTCCCTTCCCCCCCCCCTATCTTTTAGTTGGGGATGGCCTTGTGAAACCAGAAGCCCTAAATAAGAAAGCCATTCAGATCATCAACAGAGTCCGGGATAAACTCACAGGTGAGTAACTAACCTGTGCATCTCTTGTCACAAACAATTTGCAAGTTTTAGCTATCGTCCAGGAGGAGGATAGTGAAAAATGGTAGGGGGGGGGGGAGAGAAGCCAGAAATAGGTGCACTTAGATGATGATGTAAAAATCAGAAGAGAAAATGAGGGAGTCAGTCAGTTAAGACTTGATGGCAAAGGTTGAATTCTAAGCGCTCACATCCATCAAGCGCGAAAACTCCTTATCCAGAAGAGGAAGAAAACTGTTATGGCCGGCCAGTGGAGCTGGCAGCAGATTCGGACAGTGAGGAGGTTGGGGAGGAACATGGGCCAGTCCTGGAGTCTGGGGAGGGCTCTGATGAGGGCTCTGTGTCGGAGGCAGAGAGAGGTACTTGCGGGATCGCATCCTACCACACACTTCCCTGCGACCGATTCGCTCTCACAGGGAGGGGCTCCTCCGGGTGCCGTCCACTAGGCAGTGCCAACGGGCGACACCTAGGAATAGAGCCTTCTCTGTGATGGGCCCAACCCTCTGGAATGACCCCCCCCCCCCCGATATCAGAACCACCACCGACGTTCTCTCCTTTCGACGAAAACTGAAGACTCACCTGTTCCGTTTAGCCTGGACCATTTATAACCTCATTATACCTCTTGGCAGATATATTTTAACTGGGTAATTTTAATTGGGTATTTTTTAGGATTGTTTATATATTGTTTTTATCTGCTTTACCTGTACAGTGTTGTATTGCCTCCTCTTCTATGTTTTTTATGTTTGCATGTTTGTAGCCCATTTTATCTATTTCATTTGACTGTACACCGCCCCGAGTCCCTTTGGGGAGAGGGGGCGGTATAAAAATCGAAATAAAGGTAAAGGTAAGAGGGCCAGGGCCATATGCCAGTTATCAGCTGCCTTCAGAGTCAGACATCAGTGAGGCAGACGAACAGCTGGAGCCTGTTCCCAGTGTGCGCATGGACAGAGTTGCCAGACGAAGGGAATAGCTAAAGGACAGGGCTCGACTTGGGAGGAAGGACACAGGTGGACAATGAGTGTCCCCTCTCAGAGGAAATAAAAGAGGAGCGAAAAGGGAGTGGAGTTTGCAGGAGAGAATTAATTAGCTTCATTGGTTCCTGACTCTCCGAGACTCCTGGCCAAGTTCTGCAGAGATCGGCCTGGCAGCTCTCCAAGCCAGATAAGGTCTGTGACCGTAAATCCTCCCTCGAAAGACTTTGCTGGAGGCGAATGAGCGGAATTCACCGTCAGTTAATAAAAGGGTTTTTTGTTGGGACCAGGAGTTGGCTCGCTGCTCTTGTTCTACAGGAACAGAAAAACCTCGATGGAATAGTTCAACTGGTTAGTCTTTGCGGTGATTACACTGCCTGTCTTGCTGAGAAAGGCCCATGTTCCCTAACACACACACCCCTCTTGTTCTTCCCTTGCCAAGGACGAGACTTCTCCCACGACGAAACCCTGGACGTGCCTACCCAGGTGGAGCTGCTCATTAAGCAGGCCACTTCCCACGAGAACCTTTGCCAGTGCTACATCGGATGGTGAGTGTGTGTGTGTGTGGGGGGGGACTTTTCAGCCCAGCCTGGGAAAGGGCCTGTGGCTGGACCACGGAAGAGAATCAAATTGGCCACTGTTATGGATAGTCTAACATCTCGGGCTCAAGCAGGGGGTTGGACTAGAAGACCTCCAAGGTCCCTTCCAACCCCATTACTCCGTTTGCAAGTAGTCCTCGGCTTACGATCACAACGTAAGCCCAACATTTCTGTGGTTAAAGCGAGACGTTCGTTCAGTGAGCTTTGAACCCATTTTACGCCTCCTCTTTCTTGCCTCCGTTGTTAAAGTGAATCGCTACAGCGGATAAGTTGGTAGCCCCGGTTGTTAAGCGAATCTGGGTTCCCCCTTGACTTTTGCTCGTCAGTGGGTCGAAAAAGAGATTGGCGCCTCTCATTTGAGAGGAAGCTTCTAGTTAGTCGGCTTGATCCTGAACACGAGTCCCTGTTCAAGCCATCTCTCTCTCTCTCTCTCATTGTCACAACGAATCAGATGGCTCATGACCTGTGACCCAAGGGACGATACTTTACTTCTTTTTCACTGTTGAAGATCCAAAAGCATTTTGAGTGCCCCAAAACTCTTGGAATTTAAAAAAAGTTCTTTTCCTCGTCTCGTTTAGCCGCCTAAGCCTTCTTTCCTTCCCTCCCTCCTTCCTTTCCTTTTTCTCTCTCTCTCTTTCCTTCCTTCCTTCTTTCCTTCCTTCACGGCTGCATCTCTCCTGTCCAAGTTTCATGAGCTGACAGTGGGAAGATTGATCCTTTCCTTTCCCTTCCCTTATCTACCTTCCTTCTTCCCTCCCTCCTCTTCCTTTCCTCCATTTATCTTTCCCTTCCTTTCCTTTCCTCACCATCCTTCCTTCCTTCCCTCCCTCGTATTCCTTTTCTCCATTTATCTTTCCTTTCCCTTCCCTTCCCTCCCTCACCTTCCTTTTCTCCATTTATTTTCCTTCCCTTCCTTCACCTTCCTTCTTCCCTCCCTCACCTTCCTTTTCTCCATTTATCTTTCCTTTCCCTCACCATCCTTCCTTCCTTCTTCCTTCCCTCACCTTCCTTTTCTCCATTTATTTTTCCTTCTCTTCCCTCACCATCCTTCCTTCCTTCCTTCTTCCCTTCCTCACCTTCCTTTTCTCCATTTATCTTTCCTTTCCCTTCCCTCACCTTCCTTTTCTCCATTTATCTTTCCTTTCCCTTCCCTCACCATCCTTCCTTCCTTCTTCCCTTCCTCACCTTCCTTTTCTCCGTTTATCTTTCCTTTCCTTTCCTTTCCTCACCATCTTTCCTTCCTTCTTCCCTCCCTCACCTTCCTTTTCTCCATTTATCTTTCATTTCCACTTTTCTCCTTTCCTTTCCTTCCCCCCCCCCCCCTTTTCCCATATCTTCCTCACAAATCCCCAGGGAAAGCTCAGTCGGACTTCAAAAGCAAAGCTGTCCCAGTTGCATAGGAATTCCCCGCCAGATTGTTTGACTGCTTGATGATTGCTCTCTTCTCCTCCAGGTGCCCTTTCTGGTAACCGAAAGGCCTGCGTCCAACCGTCTTCCTGGCTCCCTCTCTAGCCTCTGGTATCCCCACGGGACTCTTTCCCAGAATCGATGGGGAGTAAAGATGGACTCCGGCTTGAGGGTGGAGGGAAAACAGTTTTTCTCAAAGTTTGGGAGTTGTGGAGGAGGAAAAAACAACAACGAAGGCTTCTTTTACAAGACACAACCTCCAAGACACAGCTGGGTAATGTAGTCCAGCCATTTCTGGGGCCTCCGGATCACCTTGTTTCAGGTGTGGGGAAGCGAAGAATGCCTACGAACCAGCCCTTAGTTCACCCGACTGGCCAATAGCTAGGCCAGCCAGGCTGCAGTTGAAGTTTGTGAAGCCACAATTGCAGCATGTTTTTAAAGAATGCATGGAATGGCAATTGTTGTAGCAGCAATGAGCTGGCACGCATGGGGGGCCTTGCAGAAGATTTTATTATCCAGGCTGTTGTCATAACAGCCCAGAAAATGAAAGGAACAATAAAGTACTTTAACATTGAATGTTACAACTGTTTGCAGAGACGGTAGAAGAAAATAGATCCTTGCGGAAAGAAAAGAGAATTCAACCTCTGGTAGAATATCCACCTATTTCCCCACTATTTTTGCTTGTGTTCTTACCCTTTGTGCATTTGGAGGGAGAGCAAAAAGTAATTCTCAGGCGTTGAAAAGCTTTGGGTTTTCCCAAATATTGCAAGCAAACGGCACAAATTGTTTTTGTGTTTCGATGCCTTGTGGTAGCCTAATTATGATTATTTTTCGTGCCCAATAAAGTCCATCCTGTCGTAACGGTCTGGATACTGGATGTGCTTTCTTTTAAAAATGCTCTTATTTTCAGAGGGAACGAGGAGGAGACAACCTCCTCCGGGCCACTTCACCCCGGAGGTTACTTCACTTTTAACTTTTCCGGGGGAAGGAAAAAGGTTTGCAAGAACACAGTTCTCGGTTATTGCGCCTGCTCTTTCGCACGGGACTTAAGAAGACCAGAGAACATTTGAACCTGGTCAGTGGCAGACACCACTTGGCTTGCCTGACAAATGAATGTAGTTCCCCCGGCAGGGACACTGGCCGAAGTGACAGTGTCTAATCTCTCGGCCGTGTCTGTTGTACAAGGCCTTGTCTAGGGAAAACGGTCCAACGGTGACGCTCGTTTTGGTAATCCTCATCCTTTGGGATTTCCCCCTGTCTTTGGCCATTTTCAAGCACTTCATGAGCTTGGTACCAAAACTCGATTGCTGCCAGTTGAAATGCAGGCCTTGGTGCTGAAAAAAGATGTGACGGACTCCAGGAGGGATATTGTGAAAACCATGCGAGACCTGCCAAAGAGAGAGAGAGAGGGGGGAGAGAGAAGAGAGAGGGAGACAAGGTGAGTTGCCTTTGAGACAAACCTCAGCGCCAGGTTGGGGAATAAGGACCACCATTCCAGGGGATTCCCCTTCTCTTACCTGGCGCCATTCGTTATTGTACTCGGAGTCGTATCTGTACTTGTTCTTGGAATGATACTCTCGGATGACTTTGAAATCCTCGGACAACAGCTTCACACACAACTTGTAATGGCTGTTGAAGCTGCTGTAAAACCTACGGTGGGGGGAAAGCGGAGAGACAAGGATTGAAGCCAGCACATCCTTGTCTCAGGATGGCCAGGCAAGGCTTGGCCAAGAGCTTGCTGGAGGAGAAGGAGCTTGGAGACCGAACAATACAACAGACAGGAGCTCCAGTGCCAATTCTGGCCAGCATTCATTATTATTATTATTATTATTATTATTATTAGTATTATTATTATTATTTGAATTTATAGACCGCCCCCTCTCCCCGAAAGGACTCGGGGCGGGGTACACACAACAACTAAAAAACCATATACATAGTAGAAAATATTAAATACCCCTTAAAAATAGATTAAATACAAAGCCTGTACAATAAAATTAAAAATTAAAAAAACAGTCTAAAAAAGTCTACCCCGAAAATTTAAAATACCGGCCAGAGGATTGAAGATTAAAACTACGGTTAGGCCAGGCCAGCTAAGTGGAACAAGTGGGTCTTAAGTTTCTTGCAGAAGGAGCAGAGATCAGTGGTTGTTCTGATGTCAGGGGGGAGGTCATTCCAGAGGGTCGGGCCCATTCCTGGTCTCCAAACTCTTGCCATTTGACTTGGTGATGGAATAGCACTTATATACCGCTTCACAGTGCTTTACATCCCTCTCTAAGCGGTTTACAAATGTCAGCCTATTGCCCCTAACAATCTGGGTCCTCATTTTACCCACCTTGGAAGGATGGAAGGCGGAGTCAACCTTGAGCTGGTCAGAATCAAACACCTGGCTGTCGGTAGAGTCAGCCACATAGGGGTCATAGCTAAGGTCTGAGTTCCCAGCTTTGGTTGAAGTTTGGTTGATGCAATGAAGGGGCTGCTTATGGCTGAAGGCTAATCCTACCTTTGTTCAGACCTTGCTGTAGGAAATGTGCTTATGAATAGAGCTATCTATCTCTCTTATCTCTGACAAGTGCTGACACCTGTTGAGGGCTATTAAGGAAGGGAGGGGATGCTTGCCAAGAGCATATTTCTCCACTTCTCATCCACGGAAATGTAATAATCTGCCTTTTTATCAGTTCTCAAAATATTTCATTCTTCTAGGAGAGGGGTGGGTGTTAACTTCCTACAGGTTGACTTCTACATATGAATCTTTAAAAGCTACCAGTTGCTTGAATTACAGAGAGGGCTTGGGTTATTTAGAGCTCTAGCAGTTGGTTGCCTTAGGAAGGTAAAGCTTTGCAGAGCTGGCCTTGCAGTCCAGATCTAAGCAGGGAGACCACCTCAAGCCCATATTTTTATATCTCTTAACGTCTGTTGTGGCCTGGCAGCAAAGCTGGCAGCAGAGTCAGACAGTGAGGAAGTTGGGGAGGAGCATGGGCCAGTCCTGGAGTCTGGGGAAGGCTCGGAGGAGGCCTCTGCATCGGAGGCAGAGACGGGGTCGAGGCCATCTGGCAATGATCAGGTCCCTACGGAGCTAGAGAGCAGTGAGGCAGAGGAACAGCTGGAGCCTGTTCCCAGTGTGCGCATGCGCAGAGCTGCCAGAAGAAAAGAACAACTCAGAATTCAGGATCGACTCGGGAGTAAAGCCACAGGTAGATAACGATTGGCCCCCACTCATAAAATAGGAAATAAAAGCGGAGCAACAGCCGAGTGGGCTTTTGCAGGAAACAATTCGTTCGTTCGGAGGTTAGATTCGTTTCAGGAGTGTGAAGATCTGTCCGTGAATCTCAAAGACTCTGTGCCCAGTCTTTCCTTGCACAGCACCTCATTTGGGAAAATGTTTACATGGCAGCTTTCCTAGAGAGATAAGATGACGCCAAGCTGGCAGGAATAGCCAACACTCCAGAAGATAGGCTTAAGATACAGAAGGACCTTGATAAACTTGAACATTGGGCACTATCTAATAAAATGAAATTCAATGGTGAAAAGAGTAAGGTTCTACATTTAGGCAACAAAAATGGAATGCACAGGTACAGTATAGGTGGTACTGTGCTCAATAGTAGTAACTGTGAAAGGGATCTTGGAGTTCTAGTGGACAACCATTTAAATATGAGCCAGCCGTGTGCAGCAGCTGCCAAAAAAGCCAACGCAGTCCTAGGCTGCATCAACAGAGGGATAGAATCAAGATCACGGGAAGGGTTAACGCCACTTTATAAGGCCTTGGTAAGGCCACACTTGGAATACTGCATTCAGTTCTGGTCGCCACGATGTAAAAAAGATGTGGAGACTCTGGAAAGAGTGCAGAGAAGAGCAACAAAGATGATTAGGGGACTGGAGGCTAAAACATGAAGAACGGTTGCAGGAACATGGTATGTCTAGTTGAATGAAAAAAAAGGACTAGGGGAGACATGACAGCAGTCTTCCAATATCTCAGGGGTTGCCACAAAGAAGAGGGAGTCAAGCTATTCTCCAAGGCACCTGAGGGTAGAACAAGAAGCAATGGGTGGAAACTAATCAAGGAGAGAAGCAACGTAGAACTGAGGAGAAACTTCCTGACAGTGAGAACAATGAATCAGTGGAACAGAAGTTGCTTCCAGAAGTTGTGAATGCCCCAACACTGGAAATCTTTAAGACAATGTTGGAGAGCCATTTGTCTGAAACGGTATAGGGTTTCCTGCCTAGGCAGGGGGTTGGACTAGAAGACCTCCAAGGTCCCTTCCAACTCTACTATTGTATTGTATTGTAAATATTCCTTGGAAAGACTGTTTGCCAGGCCTTGGCTGAATGTGAATGAGAGGAATTCACATCTGTTTAATAAAAGGGGTTTTGTCGGGACAAGGACTCTGCCTCCTGCTTTCTGGTCAGGACAATGCCTAATTGCCTACATTTCCTGCTCCCTTATGCCAGGAGCTGATGTTCTGGCCCTTACCAATCCTTCACCATAATTGTGGGTCTCCCGTCATCCATCAGCTGATCCCAGTAACCTTCATCCTTCAACGTGATGAGCTGAGACTTCGTGCAGAGCCTATCGGAGGAAGTACCACAATTCAGAAACACAATCCTGCACTTCTGGAGGTTGGAGAGCTTCGTCGGGTAACAGCCTGGGTCTTAACGAGACTTTGGTTACGTTGGAGCAGAGGGAACTGAGGTCTAATTGGGCGAGACAGATCTTTTTTTAAGTTCCTAAGCACCGAACAGGAGCAAAAGACACAGAAGTATTTTCAACCGTAGCGTTTAACCAACTGAAAAATCGGAAGGAAGCAGACAATTCATTTGGGATAGAGCAGAATTCACGCGGCCTGATTTAAATTACATTAAATGGGATCATCCTTCCTTGGCTCGGAAAAAATATTTCTCTTGAGCAATCTTAAAATCAAAATTCTGGCTAGGCGGAATAAACCCATATAAAGTGAACCTTCCCCTTTCTATCCTTTTGAGAGAAGGAAGTCTAGCTTGCCTGGCGGAAGGCCACAAATTCCCACGGTGACTTCCCTCCCCTCCGTCAATTAAATGTCAGAATAAACGTCACGATCCTCCTCCTCCTCACCCGTTGTACGCAGCAAAACATTTTTCAACCTCTTGATAGGGTATCCATTCATCTTTGACGAAAAGATTCCTCTGAAGGAAGTCCCAGGCCTGCAGCTTTGCGGAGTCTTTTTCAAAGACATCTTTAATTTTCCACTGTCCGTTTGAAGGAGTGGCCGTATCCCAGAAGTCCAATCCATCTGTTGAAAAAGCCACGGGAAGTCAAAAGAAGAAGCATCGCGCGCTCCCCGCCCCTTTCACATGTTTATTTCTTTTTAAATCCGACTTTCTTAAGGCCGCTGCTTCGTAGGACAAGCTGCAGGTTGCTCAAATTTGACCTCAAGCGTTGAGATTTGAGTTTTTAAAAAGGGCACAATTTGCGTTCGTCCTTTCTGCTAAATCGGATCCATCGGGAGAAAAGTCAGAGTGAACAGTCACAACGGTACAGCAATTCGGCGGCTCTTGAGGACAGAATGAATATTAATTTCATTATTTACCCAAGAGCCTCTTAATTCATATCAGTCCCTAGGGCCATAGAAGACCCAGGCCAAAATGTAAAAGGCCTATCTTCAATGGTAAAAAGAGCTATAATTTATTATTAGCACGGTCGCTGCTTTCATTTTAAAATTATTATTTTTTCCCAGCCCTACGTCGACCCTAGAGCCGTGATGGTGAACCTATGGCACGCCTGCCCGAAGTGGCAGACGAAGCCATGTTGCCTGGCATATGTGATGTCGCCTGTTCCTCTTCTGGGTTTTGGATATGCGTGCGTGCGTGACGATGAGCTGGCCTTCGTGCATGCGGCAGTGCCCGAAACAGGAAGAGCTGGTCTTCCATTTTCTGGCATGAGCATGCACGAAAGACATATCAGTAGAGATTCTCAGTCCTCCAGGTCATGGTGCTTTTTTCAAGAGGCAACTAGACTTCCTTGTTTTCCTTTGAAAACCTTTCGCTACTCATCCAAGAAGCTTCTCCCGCTCTGACTGAATGATGGGGAATGGAAGGATTTGTACTCCTTGCAGACAGCTGGTCATTCGAAGGGAGGGGCACAGCATCCCGTCTCCAGTTTACAACACAGTCCTTTCAGCAGTTCCAAGAAGGCTCCGCACCCATTTGCACCACTCAGGTGACCCTGAGGACCAGTGACGTGCGGTGAGGTTTATGGCTGGTGAGGCTGGTGATGTCATCAGCGCAAGCCGCGGTCCCCTTCATGTTGACTCAGGAAGGCGGGGAATGGGACCACGTGTGCAGGAGGCTGAGGCAGCTTCAGCCTCCTGAACACGTGGTCCCATTCCCCCTCCTTCCTGACTCCTGAGTCAACTGAAGGGGACTGCGGCTCGTGCTCTGTGGTCCCGCGGCTCGCGCTCTGCGGTCCCCTTCGTGTTGACTCAGGAAGGCGGGGAATGGGACCACGTGTGCAGGAGGCAGGCTGAGGCTAGAGGAGCCTCCTGCACACGTGGTCCCATTCCCGGACCATGTGTGCAGAAGGCTCCTCAGCGTCTTTTCCCTTTTCCCTTTTTTTTTATTTTCATGATGAGAGTGATGAGGCTCTGCCTCCCCTGACCGCACGTCCCTGCTGAGGACACAGAGGAACCTCCAGGGGGTCTCAATGACTCTCTAAAAAGGATGCAAATGACCAGCTGTCTGCAAGGAGAACAAATCCTTCCATTCCTCACCATCTAGTCGGAACTGAAAAAACTTCCTGACCGAGAAGCGAAACGTCTCCAAAGAAGAATAAGGACTTGTTAGGAATGTAAGCTAACGGTTGGGTCAGCAATATATAAGCCAAGGGAGTAGTACTGTTTCTTTAAGTACTGCTCTAATGAGATTGGTTGCTGTTACCTCAAGCAACCATAAGATGGAGCCAGAATGACTTGTTAGCTCTCTGTTTGTTAGATGCTGATCGTGGATACTGCTTGATACTGTATCGTGAGTTCCTGTGTGTTTTGCTACTGTTAGCGACTTTGTGTGCTGAACTGACTGAATCGTGTATGACTTGGACTGTTTGATGAACTCTGAATACCTCTATTTTCCACCTGAGTAAAATACAATTACTTTTACTATTCGGTGTCCCTGTGTGCTGGTTTGTATGTGTTCTTCCACACCGCCTCTCTCATTACTCTTTTCTGCACACTCGCTCTCCTAATGGGGAGCTTGCTTACCTAACAGTGTATCCCAGTGGCCTCTTGAAAAAAAAAAAAGCACTTTGGGAGAAGGGAAGACAGTTACTCGGACTTTTTGCCCACCTGGGTGGCCTTTTGCTCAGAGCAGAGCTGTCACCCTCTTGGTGTCTGGAAGCTATCGCAGACCCCAGAATGGTGGTTGCAACCCACACACACCCTCCCCTGGTTGCAGCAGGACTCACCTTCGCCGCAAGGGTTCTTGATTAAGTTCCTCTCCAAGTGGCAGAAAATGTAGAAGGTCTTTGGCATCCTCAGGCCGGCGTCCTCCTCTTGGTACTTGTGCCTCCACAGGGAAGGGCTGTCCAAGGTGTCTCGCCACCGCGAACAAACCAACCGGCAATTCCAGATCAGCTCCTTGATTGGGAGCAGGCGGAAGACTGCCAGCAAAACGTCATCTGGAAGATCTTGAATGCTTGTCATGTTTTTTTTTGCCAAGGACGACTAGAGAGATGGACACGAGAGATGAGGAAACACTGAGATGGGCCGGTGGAGAGCAGAACCATACCTAGATGTTGGAATTGATCCCAACGAGACAAGATGGTCTTGCAGCTCCTTTTCACACTGGTCATCACCTGGTCTCTCTCTCTTTCTCTCTTTCTCTCTTTCTCTCTTCCCCCTCCGTCCTTCCCCCACTTTCCTTCAGCCTCCCCCAAAGCTCCTTATCTATCCACACTGGCCATCCCCTGGTCTCTCTCTCTCTCTTTCTCTCTTTCTCTCTTCCCCCTCCGTCCTTCCCCCACTTTCCTTCAGCCTCCCCCAAAGCTCCTTATCTATCCACACTGGCCATCCCCTGGTCTCTCTCTCTCTCTTTCTCTCTTTCTCTCTTCCCCCTCCGTCCTTCCCCCACTTTCCTTCAGCCTCCCCCAAAGCTCCTTATCTATCCACACTGGCCATCCCCTGGTCTCTCTCTCTCTTTCTCTCTTTCTCCCTCCGTCCTTCCCCCACTTTCCTTCAGCCTCCCCCAAAGCTCCTTATCTATCCACACTGGCCATCCCCTGGTCTCTCTCTCTCTTTCTCTCTTTCTCTCTTCCCCCTCTGTCCTTCCCCCACTTTCCTTCAGCCTCCCCCAAAGCTCCTTATCTATCCACACTGGCCATCACCTGGTCTCTCTCTCTTTCTCTCTTCCCCTCTGTCCTTCCCCCACTTTCCTTCAGCCTCCCCCAAAGCTCCTTATCTATCCACACTGGCCATCACCTGGTCTCTCTCTCTTTCTCTCTTCCCCCTCTGTCCTTCCCCCACTTTCCTTCAGCCTCCCCCAAAGCTCCTTATCTATCCACACTGGCCATCACCTGGTCTCTCTCTCTCTTTCTCTCTTTCTCTCTTCCCCCTCCATCCTTCCCCCACTTTCCTTCAGCCTCCCCCAAAGCTCCTTAGTTCTAGGTTGCTGTTCTCCTTAACTAATTTCCACCCGTTGTTTCTCGTCCTGCCTTCGGGAGTTTTGAAGAACCACTTGGAAACCCACCCCAGCCCAATCTCTTCTTCTGGGTCAATCCTGAAAGCTGAGCTCTGGAGTGCAAAGAAAAAGCTTTCAAGTAATATCTCTGCAAGGAACTAAAGTGGAGGGGGGGGCTTTGTCCGGGCTCTTCACTCTTGAAGATCCAAGTTCTGGATTAAGGAGGCCGATGGTGGTGGGGATTCAGCTCTCGGCTGAGAAAGGCTGGGGAGGGGAGGGGGTTTACCTGGCTTGCAAGGAAGAGGCAGGAAAGGAATTCGTGCCCCCTCCGGGCAGGAAAAAGCCGCCCTCTCCAGTCCCGATCAGCAACAGGGTGTCGCAACTGAAGAATAACTTTGCTAAGATGCGGAGGAAAGGAAGGCGTTGCCCTGCTTTGCTGTTGAAGAGGCTGGATGGGAGGGGGTGGGGGGGGGGGGGAATGGAGCAGTAGGGGCGCGAGCCTGTCAGGCGAGGCTCCTGCTCGCTCAGTGACGCATGTCCTCCCGTCTCCCATCCTGGTCCAAAAGCTTCCCGGATGCTGTGGAAATTTACTAAGTGGTGACCGCCGCTTGCTCCCAACGGGGCATCGTTCCAGATGTTTAACGTCTCGGCTTGTGAGCAGAGCCAGATCATAAAGTGGAAAGCGTCCATGAGAGAGAGACAGAGAGAGACAGAGAGAGAGACAGAGACAGAGAGAGATATGAGTGTGTGTGAGAGAAAGAGAGAGAGAAAAATAGAATGAGAAAGAAAGAGAATGAGAGAAAAAGATGAGTGTGTGTGTGAGAGAGAGAGAGAGAATGAGGAAGAGAATGAGAAAGAATGAGAGAATGAGAGTGGGAAAGAAAGAATGAGTGAGTGTGTGTGTGAGAGAGAGAGAATGGGAAAGAGTTGAGTGAGAAGGAGAATGAGAAAGAAAAAGAAAAAATGAGATAGAAAGAATGAGAGTGCGTGTGAGAGAGAATGAGAAAGAATGAGAAAGAAAGAAATGAGAAAGATGAGTGTATGTGAGAAAGAGAGAATGAGAAAGAATGAGAAAGAATGAGTGTGTGAGAGAGAATGAGAAAGAGAAAGTTGTGTATGTGAAGAGAGAAAGAGAAAAAGAATGAGAGAATGAGAAAGAAAAGAATGAAAAAGAGAAAATGAGATAGAGAAAATGAAAAAGAATGAGTGTGAGAGAGAAAGAATGAAATGAGAAAGCGAAAGAAATGAGAAAGATGAGTGTATGTGAGAAAGAGAGAATGAGAAAGAATGAGAAAGAAATGAGAAAGATGAGTGTATGTGAGAAGGAGAGAATGAGAAAGAATGAGAAAGAATGAGTGTGAGAGAATGAGAAAGAGAGAAAGTTGTGTATGTGAAGAGAGAGAAAGAAAAAGAATGAGTGAATGAGAAAGAAAAGAATGAGAAAGGGAAAATGAGATAGAGAAAATGAAAAAGAATGAGTGAGAGAGAGAAAGAAAGAATGAAATGAGAAAGCGAAAGAAATGAGAAAGATGAGTGTGTGTGTGTGTGTGAGAGAGAGAGAGAGAGAGAGAGAGAATGAAAGAGACGGAGTGAGGAGGATGCCAAGGGACACTCTCCCTTCTTCCCTGCATCTTGATCCCTTCTTGCGGCCACAGGGCAGAGGGATGAGAGTGGGGCAGGGGAGTCTGGAAAATAGTTCAAACCCAGCCACCCACGCCGCTCCCAAGCTTTGTCCTAGCTAACCAGCTGTGAAAACAGGCATGAAAAGAGAAGAGTGGCTGTGGAGCATGGGCGGAGGGCAGGCAGCAGCTGGACGTGGCTCTCTTGTTCCACATCTGTACGATCATCTTGTGTCAGCTTCTCCCCCACTACCCAGTCAATTTGGGGTTATCAATGGGGGTGGGAAAGTTTTGTGGTGCTGATTCAAGGGGATCACTCTTGTGGCATAAATTAAGCTGAGTGTCCCCCTCCCCCTTTGGTGGCCTTAAGACACCTCTTCCCTGGGGGCGCCCCTCCCCCCTTTTACCTGGTTGGAGTTCAGGAAGAAAATTTTCCGAAAGCCAGACAAGGAATAATGGATGGAAACTAAACAAGGAGATTCCACCTGGAAATGAGGGGACATTTTTTCTGACAGTGAGAACAATCCACCCATGGAACTGAAGTTGCCTTCAGAAGTTGTGGGAGCTTCATCACTGAAAGCTTTCAAGAAAAGACTGGGCTGCCATCTGTCAGGAATGGTGTAGGGTCTCCAGCTTGGGCGAAAGGGGTTGGACTAGATGACCTACAAGGTCCCTTCCCACTCTGTTAATCTGTTATCTGTCAACATAGTGGGTAGGATTGAGCAACTAAGATGATGAAGGGGACTGGAGGCTGAAACATACGAAGAACGAAGTTTGCTGGAATCGGGTACCACGTCTAGTTTAATAAAAAAAAAGGATTCAGTGGGATTTGAGGGAGGGGGAAACCCCCAGGGAAGGAGCGTCTTAAGAGCCACCAAAGGGGAGTGGGCAGCCAGCTTAATTTATGCTAGCAAAAACTGCTTGCATCAGTACCTTTTCTAGCCTTTTGATTGCATTCTAGGGACTGTATAGAGACCTCAATGTTTGAAAAAGTAGGGGGCCAATTCCAGGAGTTGAAGTGGAGGATAGATGAAAGCTAGAGGGAAAAACCACCTGTTAGAATGAGAAAAGCTCATGGTTTTAATCTGAGCCTGGGAAACTCAGATTTGACATATCCGAGGGGATTTCCCCCGCCCACCTGCCCAACCTGACCTCATCCCAACGTTGTTTTCGTATCGCTTTCTTAGACATCTCAAAGCAGAGACATCACCCTGCCAACAAAAGTGCATATAGTCAAGGCTGTGGTTTTCCCAGCTGCAATAGATGGCTGTGAAGGTTGGACCATAAGGAAGGCTGAGCGCCAAAGAATGGAGGCCTTTGAACTCTGATGCTGGAGAAGACTCCTGCAAGTCCCTTGGACTGCAAGGCCATCCAACCGGTCAGTCCTAGAGGAGATCAACCCTGGCTGCTCTTTAGAAGGCCAGATCCTGAAGAAGAAACTCAAATCCTTTGGCCACCTGATGAGAAGGAAGAAGGACTCCCTGGAGAAGAGCCTCATACTGTGAACGATGGAGGGCAAAAGAAGAAGGGGACAGCAGAGAATGAGGTGGCTGGATGGAGTCACTGAAGCAGCCGGCGTGAGCTTCAATGGACTCCAGAGGATAGTAGAGGACAGGAAGGCCTGGAGGAATGTTGCCCATGGGGTCGCGATCGGTCGGACGCGACTTTGCAACTAACGACAACGGGAAGGCATCTCACGGACAAAATTCTCCAGTGACTCGAAGTCAGCAGGCAGCAATTTCATACCCCAGACTTCCCCTCCTGCTGCAAAAGAGCCCACAGTTTCGTGGATCGGCTCCGGACATCCAGCAAGGTGAGTCACCGAGACTCCCCGGAAGCTGCTTGCATCTGTCTGCAAAGATAGAAAAGAAAATGATGGGACCTTGGAGATGCTATCACCACAGAGAGCCTCTTTATGACAGCAGTGTTGGCGGAGAAAACCTTTTAGTCTGCTTTCCACCATCCCAGGGCTTTTTAAGGCAGCAAACCCCACCGTAACGTTTTGGGTACCAGGGGCCCGTTATGTGGAAATTTCCACAAACCAGAGGAGGAGTGGTTTCGTGGACTGCCTGTATCCCATGGATGGTACTTCGCTTGTTTGCGTGGCCTGGTTTCTGGCATGCCCAGTGCTGGTCCACTGATCTGGGGTTGGGGACCCATGTTCTAAGGCATGTATGGTGGAAGTGTCCGAGTCTGAAGGACACGAGGTTGGGGAAAGGCAGAAAAAGCGGAGCTCTCAGTGAAGAATTCCTGGGTTAGCTTCCACTTTCCGTTGGTGATGCCTGTGGGAAAACTGATGCCTTTCCGCCCACGGAGTTCCCAAAACACATGACCAAGGAAGCAAAGAGCCAAGGATAGCCGATTTCTAGCCTAGGACTTCCGGTTCTGGCTGTAAACATCCAGGCAACCATCAGTGGGCAAGGAAGAGTCTCTCCCCATATCTTTCTTTCTTGGAGCCTTGCGTCCTGATCAAGTAGCTCTGATTTTGCAGGTTTTCAGGGAGACCCTGACCCATCTTTATGCCGGCTCCTCTTTGATGGCAAACCTCTTCCAAAAACTCCACTCCCCCGCTCCAGTTCCTGAGACTTCCCAGCGCAAAGGTAGAAAGATGCAAAGAAAAGTGACAAAAGAAAGCATTGGAGAGGTTGGTACCCACAAGCCAATTCTCCGAGGTCTGTCTGGCCAGGGAGGAGGAGGAAGAGACGGAGGAGGAGGAGGAGGAGGAGGAGGAAGAGGAGGAGGGAATTCCTGATTCATTTGCATAGAATGACGCAGGTTGTTTGATGTCACCTGGACACAACAGCGGACCTGTTTTGTTTGATTCCTGGATGTCAACGCCCTCTGGGGAACTCAAGAGCTAACGAGCCACTTGGATGGACTTTGGATTTATTTTGCATTTTGAACTCTTGATACGGATGGTTTTTGGGTTTTTCCACGAATTTATACAAGGCTTCTAGGCACAGCTGCAATGAGGGAATGAGCTTCTAAATAGCAGCCACTGGAGAAGAGCCTCATGCTGGGAACGATGGAGGGCAAAAGAAGAAGGGGACGACAGAGAAGGAGGTGGCTGGATGGAGTCACGGAAGCAGCAGGTGTGAGCTTAAATGGACTCCAGAGGATGGTAGAGGACAGGAAGGCCTGGAGGAATGTTGCCCATAGGATGGGTCAGACGCGGCTTCGCAACTAACGACAACAAAGAGGAAGAGTGACGCTCTGCTTCAAAGTTTTAAAAAGCTTTAGCCACTTTTCCTGAGCATTAAAACTTGGTTTGCAAGCTAGTGTTCTTTCAAACATGTGCAGAGTGCTATCTTCCTTCGAAAATAAAGGTGGGCTTGCTTGCTAGCAATTAAAAATTAAATCTCACTTGTTGCATAACTTTCAGCCCTCGGTACAGGCTGTCCTCAACTTAAAACCACAATTGGGCCCAACATTTCTGTTGCTAAGCGAGTTTTGCCCCATTTTAGGCTTTCTTGCTGTTAAGTAAATCACCACAGTTAATAAGTTAGCAACCTGGTTGTTAAGTGAATCTGGCTTCCCCACTGGTCAAAAAGTTGCAAAGGGGGATCACAGGACCTTGGGACACAGCAACGGTCATAAGTACGAGTCAGTTGCCAAGCGTCTGACTTTTGATAAGACGATCCTGGGGATGCTACAAAGGGCGTAAGTAGGAAAAATGGTCATAAGTCCCTTTTTTCGGTGCTGTTGTGACTTTCAACGGTCACTAAATGAACCGTTGTAAGTCGAGGACTACCTGAAGATTAGCCACTAGGCTAAAGTTCACGAGGTCTGATAAATTATGTCTGTCTCCGGGAAAGGGATCTCAATTACTTCCTTCTGCGGCCAATGGTTGAGTCAACTTTAACTATTTCCTCTTTTGATAAAGCCTCAAAAGTGCAACTCAAATGTTTTAAGTCACAGACAGCACAGAAATAAACAGTTTATCTCTTACAGAGTTCCTGATTTATCCAACTATTGCCATTTTTTCACCTAGAAAAAGGGGTTGTTTTTTTTTCTTTAATTTTATACCCATTTTCACGGACATCAAAGAAGGCATTCAAAGCAGCCTGGGACACAAGTTTTTTTTTAAAAAACCCAAGTGACTTTAATTTTACAAAATAATTCAAAAGCATCAGATGGCAACGAGTGACGAGAGACATTTACAAAGAGTTTTCAACCGTGAAAAGCGGAGAATTAGAAGGGAGCCTGAGCAGACATTCCTGGCAAGGAGATGCCAAAGAAAAGACGGTTACTTCTTTCCATATTTTTTTTTATACCATGTTTTAACTATATCCTGTACTCCGCAAGAGAGGATCAGCCTTCCTTAGACTTGTTCAGACAACTAAAATAACCTTTTGACAGTTTGGCCTGGAACTTCGGAGGTATTACTTTTAAATATACTGTATTTTGGATCCAAACCGCCTCTGAATTTGCCTAAAAAACAGTGTGAGAGAAGGTAAAGGTCCCCCTTGCACATATGAGTAGCTGTTCCCGACTCTAGGGGGCGGTGCTCATCTCCGTTTCAAAGCCAAAGAGCCAGCGCTGTCCGAAGACGTCTCCATAGTCACGTGGCCGGTATGACTCAATGCCGAAGGCGCACGGAATGCTGTTCCCTTCCCACCAAAGGTGGTCCCTATTTTTCTACTTGCATTTTTTAACGTGCTTTCGAACTGCTAGGTTGGCAGAAGCTGGGACAAGTCGCGGGAGCTCCTTCTGTTATGCGGCGCTCGGGATTCGAACCGCTGAACTGCCGACCTTTCTGATCGACAAGCTCAGCATCTTAACCCCTGAGCCACCGCCTCCCTTTATTTAAAGTATAAACAGTGTGTACTGATAATTAGCAAGTCCCAATCGAGGCATTTAACACATAAAAAGGACAAGAATCAAATTTCCCTGTTGCCTGCATGTGCTCTGGGCTTCATATTCGTTCTCGCTTGTCCCAACGCTGCTTGTGAAGTGTGCGTGTTTTTGGTCACGGAATGTGCGTATGCAAAAACAACCTTTTGTGCTCTCTAGCCCGAACCTTTTAACAGGAAACTTTTAACATGGAAATTAACTCCATAATCTGTTCTGCTTGCTACTTCCCTCCCCACTTCCCCGTGATCTGAAAATATTGCCATCATCCCGTAAAATGATCGGCAGCATTTATGATCGGTGTGTGCAAGTGTAAACCCACAGCTTCAGAGAAAACGTAGAAAACAGAGAAAATCCTTCCCTTCTCAAACAATGTCAAAGTGCTAAATCAGAGGTGTCCAAACTTGGGAACTTTAAGACTTGTGGACTTCAACTCCCAGAATTCCCCTAGGAGTTGAAGTCCACAAGTCTTAAAGTTCCCAAGTTTGGACACCCCTGTGCTAAATCAACAGCCCTGGGCTAACCTGCCCCCTCATCATACTAAATCAACTGCAATGCTACTGTTGGTTACTTTCACTGCCGATCGCCAGCCCACTCTATGTTCAAAATCCACATGGCGAACTCCGGGAGGATAATTTTCAAAGGTGTACGAAACCTACAGAGGAGAGAAACACAAGAAGAGTTTGGTCTGGGGAATAATAGAGGGGAGGAGAATTGCTGTAAAATGCAAAAGCTATGTTTTGTTTCCAGGGGTTTACTTTAATACCCAGAACTGGAAGGAGCCTTGGAGGTCATCTAGTCCAGTGGCCCCCCAACCTACTGGGCACCAGGGACCGTTCCATGGGATGTTCTCACCGAGGCTTCCCGAGAGCATGAAGCAGACTCCTTGTCCCAACCAAAAAAAAAAACCCTTTTATTAATTTCCTGTGAATTCTGCTCCTTCGCATCCAGCAAAGTCTTTCAAGGGAGGATTTACAGTCACAGACCTTATCTCACTTGGAGAGCTGCCAGGCCGAGAACTGCAGAACTAGGCAAGGAGTCTCGGAGAGTAACGAACCAATGAAGCGGACTAATGGTCTCCTGCAAACTCCACTCCCCTTTCGCTCCTCTTTTATTTCCCCTGGGAAATAAAATTCATTCATCGTCCACCTGTGGCCTTACTCCCAAGTTGACCCCTGTTCTTTAGCTGTTCCCTTCGTCTGGCCACTCTGCACATGCGCACACTGGGAACAGGCTCCAGCTGTTCGTCTGCCCCACTGATGTCTGACTCTGAAGGCAGCTGATAACTGGCATACGGCCGTGGCTCCTTCTCTGCCTCCGACACAGAGCCCTCCTCAGAGCCTTTCCCAGACTCCAGGACTGGCCCATCTTCCTCCCCAACCTCCTCACTGTCCGAATCTGCTGCTAGCTCTGCTGGCCACTGGCGGGCCACAACACCCCCTGCTTGAGCAGAAGAGTCCATACGGGTCATCCTCGACTTACAACAGTTCATTTAGTGACTGTTAGAAATTACGGACATCACTGAAAAAAGTGACTTAGGACAATTTTTCACACTTACGACCGTCGCAAGGTTTGCCGTGGTCAAGTGCTCAAAATTTGGATGCTTGGTAACTGGTTCATGTTTACGACAGTTGCAGAGCCCTGGGGTCATGGGATCCGCTTTTGCGACCTTTTGACAAGCAAAGCCAAGGGGGAAGCCAGGTTCACTTAAATCTGTTAACATGGTACCAACTTTTCCACTACAGTGACTCACTTAACAGCAGGGGCAAGACAAGTCGTAAAATGGGGCAAAGCCCACTTAACAAATGTTTCACTTAGCAACATACATTTTGGGCTCAATTGTGGTCTGTTCTGACCCCCTTCTTCGTACACCAAAGCACTCCAAGACAAGAATACTGCTAAACTATTTATTCGCGGTAAATTAACACACTGGCTAGACCGTGGCAGCAATCCAGACTTCCAAGATAAGACACGACAGCTTGTCCAGTGTTGGTAAATAAGTTGAATCCTGCAACCAGCCTCCAGGAAAGTCCCTCCTTAAATACTATCTCGAGAGGAGCCTAATTACAACCACCTGGGTCCAATTATCTTCTGTATCTGCGTAGTTGTTCTCTACGTCTATCAGCCCTCCGTTGCCGGGCGTCCAAGACCAACTCCCTTGTCTCCTCCCCACTGCTCCAAGGCATGACGTCAGGAGCACACTCCCTTTGGCTTTCACCACTGCTCCATGCCTCAGGCGCCTCCTGGTGGCCAACCAGCCTCTCTGATCCCTGCTCGGAGTCGGAACCCTGTCCAGGGTCCTCCACATCTTCCAGAGCCGACTCAGAAGGCCCCCTCACTGTCGGATTCTGGTGGCAGCTCCAACGGCTCCTGCTGGGCCACAACCGTGATCGTACGTTCGAGGACTAACTGTACCATTTCACACATGTTTTACCTCCCTCCATTCTTCCACAATGGGCACTTGTTCTCGGACTTCAAACACCTTGCAGTAATCTTGGAGGACTTCGCAATCGGCAGAGAGCAGGTTCACCGTCAGCTGGTAATGGGAATTATCCACATTAAAATACCTTTTTTTTACAGAGGAGAAAAAAGGGGAAAGAGAACAGCAAGCATCAGCTGGCTGCTTCCGAAAGGCCATTTTGTGCCTGAAATAACGTAGAGGGAATCGAAGGTGGCCTTATAATGGCTTCTACTGTACTGCCATAAAAATGGCTTCTACTGTGCAGCGCAGTGGAGTTGCCGTGGTAACGGCTTCACAGTACTCCACAAGGGGACTCCCTCTGATAAGGAGGAAAATCCAACATTAGAAATTAGGTTATAGAAATCCCCCTATAAATAAATACCCAAGGAACGCTGGGTTATTGGCTTGTATCCTCTCAATAAGGGGTCTCCAACCTTCAACACTTGAAGACTTGTGGACTTCAACTCCCAGAATTCCCCAGCCAGCCACATCCATAAGTCTTAAGTGGCCACGGTTGGTGACCCTGGTTCTAGAATGATAAAACGGTCAATCTCTTGAGTTTTGGGCATGAAGGGACGTGGTGGCTCAGTGGCTAAGACGCTGAGCTTGTCGATCCGAAAGGTCAGCAGTTTGGTGGTTCGAATCCCCAGCGCTGCGTAACGGAGTGAACAGCCCTGGCTCTTCGGCTTTGAAACGGAGATGAGAACCGTCCCTAGAGTCGGGAACGACTAGCACATAAGTGCTAGGCATGAAGAATCCAAAGCATATTTGGCATGCATGAAGGACTAGAAACTTGATCCCCCCCCCCCCCCTAAATACAATATTTAGGGAAGCCGAGTTTTCTTCTGAAGATAATATCTGGGGCATTTTAAAGAAAGAGAACACATTTACCATCGTACAATTCGTGCCTACTCCTTTTTTTTTTTTTTTTTTTGCCGTCTACAATACTCACCAATCCTTCACCATGATTTGGGGTTTAATTTCATCCATTACCCAGTTCGGGATCCCTTTGTCCTTCAAGGTGACCCGTTGTTTCTTCTTTACAAAAAACCTAAACAGAGGTAGAAATGCAGAAAGGCCTTCCTCGTCTGGGGAAAAGACACTGGAGCCGGAGAGGGTTAGAAGCTTGAAGCTCCTATTCGCTATTCACTATTCGCTATGCTATGCTATGCTATGCTATTCTGTATTCTATATTCTATTCTGTATTCTGTTCTCTATTCTCTATTCTGTTCTATATTCTATTCTGTATTCTATATTCTATTCTGTATTCTATATTCTATTCTGTATTCTATTCTATTCTCTATTCTCTATTCTGTTCTCTATTCTCTATTCTATTCTGTATTCTATATTCTATTCTGTATTCTATATTCTATATTCTATTCTGTATTCTATATTCTGTATTCTATATTCTATTCTGTATTCTATATTCTATTCTATTCTGTATTCTGTTCTCTATTCTCTATTCTCTATTCTGTATTCTATTCTATTCTCTATTCTGTTCTCTATTCTATTCTGTATTCTATATTCTATTCTGTATTCTATATTCTATTCTGTATTCTATATTCTATTCTGTATTCTATTCTGTATTCTATTCTGTATTCTATATTCTCTTCTATTCTCTATTCTATTCTGTATTCTATATTCTATTCTGTATTCTATTCTATTCTCTATTCTGTTCTCTATTTTCTATTCTACTCTATATTCTATTCTGTATTCTATATTCTATTCTGTATTCTATTCTATTCTCTATTCTGTTCTCTATTCTGTTCTCTATTCTGTTCTCTATTCTCTATTCTATTCTATATTCTATTCTGTATTCTATTCTATTCTGTATTCTATATTCTATTCTGTTCTATAGTCCTGTTCTGTTCTATTCTACTTTATAGTCCTGTTCTGTTCTGTCTTGTTCTGTTCTGCCCTACTCTATAGTTCTATTCTATTCTATTCTTTTTTGACTGTTGTGGCATTCCCACAGTCATACAATTTACCTGCTTGGCAACTGACTCACATTGATGACCATCCCAGGGCCATGCAATCCCCCCCATTTGCAACCTTCTGACAAGCAAAATCCACGGGGAAACCAAATTCACTTAACAACTGTGTTACTCATTTTAACAACTGCCGTGGAGCCAATGTAGCGAGGAAAGTCGTAAAATGGAGCACAACTCATTCAACCACGCTCTCGCTTAGCAACAGAAAATTTGGGCTCATAAGTCAAGGACTACCTGTACAACCTCAGACTCTGCACAGGTCTGGTTTGGACGTGGGGGGAAGATCACTCCTTCCCAAATCTGGGGACCATGCAAAACCTCCCAATTCCCAGACGACCTCCTAACTCGGTTATCAACATTTAAAATACCTCAGGCCGCCATCTTGGCGCCATGTTGGTACGAAGCACGTCCAAACGGTGTCCGGAAGAGGAGATTTGCGTTTCCTTTTAAATATCTTAGAGAAATGCCTCTTGAACCCTCCGGGGAGATCCTCAGGCATCCAATCGGCCATCCAGTCCACGGGACGCAGTTCCCAGTATCTCAACCCCGCTGCAGGAAAGAAGGAAAAAGAAAAGAAAAAAAGGCAAATTAAGAAAAAAATGACCAGGTGTTGGAATTACAATAGAATAGAATAACAGAGTTGGAAGGGATCTTGGTGTTGCAGATTCAGACAGTGAGGAGGTTGGGGAGGAAGATGGGCCAGTCCTGGAGTCTGGGGAAGGCTCTGATGAGGGCTCTGTGTCGGAGGCAGAGACGGGGCCAAGGCCGTCCGACAGTTATCAGCTGCCTTCGGAGTCAGACATCAGTGAGGCAGAAGAACAGCTGGAGCCTGTTCCCAGTGTGAGCATACGCAGAGTGGCCAGAGGAAGGGAACAACTAAGGAACAAGGGCTGACTTGGGAATAAGGCCACAGGTGGACAGTGAATGGCCCCTCCCAGAGGGAATAAAAGAGGAGCAAAAGGGGAGTGGAGTTTGCAGGAGACCATTAGTCCGCTTCATTGGTTCGTGACTCTCCGAGACTCCTTGCCACGTTTTGCAGAGATCGGCCTGGCAGCTCTCCAAGCCAGATAAGGTCTGTGACCGTAAATCCTCCCTTGAAAGACTTTGCTGGATGCGAAGGAGCAGAATTCACTGTCAATGAATAAAAGGGTTTTTTAATTGGGACCAGGAGTTTGCTTCAGGCTCTTGGGAAGCCTCGGTGAGAACACTTGGAGGTCTTCTAATCCAACCCCCCTGCTTAGGCAGGAAGCCCTATTGGTCCACCCAGTTTGCCAGCTCATCTGGGTCTCTCTGCTTTCCCTCTCCTGGCTTCCTTTGCTAGATTTGACGCGCTCCCTGCATGTTGAAAGCTAGCTTCTCAGGGGGGGGGGCACCCTTCCATCCTCAGCTGCCTTCTTGCACACAAAGCAACGTGGGTTCCCTGTTCCTAAAGGGCTGTGTCAGTTAACCGCATGGATTGGGGGGGGGTTGGAGAGGGGGGGCTCTGGGAATTGTTCTCCGGCTCCGAAGCGAAGACCAACCTCTTCCACAAACATTCCTCAGGAGATTCCTCTTGCTCAAGCTGAAGAAAAAGACCCTCCAGTCTGGAAGGCTGCCTTCCAGCTGCTCCAGGCGGAAGCCGAGTCGCTCGCATTTCCTCTTCCAGACCACGGGGAGGTCCACTAGGTAACGCCACCGTTTGCAGACCAGCCGGCAGCTGTGGATCAGGTCCCTCTTGGGAACCCTGGAGAGCACATCCAGCAAGGTGTCCTCCGGCAAGTCCTGCAGGGTCAGTTCCTTCCTCTGGAGAGAACTGAGTGTTCAACAAACATCATGAGGACTAGTTGCGCCCTCAAATCCCAAGGAGACAGCACTGTTGCAACAGGAAGTGGGGCAAAAGAAGCCCAAAGCCACATGGGATATAGGAAATGGGCAATCTGGCTCCTAAAGCTACACTGTGCGACTCTGGACATGCTCAGAGGCACTCTTGCTCCTTTCCCTACAACTCTGGACATGCTCAGAGGCACTCTTGCTCCTTTCCCTACAACTCTGGATGTGCTCAGGGGCATTCTTTCTCCTTTCGCTAGAACTCTGGACATGCTCAGAGGGACTCTTGCTCCTTTCCCTACAACTCTGGACATGCTCAGAGTGACTCTTGCTCCTTTCCCTACAACTCTGGACATGCTCAGAGGCACTCTTGCTCCTTTCCCTACAACTCTGGATGTGCTCAGGGGCATTCTTTCTCCTTTCCCTAGAACTCTGGACGTGTTCAGAGGCACTCTTTCTCCTTTCGCTAGAACTCTGGACGTGCTCAGAGGCACTCTTTCTCCTTTCGCTAGAACTCTGGACGTGCTCAGAGGCATTCTTTCTCCTTTCCTTACAACTCTGGACGTGCTCAGAGGCACTCGTTCTCCTTTCGCTAGAACTCTGGACGTGCTCAGAGGCACTCTTTCTCCTTTCGCTAGAACTCTGGACGTGCTCAGAGGCATTCTTTCTCCTTTCCTTACAACTCTGGACGTGCTCAAAGGCACTCGTTCTCCTTTCGCTAGAACTCTGGACGTGCTCAGAGGCACTCTTGCTCCTTTTGCTCTTGCCAGGAGCTTTGGGAAAGGAAGGGCATTCGGCCTCTCTGCCTCCCCCACCCTGCGGTGCTTTTAAGGATCCCCGATTGTTTGCTGCTGCAGCAGGCGGGGGGGGGGGGGAGAGGAGCGGCGAGACCCCCAGGCTTCTCCGCTTGGCCTCCCTTCCTTTCGGGCTGGGTTGGGCTGCTCCCTCCCCCCCATCCCCTCGGGGTTTACCTGGCCCGGGAAGGCGGCGGCAGGCGGCGGCGAGGGCAGCAACAGCAGGCGGCGGTGACCGGGGGGGACATGGGTGGGTCGGCGGCGATCAAGCAAATGGGTCTCTTCGCTGTATTATCAGGCAGCCCAGCTGATCTCAGGGTGGGCGTGGCTGGCGGAGGGAGGGGCCGGAAAGGGGGCGGGGCATGCAGCCAGGAAGGCGGGTCCGATTGCAGGCTGAGGTCTGCAGCGAAGAATCGGGGGTGGGGGTGGGGAATCGGAGACCCCTCTCTTCTCCCCACACCCTGGTGGGTTCCACCCCAGAGGTTGGACTCCAGCTCCCATCATCCCCCGCCGGCCCAGTCTCTCCGCATTAGAAAGCAACTAGGACTTGGTGGGCGGCCAAGCCCCTCTCCCTGGGGGTGGGGGGAGGGAGGCGATTGCCCCCGATCTTCTTTTGCAAAGCTACTAAGCGCCGGGAAAGGGGGGGCTTGGTTTGGTTTGCCGAGCCCTCTGAGCACGTGCAGAGTGCCCGAGAGGTGCAAAACTCGGGATTTAAGCGTTTCGGGGAGGAAAAAGGACGTTTTTTTCTGACTTTGACGAGAAGAGAATTGGACTGGGAACTTTAAAACTTGTGGACTTCAACTCCCAGAATTCCCCAGCCAGCCGGGCACAAGTCTGAAAGTTCCCAAGTTTGGACACCCCTGGATAGGGCCTCCTGCTTGATCAGGGGGTTGGACTAGATGACCTACAAGGTCCTTTCCAACCCTGTTATTCTGACAGGTTTTGCAAGAGGGTTGCAACGAAAGGTTGGTTTTGGAGTTTGGAGGAGAGGTCTGTGTACCTAGTTTAAATTAAAAATTAAAAACTCCTGTTCAATAGCTGAAGATAATCCAGCATAAATGAAGATTACATTCGATTGCACAAAGTTGGTTTTTGTTTTACTTTTGAGGCTCGGCGTTTTCTTTTTTCTCTCCCGCCTTCCTAGCAAATCAGCCAATGGGCTCCCTTGAACCGAGCAGACGGGCACGGCGTTAGCCAATAGCAACGGCAAGCGCTTGATCCTTGGCCCCGCCTTTGCCAGTCTCTCTTGGGGCTCTCCGATATTAATAATAAGACGAGGGGTGAGAGTTCTGCCCGCCTCCCTCCCTCCTTCTTGAAAAGGCAACGTTAGATTGCGCATGCTCAAGTATCTACCCCTCTCTATGGTTAACGTACGTTGCGGAAAAGTTTCCCCCGTTAAGAATCCAACGTCTCGCAGGTGTGAAGGTCACGGAGGCTCCCCTCTACCGTAATACCAAGAATAGGCGCGCGCGCGTTTTTTTAAAAAAATCCTCCATAGGCCTCAATGACTGCAAATAGGATTATCGCCCATTTGGTTCCAGTAGTGAATCATTGACCCTCGGCTACCGTATGTCGTAGAATAGACGCGGCCCTGCTTTGTATCCCCCCTCCCTCCCCTTCTGCAAATGCAATTTTATTTCTCCTAATTCGATGCTAGGCTTCTTCTGTGGCATTTTGGGGGTCCCCCTTTTGTTTTATCCCGGCGTTTCGGGGCGGTGGTGAAGCGCGTTGCCCTTGAGGGGAAGCGGAACCGCGGGCTGCTGGTTCAGGCCTAAAGCCTTTGGGAGGCCTACGGCCCTCCCTCCCTCGCTCCTTCCCTCCCCGGCCAGGGGCGGAGGCGGCAGGGTGAAGCTTCCCGGGCCAAGAGCCGCGCCGTCCCGCCCTGGTGAGTCCTGAGGAGACGCTCCCGGCCTCGCACCCGGAGCCCCATGCGCCACAGCCGGCCGAGGGGGAAACGGGGCGGGGTTTCTAGCAGCCATCCCAGCCCTTCCCTCTTGAGGGGGGGGCTCCTGGGACCCCCCCAAAAAAAACCAGCGCCCAGGCCGCGCCTTTTGGGCCTTGGAGTCCCTCAGGGTTTCTGAGGCCTCCCGGGGGGCGGGGGGGGGGAAATGACAAAACTTGTTTTAAATGCTTTTCCTTGGAAGTGGGGTGGGGGGGTTAGTCCTCGTCTTACGACCACAATTGAGCCCAACCTTTGGGTGTTTTTTTTTAAAGTATGCTTTATTAAATTATTTATTTATAATCGTTTGTTTATATAATTAATAAATATAATTAGGTATTACAATTTATAATTATATATACATACACCTAAAAAGCTCCATATCCATCTGAACAATGTCTTTGCCTGGGTACAGGGTAGACAATTTGTTGTTAGTTGCAAAGTTGTGTCCGACCCATCGCGACTCCCATGGACAACGTTTCTCCATCCTCTACCAGCCATTGAAGCTCAGGCCGACTGCTTCGGTGACTCCATCCAGCCACCTCCTTCTCTGCCGTCCCCTTCTTCTTTTGCCCTCCGTCGTTCCCTGCATCACTCTCTTCTCCAGTGTGTCCTTCCTTCTCATCAGGTGGCCAAAGGATTTGAGTTTCCTCTTCAGGATTTAGGACCGTCTAAAGAGCAGTCAGGGTTGACCTCCTCTAGGACTGACCGGTTGGATGGCCTTGCAGTCCAAGGGACTCGCAGGAGTCTTCTTCTCCAGCATCAGAGTTCAAAGGCCTCCATTCTTTGGTGCTCAGCCTTCCTTAGAGTCCAAACTTCACAGCCATCCATTGCAACTGGGAAAACCACAGCCTTGACTATACGCACTTTTGTTGGCAGGGTGATGTCTCTGCTTTTTAGGATTCTGTCTAGATTTGCTATAGCTTTCCTCCCCAGGAGCAAGCCTCTTTTAACTGGAAAGTGAAATCAGTCATTACCTGGATTTCTTCCCCATCTATTTGCCAGGAATGGAGCGGGCCAGATACCATGATCTTAGTTTTCTTAATGTTGAGTTTTAAGCCAACTTTTGCACTCTCCTTCTTCACCCGCATCGTTTTAATACATTTTCTTAAACTCCATTATCTGTCTGAACAACCCAGAGACCAAACTTTTGGTTGCTAAGGGAAACATGTCTTCAGTGAATTTGGTCCCATTTTAACAACCTTTCTTGCCACAGTCGTTAAGGGAACCCGTGCCGTTGTTAAGGGAATCCTTGCAAATTGTTAACGTGAGTTAAGCAGTTGTTAAGCGAGTGCCACGGTTTTTAAGGGACTCTGACTTTGCTTGTCAGAAAGTTGCAAATGTGGGATCGCGTGACTCTGGGATGTCATAACTATGAGTCTGTGGCCCAGCATCTGAATCTTGAACATGTGACTATGGGGAAGCTGCAACCGTTGTAAGGGTGAAAAATGGTCCTAAGTCATTTTTTTTCAGTACCGTTGTAACTTTGAACGGTCGCTAAACTAACTGTGGACTACCTGTAGTACTCGATTTCCCGACCACAATTGAGGTCCAGAATTTAGGTTGGTAAGTGAGAAGTTTGTTAAGTGAGTTTGACCTCATTTTACGACTTTGCCACAGTTGTTAAGTGAGTTACTGCAGTTGGTAAATTAGTAATACCGTTTTAAGTGAAACAGGTTTCCCCATTGATTTTGCTTGTCAGATGGTCGCAAGGGACCACTGCAAAGGAATTTTAATCACGTGACTATGCGGGTGTGTCCTAATCCTAAGTGTGAAAAACACTCAAAAATCACTTTTTCCATTGATGTAACTTTGAATGATCATTTGAATGATCATTACATGAGTTATTGTAGGTTGAGGACTACCTTTCTTTGCTGTACCAAACCTGACAGTTCTTGAAGTACAACAAACTCAATGATTCCTCTGAAGAACGGTAGAGTAAAGCTAAGTGCACTTAGGGCAGTGATGGCGAACCTGTGGCACGCGCTTAAAACAACCCTCCGAGCAAACCGGAAGTCACTTCCGGTTTGCTCGGAAGGTGGTTTTAAGCGTTCCGAAGGCTTCAGGGACCATCCGGAGGCTTCCCCTTTGGAGCGCTCAAAACGACCCTCCGAGCAAACCGGAAGTCACTTCCGGTTTGCTCGGAGGATCCTTTTGAGCGCTCCGAAGGCTTCAGGGAAGCCTCCGGACAGTCCCTGAAGCCTCCGGAGGTCCTCCGGGGGGGCGGGGGAGGCTCTTTTCGCCCTCCCCAGGCTCCTGTAAAGCCTCTGGAGCCTGGGGAGGGCAAAAAAAGCATGTAAAAATGGGGGGGGTCGCGTGTTGTGCGCGCATGCACACTGGGGGGGTCGCACATTGCATTATGGGTGCGGCATGCCCGCACACGACCCCCCTGCGCCCACCCCACTTGTGGCACGCGAGCCAAAAAAGGTTCGCCATCGCTGACTTTGGGTTTTGCACTAAAACAAATCAAACACACTTAAAACACACTTATTTAATGAGGTGCCCCTTCCATGCACAAACACACAGTTCAGTATATAGTTTTTTTTTTAATGGGTGGATTTTTTTACACCACTTTTTGAGACATTTTACCTTTTGTAAGGGGTTTATTCATATTTAAATAGCACAAAGAATAAAGCTGTTAAAACAACAGCATGGTAAAGCAACATATTGGTCTAAAACCTGAACTATTCTTGTTGGGTATTTTACCAGAAAAGTACAATAAAGAGAATACATATTTAATTCTACATGTGTTAATAGCAGCGAGAATTGTATTTGCACAACAGTGGAAAAATGAAGACATTCCTACAGATAAAAGTGTAATTAAAAAAAGTATCAGTATTAAACTTAAAACTGCTAATATCTATGTAAATGTTCATAGTTTTTTATTTTTCCTTTTTGTAAAAGTCGTGAGACCCGGGGGGGGCTTCTCCCCCCCACTGCACGATGTAGCTGTCAAAATGTTCCATAACCTCTTAACCTTTTTCCCTTGTAAAATTTTTAAAACCAATAAAATTTTTAAGAATAAATTAAAAAAAAAAGTATCAGAATGTGCAGAGACGGATAGGTTAACACTCAAAATAAAGGAGAAGGAAGAAACAGAATACTTTTAAACACAGGACTTATTCTACCAATGGTTAGTTAACAGAAACAGAAGTTAGAAACTTAAAAGCTTAAGAGAATGATTAACTACAATGAAGGTTACTAGTATACATAAACAAATATTATTATTACTAGGTGCTTATTATCAATGATATGAATATTATTATTACTACCGTGTTTCCCTGAAAATAGGACAGGGTCTTATTTTCTTTTGACCCCTGAAATAAGTGCTTGGCCTTATTTTCGGGGAGATCTTACTATTTTTGAGGTGCAGGAGGCGGCGAGCGTAGTCACCTCATTGGCTGCTGGTGTGTTGCAATATTTTCGGGGAGGGCTTATTTTAACGCATGCGCTCAAAAGTCCCGATTGGGTTTATTATCCAGGGAGGTCTTATTTTCGGGGAAACGGGGTATTGTTTGAAAACCAACTGTACTCCGACAACACACTGTCCATGTAGTTATTGAGTTTTTATGTTTACTAAAGAAAAATGTATAAATAAAACACATAATGCAAAATAACCCCAACCTACACGCCAGCGGAGGTGAATTAGAATAACGGAGTCGGAAGGGACCTTGAAGGTCTTCTAGTCCAACCCTCTGCTTAGGCAGGAAACCCTGCACCACTTCAGACAAAGGGTTATCCATTTGTGATGGGGGGGAAAAAAACCTGATCTGCCTTCTTACTGGGAGGGTGCTTTAATTGCCACTCAGGCAGCCTCAGATGACACTGGGAATTAGTCCACCCAGTCGGATCCTCCAATGTCTTGCTACTAATCTATCCGGTTCTGCTTCACCGTATGTTTCTCCTAGATTTGGAGTTAAGGATTACGTGATCCAGTTGTACTACTAGAAAATGCCTGGCTTCTGATACAGAACCTGTTGGTCGGCATAATCTGGAGCTGCAAATTTCAACTTGCTGAGGGTTTCCCCCCCCTTCTCCCCCAACGCCTCTGCAATTCCGGAGAAAACGTCCGAGCTACACAGACTAAAATCCCAGCCTCTCCAGGTAAGGCTGCTTTAGGGCTTGGGATTTGGGAGCTCCTGGTCTGGAAGACTGCAGAAGTCTTTCGATGTTTTGATTTCCAACTCCCATCCTCCCAACCAGCATGGCCAGAGGTGAAAGAGCGATGAAGTTGTTCCCCAACAGTTGGAGAGCGTCAGCTTACCTGTCTCTGCGCCAAACGATTTGGTAGAAGGTGTTTTTTTATTTTATTTTTTTTAAAAGGGAGACATGTATTTTTTTATATGACTTGATCTTGGATTAAAAGGTGTTTTTTTTTTGGCTCGGGAAATTCTTTGTACTGAATCAGGTTGGTTGAGTTCATTGTTGGATGAGTTTCAACAGGAAAAATATGATGGATAGCCTTCCTGTTGCTAGGGAATTACCCCACTCCTCCCCATTAGCTGTGCTGCTGGGAATTGTAGTCCTACCACTTCTGCAGATCCCTTACTATTTTTTTAAAAAAAGTCATTTTTAAAAAAAAGGAAATTCTTGGAGCAGACAGGAGCCATGCAGCACCCTTGCATCGCCTGCATTTGAGAGCAGTGTTCGGGGTGAAAGAGATTGCTGCGCCCTTGAGATGACTTTCTTGGCCTCCAACAAACATATGGGAGACTTCATGAGGGAGCCATTTTGGGATCATCTCTTAAAGGGGGTGAAATCAGACATCTAAATGAAGAAGGTAGCTACTTCTTTCCACTGAGGGCCAATGAAGGAAGACAATTCTCTTATTCTCTCTCTCTCTCTCTCTCTCTCTCTCTCTCTCTCTCTCTCTCCCTCTCTCTCTCTCTCTCCCTCTCCCTCTCTCTCTCTCTCTCTCTCTCTCTCTCTCTCTCTCTCTCCCCTTCACTTTCTCTTCCCTTCTCTCTTTCTTTCTCCACTCTCTCCCCTTCTCTCTCTTTCTCTTCCTTTCTCTCTCCCTCTCTTCTTTCCTCTCTTTCTTTCTCTTGGTCCATCCCTCCTCCTGTTTTTCTCTCGCTTTCTTTTTCTCTCCTTTTCTTTTTCTCTCTTTCTCTTTCTGTGACTCTCCCTCCCTCCCTCTCTTTCTCTCTTTTCTCTCTTTTCTCTCTTTCTCTCTTATTCTCTCCCTGCCTTCCTCCGCCCTCTCTCCCCCTTTCTTTCTCCCCTCCTTCTCCCTTCCTCCCACCCTCCCTCCAACCTGATCATTTAACACAGGCACTTAGCAGCTAAGGGCTTACTATCAGTTGCATTGTGGATTCGCAGTTTCAGATATATTGCAGCAATTATTTAGCTAAATTGGGTATTTAATTAGCTATCTCTATTTCTTTGCCTGCCCGGAACCATTGACTGAGATGGGAAGCCATGGAAATTGAATAAATAAATAAATACATATTTTTTTAATGGTTTAGTTGTCTTAATTTTTCCACTTGCTTCCTTGGGTGTTTTTCTTAGCTCTTTCAGATCAGCCCCTGGACTTTGGAAAGCATGTCCTCACCTGGGGAGACTCTCATTCCTTTTTTCCTCCTCACCCTGCTTGCCCAATTTTTCCTTGTCCAAATACAGTCCCTAAAGTCATTTCATTTCATTTATTAAATTTCATTTATTAAATTTATAGACCGCCCCCTCTCCCCGAGGGGACTCGGGGCGGTGTACAGACAAAAACTAAAACCGTATATACAGTAACAATATTAAATACCCCTTATTAAAAACAAATTAAATATAGGGTCTGTACAGTGATAATAAAAATTAAAACAGGTTAAAAGGACAACCCCTTAAAATTTAAAATGCCGGCCCGGAGGATTGAAAATTAAAACTACGATTGGGCCAGGCCGGTTAATTGGAACAGGTGGGTCTTGAGTTTCTTGCGGAAGGAGCGGAGATCGGTAGTAGTTCTGATGTCAGGGGGGGAGGTGTCTCCTTTTCTTCCCTAAAGCATCTTCCAGGTTTTAAAAAAAAGGGGAGAACCATTAAAAAAATTAGCAATGGCACAAACTTTCTTTCTCCCCTTCCTCAGGTCAGTGGTTGGCACCTGTCCTTCGAGGGCGTTGTTCAGCCATGGAGATGGAAGACGAGACGGAGAAGATCAACATTGGGACTGAAAGCCTACAGAACAGCGAAGCAACCCAAGAAGGAACTCCATCCAACAGCTGGCCACGCAAATGTGCCTCATACGTCCTGGCTCTCCGGCCCTGGAGCTTCAGTGCTTCCCTCACCCCGGTGGCCGTGGGCAGCGCCCTAGCTTACCGTTCCCAGGGTACCCTCGACCTGGGCATTCTGGTTGGCAGCGCCGTCACCGTCCTGGCAGTCCATGGAGCTGGCAACCTCGTGAATACCTACTACGATTTTTCCAAAGGCATCGACCACAAGAAGAGTGACGACCGGACCCTGGTGGATCAGATCTTGGAGCCTCAGGATGTGGTCCGGTTTGGGGTCTTCCTATACACTTTGGGTTGCATCTCAGCAGCCTGCCTCTATTGCTTCTCCACCCTCAAATTGGAACACCTGGCCTTGATTTACTTCGGAGGACTCTCCAGCTCTTTTCTCTACACTGGAGGTAAGCAGGGCTTCTCTGGGGGGGGTCTCCCTTCCGCACCGTGGAACACGGGAGACAGGGGAAAAAGGAACCTGCATCCCGTTAAAATGCTGCCAGTTTAAATTTTAGGCCCAGAAATTGAGTTACATGGCCTGTATGTCTGAATCAATCAAAGTTGGGAAAGAAACCCCAACATTCGTCTGAACTTCCTGGATTTTATCCTGCTTCCGGGAATGAAGGAGCCAATGGCAGTCAGGTTAGAAGGCTGGATCCCGCCTCTGGTGTTTCACAAAGCTCCTTCTGTGTTTTTGTGAATACACATGCGGCTTTAACAGTTGCTAGGATGCTCTTTAGCATCAAAGGTTGTTCTTCTAGATCAGTGATGGTGAACCTATGGCACGTGTGCCACAGGTGGCACGCGGAGCCATTTGTCAGGGCACGCAAGCCATTTGTCAGCTGGCCAGCACACATGCGTTGCTGGCCAGCTGGGTTCACCCTTTTTTAAAGCCATTTTTCGCCCTCCCCAGGCTCCAGAGGCTTTGTAGGAGCCTGGGGAGGGCGAAAAGAGCCTCCCTCCCCCAAAGGCCCTCCGGAGGCTTCATGAGCTTCCCTGAAGCTTCCGGAGCGCAAAAAACCGGCCATACGGGCAAACCGTGACTTCCAGTTTGCTCGGAGGGTCGTTTTGAGCACTCCGAAGGCTTCAGGGAAGTCTCTTGAAGGGCCCTGAAGCCTTCGGAGCGCTCAAAACGACCCTCCGAGCAAACCGGAAATCACTTCCGGTTTTGAGCACTCCGAAGGCTTCAGGGACTGTCCGGAGGCTTCTCTAACGCCTCCGGAGGACTTCCGGAGCGGCGGGGGAGGCTGTTTTCGCCCTCCCCAGGCTCCTATAAAGCCTCTGGAGCCTGGGGAGGGCAAAAAAAGCATGTAAAAATGGGTGGGAGCACCTGAAGTGCGTGCATGCGCACTGGGGAGGTTGTGCATTGCATTATGGGTGCGGCACGCCCGCCCACGACCCCCCTGCGCTCCCCCCACTTATGGCACGCGAGCCAAAAAAGGTTCTCCATCGCTGTTCTAGACTCACATCTAGTAGAGTTTCTCCCTGCTTTCAGCAGAGAGATCTTTCCCCTCACCTCTTCCGGGAAATGCTTTAAACAGCAGGAGCTGTTAATCCTAGGCTCTTCGGCAGGGAAAGCATGCCCAACAGTGCTTAGACTTATATACCACTACACAGGGCTTTACAGTCTTCTAAGCCGCTTACAGAGTCAGCCTGTTGCCCCCAACAATCTGGGTCCTCATTGCACCGACCTCGGGAGGATGGAAGGCTGAGTCAACCTTCAACCAAGCATCGTACAGCTGGCAGTGGGCAGATTTAGCCTGCAACACTGCATTCTAACCACTGGGCCACCATGACTCTCTATGGCAGTGAATTAAATTTTCCGCAGTGGAAAGAGCCCGGAGAAGGGAAGAATTGGGGCGGGATAATCTCAGAAGCAGATCCGTCAAGCGTGTTCTTAGTTTCCCCAGGACCCTAATCTTGTACAGCTTGTTTTTGGTAGAATATTGCGAGATTCTTCCTAGCAGGGGCTGTTTGTCAGTGTGGAATGGGCCAACTTGCCACAGGACAACTCAACAAATTAAAAGTTAAATCAATTTCAACGAAACTGTGGCCAATAATGATAAAATAAACAAAAGCCAGAGTTAATTTCAACGAAAACATGATCGCCACGAATGAAAGTAACTGAACGAAACGATGAATACATCATTGACTTGTCCCATGGCGAGTTGGCTGTGATGTCCTCCGGCCCTTGTCAGCGGAACCTTCTGCCTCAGGAGAAGCCAAGATCTCCTCGGCTGGAGGTATTTAACTTCCCCTCCTTGTCGTTGCTGCAGGCATCGGATTTAAGTACGTTGCCCTGGGTGACGTGGTCATCCTGATCACCTTTGGTCCCCTGGCTGTGATGTTCGCCTATGCCCTCCAGGTGGGCTACCTGTCCATCTCGCCCTTGCTGTATGCCGTGCCCTTGGCCCTCAGCACCGAGGCCATCCTGCACAGCAACAACACCCGGGACATGGAGTCCGACCGGCAGGCGGGCATTGTCACGCTGGCCATTCTCATCGGCCCCACGCTCTCTTACGTCCTTTACAGCAGCTTGCTCTTCCTGCCGTACCTCATCTTCTGCGTCCTGGCTACTCGCTACACCGTCAGTATGGCTCTACCTCTCCTCACTCTGCCCATGGCGTTTTCCCTGGAACGGCAATTCCGCAGCCAAAGTTTCCTCAAAATCCCGCAAAGGACAGCCAAGCTTAACCTCCTCTTGGGACTTTTTTACGTCTTCGGTATCCTTCTGGCTCGCCCTGGCTCCCTCCCCAAACTCTAGGGAGACATCAGAAAATGGAAGATTCCCTGAAAATGAGTCTTCCCCAAAAGCTTTCACAGAATATCCAAACACACACACACAAATACATACATATGCGTGTATATATATATATGTTACAGTGAAAGACAGAAATCTGTAGAATGTCGACATTCACCGGTGAATGTCAACATTCACATAGTCGCTTGGTGTATGTCCGAAATATTTGCTAAATACCCTTATTTATGACTTACACTAAATGCCTAACCCTAACCCTAACCCTACGTATTTGGTATGTGTTGACATTCACCGGTGAAAGTCGACATTCACCAATTTCTGTCTTTCACGGTAACACATACACACGTGCGTTTATAATCTTCACCAAACCACATAAGTTTTTTTTTCCCCGGATCCACAAACGTGAGATTTCCTGAAATTTTTCCTTTTCACAAAGGGATAAAATCATCTTTATAAAGTTCTCGGTTCTCCAAGTTGGGTTCCTGCTTTTTGCCGTTGTTTTCTTCTATTGTCTGCGTTTCATTAATCAAAAAGTTCGCACTCCGGGTTAGAACTCCCCAAGGACATATAATAAAAATCCCTTTTAAAGTTGATTTTTTGGGGGGGAGAAAAAAAAAAGCTGCACCAGCAAGGAAAATAATAATAATCAGAAGCGCTAAAGCAAGATAATCATCACATCTAATGCATTTTCACCCCCCCACGCAACCTCTACTTTCTGGTTTTAAAGTTTCTATTGGAGGGAGCTCCAGAGATTTCTTGTGATATTCAAGGAAAAATGACTGGGATCATTTCCCAGCTGTTCTTCGCATTGGGAGGCTGAACCCGGTACCAGATCTCCTTTAGAGATCAGGTGCCGACACCCTCCACATTCTTTGAGTAAGTAACGCCTCGTCTTACTCATAGAGCGCTCTGTGGAGTGATTCTGTAAATTGTGCCCTCGTTCACGTCTTCTGTCCACGTTGGATTGCAGCATCCATTTGCATATTCTCTCTGCCACCCATCATATAGTTGCCGGCAGCGGAGTCCCTGCGAAGAGTCCGATAAGATCTGCCAATCACAGTTTCCCAAGCGGTTCCCTTGCTCAAAACGCCAGCGGCCTGAAGGAGAAGCTGAGGGAGTCCGAACGTGTCCCGTTTGGTGATCATTTTGAACAAGAGGAATCTCATATTTTGGTGGAGGGAGACGGGCCCCAAATTGACAAAAAACCAA
This sequence comes from Natrix natrix natrix, assembly GCA_029891615.1. NCBI lineage: Eukaryota > Metazoa > Chordata > Lepidosauria > Squamata > Natricidae > Natrix > Natrix natrix. Next base: position 95,152 of record JAKRSK010005496.1, on the reverse strand, counting down.
ACCAGATTCTTTGCCTTTCTCTCTCCCTTTTGACGAGAACAACAGCGCTTATGTGGACGGAGCTTCGGGCTGGAGAGAAGATGTAACACGGTTATTACCGAAGGAAACAAACGTAGGGGCAGAGTCCTAGTGGACAACCATTTAAATAGGAGCCAGCCGTGTGCAGCAGCTGCCAAAAAAGCCAACACAGTTCTAGGCTGCATCAACAGAGGGATAGAATCAAGATCAGGTGAAATGTTAATACCACTTTATAAGGCCTTGGTAAGGCCACACTTGGAATACGGCATCCAGTTTTGGTCGCCACGATGTAGAAAAGATGTGGAGACTCTAGAAAGAGTGCAGAGAAGAGCAACAAAGAGGATTAGGGGACTGGAGACTAAAACATATGAAGAACGGTTGCAGGAACTAGGTATGTTTAGCTTAAGAGAAAGAAGGACTAGGGGAGACATGATAGCATTGTTCCAATATCTCAGGGGTTGCCCCAAAGAAGAGGGAGTCAAACTATTCTCCAAGGCACCTGAGGGTAGAACAAGAAGCAATGGGTGGAAACTAATCAAGGAGAGAAGCAACTTAGAACTGAGGATAAACTTCCTGACAGTTAGAACAATTAATCAGTGGAACAGAAGTTGCCTCCAGAAGTTGTGAATGCCCCAACACTGGAAGTCTTTAAGAAGATGTTGGATAGCCATCTGTCTGAAACGGTATAGGGTTTCCTGCCTAGGCAGGGGGTTGGACTAGAAGACCTCCAAGGTCCCTTCCAACTCTACTATTGTATTATTGTATTGTATTGTATTGTATTGTATGACTCCATCCGCTTCACGTAGGTGCTTCGATCAGCATTGAAGAAGTGCTGCTGGTTTAGGGTAGCTTTGGATGCCGCCTCTCCAAGAGAGCAACCCATGGCTTCCCTGACGTATATTGGGATCCTGTCCGTCCCTACAGAGGCTTGGTACCAGGGGTGGGATCCTACCGGTATAACAACCGCTTCGCTGAGCGTGTGCTTCATGCTTCACTGCGCATACCTGCGTAGTCTGCAGAAAACTCACCTTCCGCATTACTGCTGGCGAGGAAAACGGCTGCGGAGCGGCAATCCACTCTGCTGCGCCGATCAGCTGGGCTTCGGAAAAGGAAATATAGGTGAGTATAGCGCGTGGACGGGCCCACTTCAAACTGGTTCGCTCCCAGCTGATAGTCGAAGCTGCCAGTTCACCGGGACTGCTCCGAACCGGTCAAATCCCACCCCTGCTTGGTACTCTCTATACTGAAGCGCACCGGCATTTGAAAGCGGTTCTCCTGATTCTTCCAGCTGGCCGTCAGAAACTCGAGCCTCGTTCGCTGCGGTTTTCGAGCTAGCACTGGTTTCCTTCTTTCCCTCTTCGTTCTGGGCTTGTTTCACCCACCCTGCGATTTCACGCAAGGATCCCCTCCCATTTCAGGGTTCTGAGTCAGGGTTCTGTCCCACCAGACCCTCACCACTCCCGGCTTCCTTTCCAAGGTTTTTTTTTTTTGGTGGTGGTAGGGAGGCAGTTTTATGAGAATAATTAATTAATTTAAATTAATTTATTAAACTTCTAGACCGCCCCCTCTCCCCGAAGGGACTCGGGGCGGTGTACGGGTACAAATTTAAAAACCATACACTCAATAATATACATACTAAAATTGAATTAAATATCCCCTGTACAAATTTATAAGAATTAAAAAACTGAAACTTTAAAACCGAACCATAAAATTTAAAAATACAAACTGAGGTGGGAAAGCTGGAATTAGGCCAGGCCGGCAGGATGGAACAGGTGGGTTTTGAGCTTCTTACGGAAGGAGCGGAGGTCCGTAGTCGTTCTAATGTCAGGGGGAAGGTCATTCCAGAGGGTCGGGCCCATCACAGAGAAGGCCCTTCCCCTGGGCGTCGCCCGCTGGCACAGCCTAGTGGACGGCACCCGGAGGAGTCCCTCTCTGTGTGAGCGAATCGGCCGGAGGGATGTATGGGGCAGGATACGATCCCGCAAATATCTAGGGATCTGGAAGATGTCAGAGAACTAAGTGCTTGTTGGGTTGTCACTGTCACACTGACTGGCCCCACATTGTTGGCTGCCCGTTGACCACCAAACCAGTGTATGTTTTACAGACAGCAGAAAAAAATGTGGTCCTGTTGCGGGATGTGAGGAAGGAAGGGAGGAAGGAAAAGAAAGAGAAAGAAAAAAGGGAGGGAGAGAAAAAGGAGAGAAAAGGAAAGAGAAAGAAAGGAGAAAGAAAAAGAGGAAGGGAGGGAGAGAGAAAGGAAAGAAAGAAAGAGAGAGGAAGAAAGCTGTTTTCCAAGCTCACATTCTCTGGGTAAATCTGCTCTGATTATATGTGTGCCCTGCTTTTTTTCCTACGCTGCCTGGAGTTCTTCTGAGGCTCCGTTTGCAGCAGCTGGTTTGATCTGTCAAAATATCTCTGGTGTTTCGGCCCAGCTACTCCACGGAGAGCTGGCAGAAGAATAAAGCTGTCTCGGCAAATGCTAAGCCGCGACGGATCTCTGGAGCCTGATCTGGCCCAAGGACTTAACGCCGCACAAAGATTTTTAAAAAAGAACATCTGGGACTCCAGCTCGGGCGCCGTTTGTTTTTATTGACACCTCCATCATTTTCGATAATAAAAACATCAGAAGGCAAAATCCTGATTAACTTGTCTTTCCTTTTCGTTGCTCGCTTAGATTTGGGGAAGCAAAGCTGTTGTGTGTCTTCAGCTTGCACGCACAGTGGCCGTGAGCGGAAAGGATCCAGTAACATCTGAAAGCATCAATGCCGGCTTCCCGTCGCGGGGCATGAAAAACGAGCTGGCTTTGATCACATTGTCGTAGCCAACATCCCTGTCGGATACCCTCCTGTTCCAATTTTAAAGTTTCCGTCTTTCCGACCCCGAGTGGCTTTTGCTTCATCTGCAGAGCCCCCCCACCCCCACAGAAAAAACGCAGCTCTGATTTTGTGCATCCTGAAGAGGGCAGCCTTTTGCCACTCATGCCAATAAGGACAGAGACGGGTTGAATATAAACTATTCAGAATTTAATAGACAAGACGATCGCCTAAGCCCGCATGGAGCAATTCAATGGCGGCAGCATCTTTTAAAAAATAGCTGTTTACTGGGCCACCATCTTGAATGAAACATCTTTTCATGCCTGTTGAGATTCTCAAGCATCTCTTGTCCCAAAGAGGCAACTGGACTTCTGTGTTTTTCTTCGAAGACCTTTCGCTTCTCATCCAAGAAGCTTCTTCAGCTCTGATTGGATGGCAGGGAAGGGAAGGATTTATCTTCCTTGCAGACAGCTGGTCCTTTTGCATCCTTTTAGGGGGTTGTTGAGGCCACTTGGAGGGGTTTATCTCTGTCCTCGGCAGTGATGTGCGGTCAGGGGAGGCAGAGCCTCACCGCTCTCATCATGAAAAGAAAAAAAATGTAAAAGGGAAAAGGCGAGTCCTGAGGTGAGGCTTAAAAAAGCCTCTAAAAAAGGGAGGACTGTGACAACTTTGATCTTTGCAAGCGTGCAAGCAAAATACCCCAGGATCACAGTGGCGGGGACAGCAACTCCTTCCGCTGCGCTGCGGAGAAGAGCCACGCTGTACAGGAGGCTCCTCAGCACTAGCCTCAGATCAGCGCGAGTCGCGCTCCCCTTCCTGTTGGCTTAGGAAGGAGGGGAATGGGACCACATGTGCAGGAGGCTCCTCAGCGCTAGCCTCAGATCAGTGCGAGCCGCGGTCCCATTCCCCTCCTTCCTGAGCCAACATGAAGAGGACCGTGGCTCGCACTGATCTGAGGCTAGCGCTCAGGAGCCTCCTGCACACACGGTCCCATTACCCTCCTTCCTGAGCCAACATGAAGGGGACCACAGCTTGTGCTGATCTGAGGCTAGCGCTGAGGAGCCTCCTGCACAGCGTGGCTCTTCTCCGTAGCGCAGGTATTTTGCTTACACGCTTGCAAAGATCAAAGTTGTCACAGTCCTCCCTTCATGATGATCATTTGATGACATCAGTGCCTCACCAGCCATAAACCTCGCCACACGTCACTGGTCCTCGGGGTCACCTGAGCAGTGCAAATGGGCGTGGAGCCTTCTTGGAACTGCTGAAAGGACTGTGTTGTAGACTGGAGATAGATGATGTCGTATCCTTCTCCCTCTGTTGACGGAGGGCTGTTTGATTTGAACCTAGATGGCCTCTTTGACCCCTCTTTCCAAGAAGTTCCAAGAAAGCGCCACAAAATGTGCACTGCTATATGGCTCAGACCAGGAAGCCAGAATGGTTTTAATACACCTGTCTGCTCTGGATGAGTTCCTGTTACGGTACCAAATAGCATCCAAAAATAAATCAAAGTCCGAGGCAAAGGATTCCTCAAAGTTCCAATTGATGAAGAGAGCCATGTTGGCACATCTGGGGAAACCCGAATCCGAAAGCTTCCTGGTTTTCCCCACCCAGTTGAAAGTACAAGATCTTGCCCCCACACCCACAAGTCCATCCCATGGTCCAATCTCCCACTGCCATGCTGGCAGCTTCTACCCATCCAGGTATAGATTAGGCAAATTACAGGTATAGATTAGGCAGGAAAAATCTAATTTGCAGGTACAGATTAGGCAGGATAAAACCAAATTACAGGTATGGATTAGGCAGGAAAAACCAAATTACAGGTACAGATTAGGCAACAATGCTACCCGAGATGACGACGTGACTCCGGGAGAGTACACCCGTCATAAATATGAGTCAGTCACCAAGCAGCCAGATTCTGATCCCATGAACCCTGGGGGTGCTGCAACGGTCGTAAGTGTGAAAAACGGTCTGAAGTCATTTTTCACTGCTGTCAGCAAACGTTTACTAAACAAACCGTTGTAAGTCGAGGACTAGCTCCAAAAGATTCAGTCACTAAACGAACTGTTGTGTCGAGGACTAGCTCCAAAAGAGTCAGTCACTAAACGAACCGTTGTAAGTCGAGGTCTAGCTCCAAAAGATTCAGTCACTAAACGAACCGTTGTAAGTCGAGGACTGGCTCTAAAAGATTCAGTCACTAAACGAACCGTTGTAAGTCGAGGACTGGCTCTAAAAGATTCAGTCACTAAACGAACCGTTGTAAGTCGAGGACTAGCTCCAAAAGATTCAGTCACTAAACGAACCGTTGTAAGTCAAGGACTAGCTCCAAAAGATTCAGTCACTAAACGAACCATTGTAAGTCAAGGACTAGCTGTAAAAGATTCAGTCACTAAACGAACCGTTGTAAGTCGAGACTAGCCGTAAAGGATTTCTAAATCTCCATTTGGGGAACCCCAGTTATGAACGTCTGAGTGCTAAGAGAAAGAGTAATAACATCAAGCGATCCATTTTTAAACACACACCCACGCAGACAACACACCAGCCTGCAGCCAGAATAGTTTAAATTTAAAGCGCCGCAATTAATAAAACGGAATGAAACCCAAAAAGTCTGAAGGCAGTTTGAAAACCCCGGTAGTTATTAGGATGCCGTCGTGTGCCATTTCGGGGAGAAGAGGGGAAGCCGGGGTGCTGCGTTCAGAGGCAATTCCAGGGGGACACGTTTTTGGTAGCTCGGAGCACGTCCTGTTCGATTTCAATTTCATTTCACACTCTTCATCTTTCCCTCGTTAAAAAAGCCAATTGGGCGGGCCCATTAAGTGTGCTGCAGCGGTCCGTGGTGCTTGGGAGAACTCGTCCGTCCAGCCGTCGGGCGTGGGAAAGCCTCCAAGGGCGGCGGGAAAACGAGAAGGACAGGAAGCTCCGGAAGATAACCAAGACTTGTTATCTGGCTATCTTTTCTGCCGCAACACTCCCCTTGGAAGGAGGCCCCAAATTGTGATGCTGTGTGCGGAAAGGCCTCGTCCACACTTTGGATGCTCACCTGTGGAAGGTGATGGGGAGAGGAACATCCAGAGATGAAAATGTCTATCCTTTGGGGACCTCTGAACGAGGAGGAGGTACTTAGCCGTCTCTTAATTGTCTCCCTTGATTTTCATGTTTCAGCATCCCTGGTGTAACCAGTTTCACAACCTTGGGGTTTTTAATTCAGTTGGCTTTATATAGGTAAAGGCAAAGGTTCCCCTGGCACACATGTGCTAGTCGTTCCCGACTCTAGGGGCCGGTGCTCATCTCCGTTTCGAAGCCGAAGATCCAGCGCTATCTGGAGACATCTCCATGGTCATGTGGCCGACATGACTCAACGCCAAAGGCGCACGGAACGCCTTTCCCTTCCCACCAAAGGTGGTCCCTATTTTTCTACTTGTGTTTTTTCGTGCTTTCGAACTGCTAAGTTGGCCGAAGCTGGGACAAGTCACGGGAGCTCACTCCGTTACGCGGCTCTAGGGGTTCGAACCACTGAACTGCCGGCCTTTTTGATCGACAAGCTCAGCATCTTAGCCACTGAGCCACCGCATCAGTGAGAGTGAGGAGAGTGAGGAACTGCTAGGTTGGCAGAAGCTGGGACAAGTCACGGGAGCTCACTCCGTTACGCGGCTCTAGGGGTTCGAACCGCTGAACTGCCGGCCTTTTTGATCGACAAGCTCAGCATCTTAGCCACTGAGCCACCGCATCAGTGAGAGTGAGGAGAGTGAGGAACTGCTAGGTTGGCAGAAGCTGGGACAAGTCACGGGAGCTCACTCCGTTACGCTGCTCTAGGGATTCGAACAGCCGAACTGCCGGCCTTTTTGATCGACAAGCTCAGCATCTTAGCCACTGAGCCACCGCATCAGTGAGAGTGAGGAGAGTGAGGAACTGCTAGGTTGGCAGAAGCTGGGACAAGTCACGGGAGCTCATTCTGTTACGCAGCACAAAGGATTCGAACCGCCGAATTGCTGACCTTTCTGATCGACAAGCTCAGCATCTTAGCTACTGAGCCCTCGCGTGCCAGATTTTGCATCTTATAACCTAATAAAATGTTTAAAACACCCTCCATAAATTGCCTGGAAACAGAGAGTCGGTGGCTGAGAACAGAATGAAATCACGAATGATGAAAACGAATAAATGACCCATCTTTTTCTCTTCCTAACATGCCTTTTTTAGGGAAACCCACTGACCTAACCCCCTGATTTCCCCCCCTCCCTGCCCCGAATTGCCTGCTTAAGAAATGAATTGCTTTTCCAGCATTACACAAAGTCATTTTTCTCTTGAAGGTGGAATGAAGTACCCGCCTGGATTTTTTCCTTCCTCCCTCCCTCCCTCCCTCCCTCCCCCCCTTTTAAAAAAATCCATAGCTCTGAGCCGTGCTAAAAAATTCACGAGGCTCGATCCAACTCTGGGTTGTTATAGCAGAGAGGGAAGCGGCAATCCAGTTGCCACTTGGAGTTAAGCCCATCTGTCACCAGTTCGAAAAGCAAGCACTAAAAAGCAAAATTAAAGGTTTTGGGTTTTTTTTGGGGGGGGGGCCCAGACGGGTTTCCATTCTGATCCGTCTGTTGTGCCTTCACGTACCTGCCCTGTCCGTGGCCCGAGCCTCTCGGGAACCTAAGCATGTCAAGCACTGGGAAATCTTGTTGGAACAAGGAAAGCATCGCAAGTAACAAGCGGGCTGCATCTGTTTCCGTGGCAACCATCGGCCGATACGGTTCCCTCTTTGCAGATGCTTTCCTTTGTCCCGATGGCAGAGGATGAAATGAAACAGCTGTTTGGTGTGTGGCTGGGATAAAGGGGGAGGATTAGCATCTGTAAAAAAAATAATGCTCCTTTCCCTCCAGTTTTTTCTCCCTTTTGGGGGGCTTACGGTGCTTTGCTAGGTTTTGAAACAGGAACACGTTCGAAGCATCTTTCTTTCGTTCCAAAGTTTTGTTCTTTTCAGCCGCAATCCGTGCTGGGTTAGTGCGTGGTGGTGACTCCAGCTGTTGCAGAATTTCAGGCTGTGGTTTCCCCCCACCGATCCATCGTTTCAGATCATTTCTGCCTGTGGCGAATGGTGGTATGCTCCTTCTCTTAAAATATGTACGTGCAAGCACACAGCTGAGGGAGGCGGTGGCTCAGTGGCTAAGACGCTGAGCTTGTCAATCAGAATGGTCGGCAGTTCTGCGGTTCGAATCCCTAGCGCCGCGTAACGCAGCGAGCTCCCGTGACTTGTCCCAGCTTCTGCCAACCTAGCAGTTCGAAAGCACGTAAAAAATGCAAGTAGAAGAATAGGAACCACCTTTGGTGGGAAGGGAGGGAACAGCGTTCTGTGCGCCTTCCGGAGTTGAGTCATGCTGGCCACATGACCATGGAGACGTGGACAGCGCTGGCTCTTCGGCTTTGAAACGGAGATGAGCACCGCCCCCTAGAGTCAGGAACGACTAGCGCATATGTCCGAGGGGAGCCTTTACCTTTAAATGTACAACTGAGCCGCACGGCACGATATTCCCAGAGCTTGCTTATTGGTTGCTTACCTTAGCCTAGCCAATATGCAGGTGGTCCTCGACTTACGACTGCAACGGAGCCCCAAAGCGAATCACGGCAGGTGGTAAGTTCGTAACCTGGTTGCTAAGTGAATCCGTCTTCTCTTGCTTGTCAAAAGGTCGCAAAAGGGGATCCCAGTCCTAAAGAAGGAATTCGTTGCCAAGCATCTGAATTTTGATGATGCGACCATGGTCATGCTGCAAAGGTCCCACAACTTTGAGAAGGGGTCAAAAGTCAGATTTCTCACTTCCGTCGTCACTTTGAATAGCCACCAAATGAACTGTTGTAAGTGGAGGACTACCTGTAATTAGAAAATTACATAGCCATCTGTCTGAAACGGTATAGGGTTTCCTGCCTAGGCAGGGGGTTGGACTAGAAGACCTCCAAAGTCCCTTCCAACTCTGCTGTTGTATTGTATTGTATTGTATTGTATTGTATTGTATTGTATTGTATTGTATTGTATTGTATTGTATTGTATTGTATTGTATTGTATTGTATTGTATTGTAAAAACAGAGAATCAGTGAGTGGGAAGGGACTCTAGAGCTCATCTATAGAATAACAGAGTTGGAAGGGACCTTGGAGGTCTTCTAGTCCAGCACCCTGCTTAGGCAGGAAACCCTACATCACTTTAGGCAAATGGTTATCCAACATCTTCTTAAAAACATCCTGTGTTGGAGCATTCACAACTTCTGGAGGCAAGTTGTTCCACTGATTAATTGTTCTAACTGTTGGGAAATTTCTCCTTAGTTCTAAGTTGCTTCTCTCCTTGATTAGTTTCCACCCATTGTTTCTTCTCCTGCCTTCAGGTGCTTTGGAGAATAGCTTGACTCCCTCTTCTTTGTGGCAACCCCTGAGATATTGGAAGACTGCTATCATGTCTCCCCTCGTCCTTCTTTTCAATCAACTAGACATCCCCAGTTCCTGCAACCGTTCTTCATGTTTTAGCCTCCAGTCCCCTAATTATCTTGGTTGATCTTCTCTGCACTCTTTCCAGAATCCAGAACCAAGGCCTTATAAAATGGTATTAACACTTCATTTAGTTCAACCCCTGCTCTGTGCAGGTTCCCCTACAGCAGGGGTGTCTAAACTTGGGACACCTCTGCTGGCTGGGGAATTCTGGGAATTGAAGTCCACAAGTCTTAAAGTTCTCAAGTTTGGACACCCCTGCCCTACAGCATCTCTTGACAGCCTTGTCTTTTAAAAGAAAAATGGGGAAGAATTCACAACTTAAAATTTTTAACTTAAACCCTTCACCATCAGGCTCGGTCTAATGTAGGAACCTGATCAATACTGTGATTTATTCCATTAAAACAAAACAAAAAAAAGCAATAACCCCAAAAAACAGAGAAGGAACAAAGCAATTGCATTTCCCCCGCCTCCAGCCCCCAGGGAACAAAATATTCCAGCGTTGTCGATAGACCCAGGTCTGGGGTGAGCCTTTAGCTGCTTCAGAATAAAAGGCCAGCTGTCCGTTGGAATTTTAGGTATGTATGTATGTATGTATGTATGTATGTATACTACTCCCCCTTTCTGTCCTTCGGCTCATTACAGAAGACCATCCAGGCAGAAAAACATATTTTTATTTTTAATGTTGCCTTTGCTATGTTTGTGTTGTATTTGTGCTGATAAATAAATAAAGGGAGACTAGTATAGATCTATTTCAAGCTATTTAGCTCTCATCAGCTAGCCATACCCTTACTGGGATTTGAACCTGTGCTTCAAATCCCAGTAAGGATATGGCTAGCTGATGAGAGCTAAATAGCTTGAAATAGATCTATACTAGTCTCCCTTTATTTATTTATCAGCACAAATACAAAACACACACACACACACACACACACACACACACACACACACATACATATATATATATATATATATACATACGTTGATCAATGGCCCTATCCATTGATGAAAAGCCAGGCAATTCATCAAAAAACGGTGGCCTTTTCAGGCAGAAACAGGTTTACGTACCTTTCTGCGCTGGCCTGGAGGTGATTTTCTCCCAGTTAATCCGCTGGCTTTGTCACTATTGTGCAGCATTGAAAAAGATGGCAGGATTAGGGGAAATGGGGACGGAGTTAGCACTTTTGCCCAGAAATGAGCTGAAACGCCAGCAAAAGGGGGAAAAGGGGAGGGGGGAGGGGAAACAGCAAAAACCTTATTTCGACTTTTACAGGATTTTTCTTTTTTTCCATCCAGGGTTACCCTCCGGCTGTCTGTCAATCTGCCTGTCTGTCTCTCTCTCTCTCTCGGACCCACTGTTTTAGGCTGATCACACCTGACAGAAAATCCAAGAATTTTCCCCATTGGAGAGGGAGAAGGAATTAAGGAAGGAGAAGGGAATGAGAAGGAAGGAATAAGGAAGGTAGGAAGGAGATAGAAATGAGAATGAATGAATGAATGAATGAATGAATGAAGGAAGGAAGGAAGGAAGGAAGGAAGGAAGGAAGGAAGGAAGGAAGGAAGGAAGGAAGGAAAGTAAGGAAGGAGATGGAAATGGGAAGGAAGGAGAGATGGGAATAGGGAGGCAGGCAGGCAGGCAGGAGATGGAAATGGGAAGGAAGCAAGGAAATGAAGAAATGAAGGAGAGATGGGAATAGGGAGGCAGGCAGAAAGGAAGGAAGGAGCTGGAAATGAGAATGAAGGAAGGAAGGAGGGAAGGAAGGAGATGGAAATGGGAAGGAAAGGAAGGAAGGGAGAAGGGAATTAGAAGGAAGAAGGAAGGTAGGAAGGAGATGGAAATGAGAAGGAAGGAAGGAAAGGAGGATGGAAGGAGAGATGGGAATAGCGAGGCAGGCAGGCAGGCAGGAAGGAGATGGAAGTAAGAAGGAGGAAGGAGATGGAAATGGCAAGGAAAAGAAGGAAGGAGAGATGGGAAAAGGGAGGCAGGCAGAAAGGAAGGAAGGTGATGGAAATGAGAAGGAAGGAAGAAAGGAAGGAGGTGGAAATGGGAAGGAAAGAAGGAAGGAGAGATGGGAATAGGGAGGGAGGCAGGAAGGAAGGAAGGAAGATGGAAATGAGAAGGAAGAAGGATGGTATGAAGGAGATGAAAATGAGAAGGAAGGAAGGAATTGTAGGAAGGAAATGGGAGGAATTTACCACCACTAAAAGAAAAAGAAAAAAGGATAAAATCTTAAATTCAGAAACAAAGTCACCACTAGAAGCTTTTTAGGAGAAACAGGAAACATTGGAATAGATAATGATCTAAAACCTCCATAGAAACAGATAGCCCAAGAAGGGAGACCAAAGTAATTAAAATTCCAATATAGTGGAGGAAAAAAAACAGGAAATGCAGATACAAGAGGAGATCCGGCTAGGTGACAAGGGGGGAAGCAAAAGACAGGCCAGGATAACAAGGAAGGAAGAAAAAAGGTGCTGAACACAGGTTATAAAGATAGTATACTTGGGCCAAATAAAGTTAAAATTGCAAACACAACTAGCAAACACCTCCCTGCCAATCAAAGAGCAAAGCAGGAATGAAACCATTAACACAGGAATCACGCAAAAGCCAGAATCGTTAGTATCAGACTTCAAAAGGTAAAAAGAATATAAAATATCGAGTCAATCTCAAACAATAATGGAAAATTACATTCGGAGTTGTGGATGATTGGAAATTTTATGGTTAATGGAAAGTAGAAATGTCTTATATGAATTAATGAAACCTTTTCTTTTGACTTAATTTCTATCCTTATTTTTTCGAGATTGATGATATAACTTTATAAAGACTGATTGTTACCTAGTAGATAATTATGGAGGTAAAGAAACAAGGGTTGTCACAAATGAAAGAATATTAATGGTAACTTGAACACACAATGCTCAATGAAATATTTAACTATGTTTAATGGATAATCAGTGACTTTATTCCTAAATGTAAAAACCGTTGCACAAAAACTTGTAACCAAACGACATGCTTGATGAAATTGTGTTTTTTTTTCTCTTTTCCCCTCCTTGCTCTTGTTCTGTATGTGTTGTTTTGTCTTTTTCAAAGAAAAAATAAAATAAAATTTATATATATATATAAAAAAAATATCGAGTCAATCCCAGTTTAGTAGCTAGCCCAGGTCTTCTTGCTGCTTGTACTACCTCCTTCCTGAAAAAATAAAATACCTGGCTTCCACGCAGCCGTTCCGCTCAAATTATTTTTCACGCTTCCCGGCGGGAAATTCGAACCTAGCAAAGGAAGATTTGAAACCTTCCAAAAGAAGGAAGGAAGGAAGGAAGAAAGGAAGGAAGGAAGGAAGGAAGGAGGAAAGGAAGGAAGGAGATGGAAATGGGAAGGAAGGAGAGATGGAAATAGGGAGGCAGGCAGGCAAGCAAGCAGGCAGGAGATGGAAGTGAGAAGGAAGGAAGGAAGGAAGGAAGGAAGGAAGGAAGGAAGGAAGGAAGGAAGGAAGGAAGGAAGGAAGTTGACAGAACCACTGAAGTTTTCCGGTGCATCCTGGAACCGCCATTCATCCACCTTTTTTACTCCAGATTTCTGAAGTTGCCCAGTCGCTTCGATTCCTAGAACGGTAATCACGATTTCCAACATCTGGCTGGAGGCAGGAAGCAGGGAAGAGCAATAAATCGTCCTGCCATTTCTTATTAACTAAAAGGAGCTGGCATCTGCTCGGAACAACTTTGTAATTGGTGTAATGAGGAGGGAGCTGGTTACCACATGGCCTATTTAACTATGCAGATGAGCAGGAGGGGAAGTGGTGCAAGTGGGCGTGGCGCCTTCTTGGAACTGTTGAAAGGACTGCGTTGTAGACCGAGATAGACAATGTTGTATCCCCACCCACACCCCCTCTATCGACGGAGGGCTGTTCAATTTTGACCTAGATGGCCTCTTTGATCCCTTGGCTCCAAGAAGTTCTCAACACCCATTTGCACTACTGCAGACACAGGCAAACCTCCAAGGGGTCTCAACGACCCTCTAAAAAGGATGCAAATGACCAGCTGTCTGCAAGGAATATAAACCCTTCTATTATTCCCCACCATCCAGTCAGAGCCGAAGAAGCTTCTTGGATGAGAAGCGAATCGTCTTCAAAACAAAAAAAAAAAGAAGTCCAGTTGCCTCTTGAAACAAAAGCATATTTGGGACAACCATCTCCTGGATGACTGAGACTCTCCATAGACATTTACCAATAGTGCACATCTGCCCAGCACCATGGACCATTCTCGTCCTAGCTACCACGTTGCCCTGAATGCCACAGTTTTGCTTCGGAAGCTTTGAGCCTTCCTTTGGGGGCCAGAGATCCCAAGCTGTGGCGAATCCAGTGCCCCAGACTTGTTTTAATGCACATCACTGGCTCCCCAAAGTGGATCAGGAGGAATCAGACAATGTGTGAGTAAGCCCTGGGATGATTGATAATGAGCAGGAGTCGAGAAATCAATGGCGTTAATTCCTAGCCTGTCAGAGGGAGAGAAAATTAATGAGAAAATCTGTCTCACTTAATGGTATTTGCACATTTCCCCCCCCCCCCCCCCCCCCCCGAGGGCGATAAAATTGTTTCCAGGTGCGGGCGCGGGGCCGCCGTTGCATACTTGACTTAGTTTGAAGGGTGCAAAAAAGTGAGAAGGGGAGGGGGAGTTAGCCCGGAGAGGGGGTTGGCGGTTGGCAGACAGAGCTGACTTCCCTCCCACATCATTTCATAAAAACAGACAGTTGTACGGCTTTGTAGTTCGAGTAAATCAATAGGGCTGCCATTCCCCAGCCGCAAAATATGCTAGAGGATCTTAGTAGCTTCTCTTGGTGGCCTACTCCGCAGGAGTGTTGTGAGTATAATGTAGGAAGTAAAAAATATGGAATAGAATGTAGAATAGAATAGGAATAGAGTAGAGTAGAGTAGAATAGAATAGAATAGAATAGAATAGAATAGAATAGAATTCCTTATTGGCCAAGTGTGATTGGACACACAAGGAATTTGTCTTTGGTGCATAGGTTCTTAGTGTATATATAGAATAGGAATAGGAATAAGAATAGGAATGGAATGGAATAGGAGAAGAGAAGAGAAAGTAGAATAGAAATAGAATAGAATAGAACAGAATAGAATTCTTTATTGGCCAAGTGTGATTGGACACACAAGGAATTTGTCTTTGGTGCATAGGTTCTTAGTGTATATAGAATAGGAATAGGAACGAAATGGAATAGGAGAAGAGAAGAGAAAGTAGAATAGAAATAGAATAGAATAGAATAGAATGGAGAATAGAATAGAATAGAATTCTTTATTGGCCAAGTGTGATTGGACACACAAGGAATTTGTCTTTGGTGCATAGGTTCTTAGTGTATATAGAATAGGAATAGGAATAGGAATGGAATGGAATGGAATAGGAGAAGAGAAGAGAAAGTAGAATAGAAATAGAATAGAATGGAATGGAATGGAGAATAGAATAGAATTCTTTATTGGCCAAGTGTGATTGGACACACAAGGAATTTGTCTTTGGTGCATAGGTTCTTAGTGTATATAGAATAGGAATAGGAACGGAATGGAATAGGAGAAGAGAAGAGAAAGCAGAATAGAAATAGAATGGAATGGAATAGAATAGAATGGAGAATAGAATAGAATAGAATTCTTTATTGGCCAAGTGTGATTGGACACACAAGGAATTTGTCTTTGGTGCATAGGTTCTTAGTGTATATAGAATAGGAATAGGAATGCAATGCAATAGGAGAAGAGAAGAGAAAGTAGAATAGAAATAGAATGGAATAGAATAGAATAGAATAGAATAGAATAGAATGGAATGGAGAATAGAATAGAATTCTTTATTGGCCAAGTGTGTTTGGACACAAGGAATTTGTCTTTGGTGCAGATGCCCCCTGTGTACATAAGGAGAATAAAATACATTTATCAAGAATCATGGTACAACCAGTGTTGGGTTGTTCCTACCGTCGCTACCGCTACGCTGCTCGTGGTCCGTTTGTGCATGCACCTGATGTTCTCTGTGCACAAATGTGCACTCCACCACCCCTGCGACACCCAGCTGCTCGTCGGAGGTCTCGCAGGCGCTGCATGATGCGCGCACATGCGTAATTGGCTCAGTTGCTTCAAAAACAGGTATGGGAGACGGGCAGGCGGGTGGGCCAAACAAGTGTACGGCCGTACCGGGCCGTACCGCCCAGAACCCACCACTGGGTACAACACTTAATGATAGTCATAGGGTACAAATAAGCAATCCGGAAACAACATCAACATGAATCATGAAGATACAAGCCACAAAGTTACAGTCCTGCAGTCATAAGTGAGAGGAGATGGTTGAGAGGAACGATGAGAAGACTAATAGTAACAGACTTAGTAGGTAGTTTGACAGTGGTGAGCGAATTATTTGTTCAGCAGAGTGATGGCGTTTGGGGGGAAAACTGTCCTTGTGTCTTGTTGTTCTGGTGTGCAGTGCCCTATAGCATCGTTTTGAGGGTAGGAGTTGAAACAATCTATGTCCAGGATGTGAGGGGTTTGGAGATATTTACACAGCCCTCTTTTTGACTCGTGCAGCATACAGGTCTTCAATGGAAGGCAGGTTGGTAGCCATTGTTTTTTTCTGCAGTTCTGATTATCCTCTGAAGTCCGTGTCTGTCTTGTTGGATTGCAGAGCCAAACCAGACAGTTATGGAGGTGCAGAGGAGAGACTCCATCCTTCCTCTGTAGAACAGAATCAGCAGCTCTCTGGGCAGTTTGAGCTTCCTGAGTTAGCGCAGAAAGAACATTCTTTGTTGTGCTTTTTTGATGACGTTTTTGACGTTAGGTGTCTGTTCTGACCCCCCCCCTCTTCCCCCGCAATCACAGACACACTCCGAGCCAAAGATACTTCACCAGGTTTATTGCACAGACAGATAGATCCTTGGCAGCAATCCAACACAACTCGACCTTCAGAACCCTCCGGCATTGACACGCAATAGCAGCTATCCAGACTGCCACGCTCACAAGACTGCACTCCCACAATAGTTCCTGCGTTGACTTCTGCAAAGGGCGTGTGCACAAGCAGTCCTTTTATAGTCTGGAGAGGAGTCTAATTATCAGCAGCTGAGAGCAATTACCTCCTGTAACTGCGCAATTGCTCCTTACGCCTGTTAGCGCGCCGGTACTGAGCATCTAACAACTCACTGCCGATGTCTGACTCACTGTCCCGTGACTCCTCCCCACTGCTCCAAGGCATGACATCAGGAGCCCCCTTCCTTTGGCTTTCACTGCTGCTCCATGCCTCAGGCACCTCCTGGTGGCCAACCAGCCTCTCTGATCCCTGCTCGGAGTCAGAACCCTGCCCAGGATCCTCCAGAGCCGACTCATAGGGACCCTCGCTGTTGGAGTCTGGTGGCAGCTCCAACGGCTCCTACTGAGCCACCACAGGTGTCCATTTTAGGACTTGAGCTATAATAGGACCTAGAAATTGGAAGGTTTGAAGGAAATTTGAAAATTTAAAGGGAAAGGAATCCTTGCTGATTTTACTCTGCTCACCTCCGTCTCAAAGCCATTGAACCAGCGCTGTCTGAAGACATTTCCGCAGTCATGTGGCCAGCATGATGTCACGGAGCACTGTTATTTTCCCACCGAAGTGGTGCCTACTCGCACACTCATGCTTTTGAACTGCTAGGTTGGCAGGAGCTGAGGCGAGGGCATGAGCTCACCCTGTCGCATGGCGCTCGGGGCTCAAACCTGGCCTGCCAGCTTTCTAGCCGACAAACCCAATGGCTGAAATTGAAAGGCGCACAAAATGCTGTGACCTTCCCACCAAAGGTGGCTCCTTTTTTTTTCTACTTGCATTTTTTACGTGCTTTCGAACTGCTAAGTTGGCAGAAGCTGGGACAAGTCACGGGAGCTCACTCCGTTACGCGGCGCTAGGGATTTGAACCGCCGAACTGCCGACCTTTCTGATCGACAAGCTCAGCATCTTAGCCACTGAGCCTTGAAATGAACTGTTTTAAATCAAGGACTACCTGTATTCTCAAAGCCGGGTGTAAAAGTCATAAAATGCAATACAACACAATACAATAGTAGAGTTGGAAGGGACCTTAGAGGTCTTCTAGTCCAACCCCCTGCCTAGGCAGGAAACCCCATACCGTTTCAGACAAATGGCTATCCAACATCTTCATAAAGACTTCCAGTGTTGAGGCATTCACAACTTCTGGAGGCAACTTCTGTTCCACTGATTAATTGTTCTCACTGTCAGGGAATTTCTCCTCAGTTCTAAGTTGCTTCTCTCCTTGATTAGTTTCCACCCATTGCTTTTTGTTCTACCTTCAGGTGCTCTGGAAAATAGTTTGACTCCCTCTTCTTTGTGGCAACCCCTGAGATATTGGAACACTGCTATCATGTCTCCCCTAGTCCTTCTTTTCATTAAACTAGACATACCCAGTTCCTGCAACCGTTCTTCATATGTTTTAGCCTCCAGTCCCCTGATCCTCTTTATTGCTCTTCTCTGCACTCTTTCTAGAGTCTCCACATCTTTTCTACATCGTGGCGACCAAAACTGGATGCCGTATTCCAAGTGTGGCCTTACCAAGGCATTATAAAGTGGCATTAACACTTCCCGTGATCTTGATTCTATCCCTCTGTTTATGCGGCCTAGAACTGGGTTGGCTTTTTTGGCAGCTGCTGCACACGGCTGGCTCCTATTTAAATGGTTGTCCACTAGGATTCCAAGATCCCTTTCACAGTTACTACTATTGAGGAAGGTACCACCTATACTGTACCTGTGCATTCTGTTTTTGTTGCCTAAATGTAGAACCTTACTCTTACATGCTTACTAACATATCAGCCGCAGGGTTCCTAGGATTAACGGGGAGCAGCGATTCTGTAAACGTGGTCTCCATTTCCTACACAGCATTCCCCCACCTGCACGGAAGCAGCCCGAGGCATTTAAGACTTGAAATAGGCTCCTGTGATCTTGGGTGGACTAACTGACTGGCGGGGGGGGGGGGGGACGGCCGCCGCCGCCTTATTGCTTAAAATCAAAGTTTGTGGGCGAAGGCAAGGGACGAAGGGGCTTGTTATCTCTCTCTCTGATGCCCTGGTCACCCTGAGCCACTAAGAGCATGGATTAGCTTTTCTGTTCCTGCCCAATAATCAGAAAATCCTGAACCTTCCAAGGTAATTATTAAGAACTGTCAACTGGGGGCTACTGGCCAGGGCTTAAATTGCCAACTTTCCAACTCTTCCCCCTTGAGAGAGAAAGGAACTTCTTTGCCCTTTTATCCGATCATTCCTTCTTCAAAAAAAAAAAGTATGAAATAATGGTGACTTTTCCCTTTCAAGGACTTGGTAGAATGTTGTTCTCTTCTTACACATGTGTATATGTATACACATACATACATATATAGCTTAGTGGCTAAGACTCCTGCCTAAGATATAATACAGCGTAGGTTCAAATCCCAGTAAGGGTATGGCTAGCTGATGAGAGCTAATTAGCTCGAAATAGATCTATACTAGTCTCCCTTTATTTATTTATCAGTACAAATACAACACAAATATAAAAAGGCAACATTAAAAATAAAAATATGGTTTTCTGCCTGCATGGTCTTCTGTGATGAGCCGAAGGACAGAAAGAGGGAGTAGTGACCTTCCTCCCATATTTAGGCATACCAGGGGTTGTAACACAAATACATACCTATTTCCTTGGCTCAACTGATAAGGAGGAGAGCCTGTGGCTTAGTGGCTAAGACTCCTGCCTAAGAGATAATACAGCCCAGGTTCAAATCCCAGTAAGGGTATGGCTAGCTGATGAGAGCTAATTAGCTCGAAATAGAACTATACTAGTCTCCCTTTATTTATTTATCAGTACCAATACAACACATACATACATATACATATACACATACATACATACATACATACATACATACATACATACATACATACATACATATCCTGCCTGCCTGCCTTCTTCCCTTCCCTCCCCCTCCCTTTCTCTCTCTCTCCTCCCTCCCCTCCCCTCCCTTCTCCTTCCTTCCTTCCTCTTCCTTTTCTTCTCCTTCCTTCTTCCTTCCTTCCTTTCTCTTCCTTCCTTTCTCCCTCTCTCCTGCCTTCTCTCCCTTCCCATCTCCTTCCTCCCTGTCTCCCTCCTTTTCCCTTCCTGCCTTCCTTCCCTTCCTCCCTCCCCATTCCCATCTCTCCTTCCTTCCTCTTCCTTTCCTTCTCCTTCCTTCCTGCCTGCCTGCCTGCTTCCCTCCCCTCCCTCCCTCCCTTTCTCCCTCCCTCTTGCCTTCTCTCCCCATTCCCATCTCCTTCCTTGTTTCTTCTTTCTTCCCCTCCCTTTCCTTCCCCTCCCTCCCTTCCTTATTCTTTCTTTCCCTCCCCTCCATTCTCCCTCCCTCCTTCCTTCCTCTCTGACTCCCTTCCCTCCCTCCCTCCCCATTCCCATCTCTCCTTCCTTCCTCTTCCTTCTTCCCCTCCCTTTCCTTCTCCTTCCTTCTTTCCTCCCTCCCTCCTTCCTCCCTCCCTCCCCCCTTCCTCCCTCTGCCTTGTCTTTATAGCCACTTCTCCCCTGCCCCCAATCCTTTCTCGGGTATTTATTACATCTGTCACCGCAACAGTCAGCAGTGATGGATCGCCAGGCAGACCGGAGTTCCTCTAGTAATTGTTTTCGCTGCCTTTCTGGCAACTGGGTGAGCTGCTCACTTTTGTGACCTGGGCCAGAGAGATGCAGCGCAAAACTGGCCTCCGAAACCCAACGGCCTCTCACCGCCTCTGTGCAAGAAGAGATGGACTTGAGGGCTACATAATCCGGACTACATAATCCATCTTGCTTAGAATTGTTTGGCAGCTCTGTCTGGGATCCAGAGCCATCCAACCAACTCTAGCTTACCCTTTTCAGTGAATTGAACCTGACATGGTGGGTAAATCCCATTCTATCTACCCCTCTCAAATTTATTTCCTTACCCAGTCAGTGGAACAGATTCCCAATTGAAGAGTATTTGACTGGGACCAACTCTCCTCCTCCTCCTCCTCCTCCTCCTCGTGCGGGCTAACTTTTTTTAAAGGCTAGAATTTTTTTTTAAAAAAAACAATGCTTTCATAAAGCTACGATTCTCCGTTGCAGATCCAAAGTCCACGTTGGAGAGAAGCAAAGGAGGAGCAAACGGGCTATGCACCATTCCAGAGCAATCCCACAGTTTAGTAAATCTTAACCTTCTTGCTCTACTTTTGCCAAATCTGTGGGAGGGATCCCTTTGACCTGGCTGGCTAAATCTGCCAGGCGTTTTTTTTAATCTCTTCCCCGCCTTCCTCTTCCACCACCTCTGTATTTATTTATTTTTTTAATTAGTTGGGAACGACCCAATAAAAAACCATTTGTATTTAGGAGACTTATTAAATAAGGTTTATTATGCCCCTTTCTTGATGGCTGCAGGACGTTTCCTCCCCCTGCCCTCCTCCAAAGCCAGATGCAATGGGTTCTAGAGTTCAATTGGAAATGAAAGAAATACAATACAATACAATAGTAGAGTTGGAAGGGACCTTGGAGGTCTTCTAGTCCAACCCCCTGCCTAGGCAGGAAACCTATACCGTTTCAGACAAATGGCTATCCAACATCTTCTTAAAGACTTCCAGTGTTGGGGCATTCACAACTTCTGGAGGCAAATTCTGTTCCACTGATTAATTGTTCTAACTGTCAGGAAATTTCTCCTCAGTTCCAAGTTGCTTCTCTCCTTGATTAGTTTCCACCCATTGCTTCTTGTTCTACCCTCAGGTGCCTTGGAGAATAGTTTGACTCCCTCTTCTTTGTGGCAACCCCTGAGATATTGGAACAATGCTATCATGTCTCCCCTAGTCCTTCTTTCTCTTAAGCTGAACCGTTCCTGCAACCGTTCTTCATATGTTTTAGTCTCCAGTCCCCTAATCCTCTTTGTTGCTCTTCTCTGTACTCTTTCTAGAGTCTCCACATCTTTTTTACATCGTAGCAACCAGAACTGAATGCAATATTACGGTAGGGTTGGGGGCAATGGTGAAATTCAATTTTTTTTACTACTGGTTCTGTGGGCGTGGCTTGGTGGGCATGGTGGGCGGGGCAGGGGAAGGATACTGGAAAATGTCCATTCTCTCCCCACTCCTGGGGGAAGGATATTGTAAAATCTCCATTCCCACCCCATTCCAGGGGAAGGATACTGCGAAATCTCCATTCCCTCCCCACTCCAGGGGAAGGATACTGCGAAATCTCCATTCCCTCCCCATTCCAGGGGAAGGATACTGCAAAATCTCCATTCCCACCCCACTCCAGGGGAAGGATGCTGCAAAATATCCTTTCCCACCCCACTCCAGGGGAAGGATACTGCAAAATCCCCATTCCCACCCAACTCCTGGGGGAAGGATACTGCAAAATCCCCATTCCCTCCCCATTCCAGGGGAAGGATACTGCAAAATCTCCATTCCCACCCCATTCCAGGGGAAGGATACTGCAAAATCTCCATTCCCTTCCCACTCCAGGGGAAGGATACTGCGAAATCTCCATTCCCTCCCCATTCCAGGGGAAGGATACTGCAAAATCTCGATTCCCTTCCCACTCCAGGGAAAGGATATCGTGAACTCCCCATTCCCTCCCCATTCCAGGGGAAGGATACTGCAAAATCTCCATTCCCACCCCACTCTGGGGCCAGCCAAAGGTGGCATTTGCTGGTTCTCTGAACTACCATCATCCAGTCAGAGCTGAAGAAGCTTCTTGGATGAGAAGCGAAACGTCTTCAACAAGAAAGTCCAGTGGCCTCTTGAAAAAAAAAGGCACATTTGGGGCAGTAAATCTTATTTTTCTGTGCCTTCCTGGACTTTTGCTCCGCGGGGGAAAGGCTCCTGTTTTGGTCTGGCTAGCCGAAGGAGTCCATTCCTTGTCTTGATGGCTTCCTGACAAGGAATCCAGTTGTCCGGTAGCATTGGAGGCCTCGCAGCCGCGCAGCTGTCCTTGCGTTTTTTTTTTTTTCCAATTGGCTGTTCTCCCGCTTTGTCGACACAGTGCATTACCGATTATGATGACAAATGAGTTTAATTTACTTGGGAACAGGAGCGCGGCAAGGATCCGGGGCCGAGAAACCCATCAAAAGTGTTGTGTTAGGGCCAAAGGAAATCTGTCACCCCGAGGTTTTGATTTCCTGAGCATTAGCTGAAGGTGGGTTTTTTTTCTCGGCAACCCATTAGCGGGATCAGACCCACTCCTGTCTCCAGAGGGAAATCCCGCTGGCCTCTCTTACTCATGTTTTCTTGAACGGCTAGTCATAATGTCTCCTTTGCACAACGGGACGCATTCTGGCCCTTACTAAAAGTGTTGTCGTTGTTCCCATAATGGGGATTAGCCTGGTGCCAAAGCCAATAAAGACCACCAGACACGAGGAAGGTGCTCTCCCAGTTCCTTGTGCAGCACACTTAAATTTAGCGCGCTTCACAATGGGGGAAATGGCGTCCCCTCCTCTTTCTGGAGCCCATTACTATGCGGCGCATCGGCTGCAGCTGGGCCGGGCTGGACCAGTGTCTTGGAGCGGAGAGCAAGTCGCGCATCTCCCCCAAGCGACTGAGGTGCGCGAAGCACCAAGAAGCGCCGGAAGAAGCGCCAGCGAGATGAGAGGCAAATACAGGGGCACTTCCCTCCCGCTCCGGAATATGGAGCGAGTCTCCATCTCCACCGTCGCCCTTCTCAGGCCATACGAGGAGTGATGGGAAGGGGAGGGTGAGGGGCGGGGCCAGCCAGCTGAAAGGGAGCGACAGCAGGGGGACGAAAGAGCTGCACGCGGCTCAGGAGCCGCACGTTGCCGACACCCGCCTTAAGGTCAACAAATGGAGATCGTAGC
Organism: Natrix natrix natrix; assembly: GCA_029891615.1. Classification (NCBI taxonomy): domain Eukaryota; kingdom Metazoa; phylum Chordata; class Lepidosauria; order Squamata; family Natricidae; genus Natrix; species Natrix natrix. Next base: position 72,024 of record JAKRSK010005496.1, on the reverse strand, counting down.
TCACATCAGTTGGGTCTTACCCAGTGGTGAAATTCAATTTTTTTTTACTACCAGTTCTGTGGGTGTGGCAGGGAAAGGATACTGCAAAATCTCCATTCCCTCCCCACTCTGGGGCCAGCCAGAGGACGTATTTGTCAGTTCTCCGAACTTCTCAAAATTTCCGCTACCAGTTCTCCGGAACCTGTCAGAACCTGCTGAATTTCACCCCTGGCCTTACCCCGTATTTATCCCTCATTTGCTCACTTTCCCCGTGGGGTTAATAGTTTGTCCAAACCCAACCCTTACGTGCTTTTTCCATCGTCTCTGGTTAAGCAAACCATCACTTAACATAGAGAAACAGGCCCTTGGCTCATCTCCATGTTGCCTCCGCAGGCTTGGAGATAATAAATTGGCTTGCAGGAGGGAAGAACCTCTGAACTCTCCAACGATGGGTAAGCAAGCAGAGAAGGGAACCCAGAAGCCGGTTCTGTAGGGACATCTAGCTCTGAATTATTGGCAGCAAGAATTTGGCATCGGTGGAAGAGGAATTGGTGGTTGGGCTTGAAGGCAGCTGAGATTTTTGTAATGGATGAGGATGTCCTCTTAAGTGTGACTCCAGCTCTAGAACTTCCTGCAGTTGAAAATGTTGGTACTAATTTTCAAAGCCTGCAAAGGCTTCAGAATAAGAGAGTTGGAAGGGACCTTGTAGGTCATCTAGTCCAACCCCCCCGCCCAAGCAGGAGACCCTACACCATTTCTGACAGATGGCAGTCCAGTCTCTTCTTGAAAGCTTCCAGGGATGAAGCTCCCCCGACTTCCGAAGGCAACTTCTGTTCCATGGGTTGATGGTTCTCACTGTCAGAAAGTTCCTCCTTATTTCCAGGTTGAATCTCTCCTTGGTCAGTTTCCATCCATTATTATTCCTTGTCTTTGGAGAACAGCTTGACCCCCTCCTCTCTGTAGCACCCCCTCAAATATTGGAACACTGCTCTCATGTCTTCCCTGGTCCTTCTCTTCACTATAGCCATGCCCAGTTCCTGCAGCCGTTCTTCCTATGTTTTAGCTTTTTTAATAGTATGGTGACCAAAACTGGATGCAGTACTCTAGGCGTGGCCTTACTAGAGCTTTATAGAGTGGCATTAGTACCTCCCTTGATCTTGATTGTATCCGTCTGTTAATGCAACATAGGATTGCATTGGCTTTTTTGGCTGCTGCTGCAAACTCCTGGCTCATGTTTAGCTGGTTGTCCACTAAGACTCCAAATTCCCTCTCACAGTCACTGCTATTAAGCCTGGTTTCTGTGCATGCGCACACTGGGAACAGGCTCCAGCTGTTCGTCTGCTTCACTGACGTCCGACTCTGTCCGGCAGCTCTGCGCATACGCACACTGGGAACAGGCTCCAGCTGTTCATCTGCTTCACTGACGTCCGACTCTGTCCGGCAGCTCTGCGCATATGCACACTGGGAACAGGCTCCAGCTGTTCTTCTGCCTCACTGACACCCGACTCTGTCCGGCAGCTCTGCGCATACGCACACTGGGAACAGGCTCCAGCTGTTCATCTGCTTCACTGACGTCCGACTCTGTCCGGCAGCTCTGCGCATACGCACACTGGGAACAGGCTCCAGCTGTTCCTCTGCTTCACTGACGTCCGACTCTGTCTGGCAGCTCTGCGCATATGCACACTGGGAACAGGCTCCAGCTGTTCATCTGCTTCACTGACGTCCGACTCTGTCCGGCAGCTCTGCGCATATGCACACTGGGAACAGGCTCCAGCTGTTCTTCTGCCTCACTGACACCCGACTCTGTCCGGCAGCTCTGCGCATACGCACACTGGGAACAGGCTCCAGCTGTTCTTCTGCCTCACTGACGTCCGACTCTGTCCGGCAGCTCTGCGCATATGCACACTGGGAACAGGCTCCAGCTGTTCCTCTGCTTCACTGACACCCGACTCTGTCCGGCAGCTCTGCGCATACGCACACTGGGAACAGGCTCCAGCTGTTCCTCTGCTTCACTGACGTCCGACTCTGTCTGGCAGCTCTGCGCATACGCACACTGGGAACAGGCTCCAGCTGTTCCTCTGCTTCACTGACACCCGACTCTGTCCGGCAGCTCTGCGCATACGCACACTGGGAACAGGCTCCAGCTGTTCGTCTGCTTCACTGACGTCCGACTCTGTCCGGCAGCTCTGCGCATACGCACACTGGGAACAGGCTCCAGCTGTTCTTCTGCCTCACTGACACCCGACTCTGTCCGGCAGCTCTGCGCATACGGACACTGGGAACAGGCTCCAGTTGTTCTTCTGCCTCACTGATGTCTGACTCTGAAGGCAGCTGATAACTGTCAGACTGGCCTCCTCTCTGCCTCCAACAGAGCCCTCCTCAGAGCCTTCCCCAGACTCCAGGACTGGCCCATCTTCCTCCCCAACCTCCTCACTGTCCGAATCTGCTGCCAGCTCTGCTGTCCGCTGGCGGGCCACACTTGTTTGTTCCCTTGAATTCACATCCCGGGGGTGACCACGGCTGCCCGTTGCGTAGGTGGCTTTCAGAGTAGCCGCTTGGCATTCTCTGTGGTCCTCAGATGCTTAATAACAAGAAGAGCCACCAAAGATAAACACAAAGATAATATTAAGCTGCCTCTTATTAATTTCCCCCCTCCCCTCTCCCCCTTGAGAGTCCGGCTCTAAGAATAATCACAGCATCATCGGAATTACCATTGAAAAGGCTCCCCTTTGGAAAAATGGTTTTTAAGTCTCGAGAGTGTTCAGCGGGGAAAGATTGTATTAAGATAAAGTCGATTATAATGCCAGCGGACATTAAAGCTTGTCATAGTATGGTAAATCACACTGGGAAGCTCCCAAAGTGCCTTTTTAAGCGCATTCGGGCGAGGCAAATGAGACTGGAGGGCCAAACCGGGACCGTCTTCTCCGTAGTTTAGAAAGAGCGATGGGATTAAAAGCCGAACAAAATACCGTATTTATTCGAGTATAATGCGCAAAATTTTCTACCAAAAAAATAAATCAAAGTTTGGGTGCGTGTTATAAACGAGGGCTGGTGTAGGGTGGCAGTGGCGGCCGGTCCATTGAGGGCGCAGACGAATTGTAAATTCGCACTGCGCCTTTTCCGGGCTGCAGCCGCTCACTGTACGCGAGGGCGAAGAAAAAAAACACGTCCTCTCGTCGCGTACAGTGGGCGGCCCGAACTGGGGGTGAGAATTCTTATTATCCGCTGTATGGTCGCCGCTTCATTTCCTCGCCTCGCTCACACGTTACGGCATCAGTAATAAAATGGACAGCATTTATTTATTTCAGTATTGTGTTTATACCAGTTTACGTTGTCAATAAATGATTTTTATCATGGCCGCACGTGTTCAACAACGTTTTTTTGTCAATTACAATGCTTGGTGTGAAACAAAATTTTATACCGATTTTTAATCGAAAATTAGGGGTGCGCGTTATACACGTGTGTGCGTTATACTCGAATAAATACGGGTAAGTAATATAAAGCAGTGGGCATTTGGGTTTTAGTGCCTCCCCAGTGGGTCTAAGACAGGGGTGTCCAAACTTGGGAACTTTAAGACTTGTGGACTTCAACTCCCAGAATTGAAGTCCACAAGTCTTAAAGTTCCCAAGTTTGGACACCCCTGGTCTAAGACATCCACGGGTGGGCTTCAAAATTTTTAGCAAGGGGTTCTTTGCCCGGTTGCGGGGTGGGCGTGGCCATGGTGGGCGTGGCCTAGTCAGCTCCTGCACCACGGCGCAAGGGGGGAGCGTTTTTGCCTTCTCCGGGCTCCAGAGGCTTTATTCCAGCCTCCGGGAGGGCGAAAATGGACAGCCCAGGCTCTGGAGGCCTCTGGAGGTTGGAAACAGGCCCATTTTTGGCCTTCCCAAACTTCCGGTAGGCCCGTTTTTCGCCCGCCTTGACCCCTGCACTTACCTGCATCCAAAATGGGCTGCCCGGGACTCCTGGGAGGAGTGGGATGGGCGCGGCCAGCCAGGAATGGGATTCGGAGGTTCTCCGAACTGCCCAGAATCTTAGCTAGAGGTTCTCCCAAAGAACCCACCCCTGAAGACAACCCCAGAGAGTCATTGATAATCCCAGTGGGGAGAGACTCGAGGCCGATTAGAAAAGGCAGGAGGCCAAATTGGCTTGTGCAACATGGGTAGGGAAGTTCAGGGAGAGGAAGAACAGATTGGTTTTACGTCCTCAGGGGACGCCGGACTTGAAATGGTTAAAAATCCGGCAGCCAAAGGGACAATTTTCAACAGGTGTTTGTTTCTCCTTTTTCATAATTCATCATCATTTAACGACCCCATAATCCAGGGGTGGAATTCACTTATCTTCCCTACCGGTTCGCAAAAGGAATGCAGAAGGTCACGCATTACGTCGGGGGTGGCTGGGCAGAGCCCCCCGCAGCCGCCAATACCGGTTTGCCCGAACTGGAGAGAACCAGCTGCATATCACCTCTGCCGTAATCCCTCACGGGATGGAATTTGGGCAACTGAATAGAGCCTAGCAGAGCGTTTAATGGCCGGACGCCCTTCTTGTTGCCAGAGCGGAGTTTTGTTCAGCAGATATATTCTCAGAGAGAGAAATATCTGCGTCTACCTAGGATCGAACTGATAGCCTCCTGATTGTGAGGCAAGAGCTCTACTACTAGGCCACTGCATCACTCTGCCCTCCTTTTTCATAATTGAAACTCTAAAATTCATCCTTTGGGTTTAACAACAAAAGGGATTCCCAGATCCAAAAGCTAATTTCAAATATAGTTACTCCAGTGGTGTAACTGCTGAGTGACCTGTGGAAGATGGAATTCTTCCTCCTTCTCCTCCTCCTCCTAACCTTCTCCCTCTTCTTCTTCCCCCTCTCCCTCTTCCCCTTCTCCCTCTCCCCTTCTCCTTCTTCTTCTCCCTCTCCTCCTCCTTGTCCTCCTCTTCTCCTTCTCCCTCCCTTTCCCCCCTTCACTACCATCATCATCCTTTCCAATAAGCGCTGGAAAAGGTTCCCCACTTCTTTTTGTGCAGCATGAAAGCAAATTGGTCACTTTGGGGTTTTTCCTTTTTCCCTCCTTCTACGCCGCCCCCAACACAACCCTTTCCATCTTCTAGATTTTACGATTCCGGCGAGCGAGGGATGCAAGAGCCTGCCGATTGTTCTCCAAACGAACTTGCTTCTGCCAAGACGAATAGCAGTGTGTGTTGGGGGATGGTGGGCCCAGCTGTTGGGCTGGCTGTTCTGGGCACCTCTGGCAAGCGATCTACCAGGGGACGGGAGAACAACGTGCAAGCCTCAAAGGGCCATAGGGGAGAAATATGATGGGGTAGCATCTGCGGGCTATAAGAATCCCGATATTTTACACCGCAGACGGCGGGGTCTGGTGAGGAGGAGTGACATGGCTGCTTGCCACCCGTAGGGCAACTTGACAAGTTCTGGGAACTCGTAAAAGCTGGGATGTGGGGAAGAACATCTGAACGGTGTAATAAAAAAGGGAACATAACTAATCCTGCAAGTTGCAAATCCTGATGTGGAAAAAGCGATGCCTTTGCAAGCAGTGAGCTTCGCAATCGGACCCAAGCAATAGCTGCGCAAGCTGAGCTGGATGCTATTATTATTATTATGCGATTGTATCACAGCGGCCAGTTGTTTCGCCGGATTTGGCATTGATTGCTAGTCGGGCCCCACCCAGGGGCCTAGGACGTCGTAACATATTTTCATAATATACGTGCAGATCCAAGCAGTGCAGCTTTTTGCATTTGACTGATGGTGATTTTGTCAAGTTTTAACTGTTTTAAATGTAATTCCAGTGCTTTTGGAATAGCACCCAGTGTGCCGATTACCACTGGAATTACCACTGCTGGTTTGTGCCATAATCGTTGAATTTCAATTTTTAAGTCCTGGTATTTCGCGATTTTTTCATGTTCCTTCTCGTCGACCCTGCTATCACCTGGTATTGCGATGTCTATGATTGTAACCTTCTTTTTCTCAACCAGTGTGATGTCTGGTGTGTTATGCGCCAGTATTTTGTCCGTTTGTATACGAAAATCCCACAGGATCTTGACCATCCGTGTAACCATAACAGTGGTTGCAAATCCTGATGTAGAAAAAGCGATGCCTTTGCAAGCAGTGAGCTTCGCAATCGGACCCGAGCAATAGCTGTGCAAGCTGAGCTGGATGCTGCTATTATTATTATTATTATTATTATTATTATTATTATTATTATTATTATTATTATTATTATTATTATTATTATTATTTCCCCGCTTTTATTTTCGGCACATCACTCACTGTGCTTCTCCGTTCTTGGAGGCAGGGAAATAAGAGAGTTTTTTGTTTTTTTCCATTCTTTGGACTGGGCTGTGACGGAAAGTGGGAGGAAAACAGTAATTTCCTGGAGCAAAGGGTAACGGGTCAGTCAGAATACAGCTGGAAGGGACCTTGGAGGTCTTCTAGTCCACCCCCTCCTCAAGCAGTAGACCCTATCCTATACCATTTCAGATAGGTTGTTGTCTCTTCTTAAAAACCTCCAGTGTTGGAGCACTCACAACTTCTGAAGACACTGATTCATTGTCCTCACTCTTAGGGAGTTTCTCCTTAATTCCAGGTTGCTTCACTCTTTGGTTAGTTTCCATCCATCGTTTCTCGTCCTGCCTTCGGGTGCTTTGGAAAATAAATTGACCCCCTCTTCTCTGTGGCAGCCCCTCAAATACGGGAATCCTGCTATCCTGTCCCACCCTAGGTAATAATAAGAACCCAGAGATCCAATTTCCTCTTCTCGGTAATTTGGGGATCGGAAAGAGAGAAAAAGTGGCACCAAGCAGAAAGGGGGGGGAAGCTGTGATTCCAGAATAATCCGGGCTCCCGGTTTTATCTCAGGGAGCAGCATCTTAGGTAAAGGTAAAGGTTCCCCTCGCACATATGTGCCAGTGATTCCCGACTCTAGGGGGCAGTGCTCATCTCCGTTTCAAAGCCAAAGAACCAGCGCTGTCCGAAGATGTCTCCGTGGTCATGTGGCCGGCATGACTCAACACCGAAGGCGCACGGAACGCTGTTCCCTTCCCACCATAGGTTACCTACCCAAAATAAGTGGTTCCTATTTTTCTACTTGCATTTTTACATGCTTTCAAAGTGCTAGGTTGGCAGAAGCTGGGACAAGTGATGGGAGCTCACTCCGTTACGCGGCGCTCGGGATTCGAACCCTAGCATCTTAGGAAGCCCAATAGATTTTCATCCAGTCGTTCTAGGGAGGCAAAACCATGAATTTTGCACGAAAGGGGCTTTGGCTTCCTCCCGTGGAGGGCGACTGCCAACGTACCAACTAACTCATCTCCTTCCTGCGCCTTTGGGTTGGCATGGCGGAGTCCCATCGCGAGGGCGGCCTCCGGGCTCGTTTCATTCCTGGCAATGGGTGTTATTTTTCTGTCTGGAATTTTCTAGGTTCCCAGGAATGAGCTATATATGCAAAAGAACGTCCATGAATATTCAATGCACAAACCCCACTTTGCAGTCATGGATTATTTATATACGGAAGAACCAAAGTGTCATAAATAATAGAGGAGGAGTGATCACAGCGGAGGCGTTTTTTATGCTCCCCTTTCTCAGGGAGATGCGTTGATCTGAGGTCTGCAAAAGAGAGAGTCTGTCACAGCCATGTAAAATGAGGGGTGGGTGGGATAAAGGCAAGCATCGTTAGGCCGGCTAACTGAGCCTTACCTTGTGTCAAAAGGGGGCCAACCTTAATTTTTGCACGTCTGGGGCCAGAAACCACCCAAAAGGGAGGGTTTTTACGATGTTGGCAGGGTTGTTTCCCCCCCCCCCCCCGCCCTGAGCTGTCAACATTTGCATGCATCCAAAGACACTCAGAGATTTTATTTTATTAATGAGGGAGAAAGGTGAACGAAAAACCTCTCTGCTTCTCTTTGGAAAACATTCAAATATAAACAAGGATGAAAATAATTCAGGTTCATTTGTTTCCCCCCTCCTCCAAACAGAACAGAATAGAATAGAATAGAATAACAGAGTTGGAAGGGACCTTGGAGGTCTTCTAGACCAACCCCCTGCCTAGGCAGTAAACCCTATACCGTTTCAGACAAATGGTTATCCAACATCTTCTTGAAAACTTCCAGTGTTGGAGCATTCACAACTTCTGGAGGGAAGTTGTTCCACTGATTAATTGTTCTCACTGTCACGAAGTTTCTCCTCACTTCTAAGTTGCTTCTCTCCTTGATTAGTTTCCACCCATTGCTTCTTGTTCTATCCTTAGGTGCTTTGGAGAATAGTTTGACTCCCTCTTCTTTGGGGCAGCCCCTGAGATATTGGAAGACCGCTATCATGTCTCCCCTAGTCCTTCTTACTGCAACCATTCTTCATATGTTTTAACCTCCAGTCCCCTAATCATCCTTCCTCCTCCTCCTCCTCCTCCTCCTCCTCCTCCTCCTCCTCCTCCTCCTCCTCCTCCTCCTCCTCCTCCTCCTCCTCCTCCTCCTCCTCCTCTTTCTTCTCCCCCCTCCTCCCCTCTTCCTCTTTCTTCTTCTTCTTCTTCTTCTTCTTCTTCTTCTTCTTCTTCTTCTTCTTCTTCTTCTTCTTCTTCTTCTTCTTCTTCTTCTTCTTCTTCTTCTTCTTCTTCTTCTTCTTCTTCTTCTTCTTCTTCTTTCTTCTAACAGCCTATCCCAGAAGCCCATTTTTAAAACCCATCCGGGAAAATAAGACGGCAACGCTTCTGCCATTAAAATGCTACTTTTTTACACTGACGGCGCTTTGGGAATTGGGATGCAGAACCTGCTGGCAAGCTTTTTGCAATCTGGTCTCCACTCCCTTGGCTGCTTCTGGGGATAGCTGAACCCAGGAAAGGGAGCGTTATATCATGGTGCCTTTTTTTTTAAGCACCGCAATCCTTCCCTTTCATTCCTCTCCTTGCTAAACAAACGCAGCCAGCTGTGAACGCAAAGGCAAAGTGATCACCCAGATTCAGAAAGGAGGGCAGTTCTTCAGGTGTAATTCTCTCGGCCCTCTTTTAGCCACAGAGGAGCGTATAACAGCACGTTAAGTCCCTGTATCTGCTGGGACCCTTGGCATAAATGGGGCCTGGTATCCTCCCCTCAGTGTGGCTGCCGAGGTCCCACGTCAAACTGTAGATCACATTGTGACCGGCTGTAAGCTGAGGGCATATACCGGTCCAGTGTCTGATTTTTATTTTATTTTTTTAAAAATAGAAACGATGCTTCACTTCAGCGGTTAGATGGCCCAGACGTTATAGTTTGAACCTAGAACTTTTTAACATTTTATGTTTTATTGGCTTCTACTAACCTAATTGAAATATTAATGTGTTTTGCTAGTCCTTGCGTGATACGCCACATGCTAAATAAATAAACAAGGTCCCCGTGTGCTTAAATGCAAGTTATTGACATCATTGGATAGCGTAGGACAGGACGGGACTGAATAGAATGCAGAATGGAATATATAGGATGGGATGGGATAGGATATGATGGGGTAGAATGCAGAATAGAATAGGGCAGGCATGTCCAAAGTGCGACCCGGGGGCCAAATGTGGCCCTTTTTCAAATTGCAAGCGGCCCGCAGCCTCTTCTCCCCACTGGAGTTATTTGTTTAGTCTTTCATAAAATACCGTATTTTTCGAAGTATAAAGATGCATCTTTTTCCCCTCAAAAAAGAGGCTAAAAATCTGGCTGCATCTTATATACTGAATACAACATTTTTTGCCTCCCAAAACTCTGCCCCCTTCACCAAAATGGCTGTGCATAGCCTTTAGGAGGTTTTCAGAGTGCTCCTGGGGGCTATGGAGGGCATAAATGAGCAAAAAACGGCCCGTTTTTTGCTCAACTTTGCCCCCCCCCCCAGCCCCCAGGAGCACTCTAGAAGCCTCTTAAGGGCTATTCATACCCTTTAAAAAAAAGTCCCGTTTTCACAAAAAATGGGCCGTTTTGGGGAGAGTGCAAAAACTTTTTTTTTAATTTGCCTCTTCAAAATCTTGGTGCGTCTTATACTCCGAAAAATACGGTATTTAATTCGCATTTATTTATTTATTTATTTATTTATTACTTGAACTTATTAGTCGCCCCCTCTCCCCACAGGGACTCGGGGCGACGTACAAAGGTATTATATAGCGTATAGAGGAGGTAAGAATAAATAAATAAGTTACAATACTTAAAAAAGTTAAAACCCCAGTGAAATTAACCCTTAAAAACTAAAATTACAATTAAAAATGCCCTGGGCTGGAGAGGTTGTAGAGTTATGCCAGGTCAGCTAGTCGAAACAGGTAGGTTTTCAGCTTCATACGGAAGGAGCGAAGGTCGGTTGTAGTCCTGATGTCTGGGGGGAGGTCATTCCAAAGGGTGGGGCCCACTACAGAGAAGGCCCTACTTCTGGGTGCTGCCCTCTGGCACTCTCTGGAGGACGGCACCCGGAGTAGTCCCTCTCTGTGTGAGTGGACGGGTCGCAGGGATGTATGGGGCAGGACGCGATCCCGCAGGTAACTAGGCCCTGTGCCATGGAGCGCTTTGAAGGTGGTAACCAGTACCTTGAAGCGCACCCGGTAGACCACAGGAAGCCAGTGCAGCTCGCGCAGGATAGGTGTTATATGGGAGAACCTCGATCTCCCCATAATTACCCGCGCGGCTGCATTCTGGACCAACTGCAGTCTCCGGGTGCACCTCAAGGGGAGCCCCATGTAGAGAGCATTACAGTAGTCCAGGCGAGACGTCACCAGCGCGTGAGTGACTGTACGCAAGGCCTCCCGGTCCAAAAGGGGCCGCAACTGGCGCACCAGGCGAACCTGGTGGAACGCCCCCCTCGCCACGGCTGCCACATGATCTTCCATAGACAGCCGGGCATCAAGGAGGACGCCCAAATTGCGTGCCCCTTCCACCGGGGCTAATTGATCATCTCCGATGGTCAGCGATGGCATATGCTGGTTGAACCGGGAAGCCGGAAGCCACAGCCACTCTGTCTTGGAGGGGTTGAGCCTGAGCCTGTTGTCATCCATCCAGACCCGTACGGCTTCCAGACATCGGGACATCACTTCAACAGCCTCGTTGGGGTGGTTTGGGGTGGAAATGTAAAGCTGAGTGTCATCAGCATACAGATGGTATCCCACCCCAAAACCACGGATGATCTCACCCAGCGGCTTCATATATATGTTGAACAGGAGAGGCGAGAGGATCGAGCCCTGTGGGACCCCACAGATAAGGGGCCTCGCGGTCGACCTCTCCTCTCCTGCCAACACACATTGCGTCCGGCCAGAGAGGTAGGAGCGGAACCATCGTAATACGGTGCCCCCGACCCCCAACCCCTCCAGACGGCGCAATAGGATACCATGGTCGATGGTATCGAAGGCCGCCGAGAGGTCTAATAGGACAAGGATGGAGGAACAACCCCCATCCTTTGCCCTCCAGAGATCATCCACCAACGCGACCAAGGCTGTCTCCGTGCTGTGACTGGGCCGGAAGCCGGACTGGTGCGGGTCTAGATAATCAGCTTCTTCTAGGTGACGCGGAAACTGCTGAGCCACCACACTCTCAACAACCTTCGCTAAGAAAGGAAGGTTGGAGACAGGACGGTAATTTGCTAGCTCCGTTGAGTCCAGAGAAGGCTTCTTGAGCAGGGGCCTCACCACCGCCTCTTTCAAGGCGGCTGGTAAAAGGCCCTCACCCAGCGAAGCGTTCACCAGCTCCAGTAGCCAGTCTCGTGAGCCCTCCCAGGAGGCCAGTACCAACCAGGAGGGACACGGGTCCAATAAACATGTAGTGGCTCGCAGTCGCCCGCGCAACCTGTCCAAATCTTCGGTGGCAACAGGGTCAAACTCCTCCCAGCATGGTCTCTCAAGACTAGCTTCAGACGTCCCCACTGGAGCACTGAGGTGGGTCCATCCCCTTCGGATCCGATCGATTTTATCCTGCAGGAACTCTCCAAATTCCTCTGCCCGGCCCAGCAATGGGGGGTCCCGTTGCCCCTGTGACAAAAGGGAGCGGGTCACCCGAAACAGGGCGGCAGGGCGGTTCTCCGCGGACGCTATAAGGGTGGCACAATACTGACGTTTGGCCACTCTTATTGCCACAAGGTAAGTCCTTACGTAGGCTCTTACTTGTGCTCGGTCGGATTCGGAGCGGGAGGACCTCCACTTGCTCTCTAGGCGTCTCCTAAGGCGTTTCATTGCCCTTAGCTCCCCGTTAAACCAGGGGGCCCGGGTAGATCGTGGCCGTCGGAGAGGCCGCAAAGGCGCCACCCGGTCTAAGGCACCGGCGGCCGCATTATTCCAAGCGGCTACCAGGTCCTCTGCCCGGGGGCGGGGCAGGTCTGCAGGAGGTGGCCCAAGCTCTGCCTGGAACCTATCTGGCTCCATCAGACGCCTGGGGCGGAACCATCTGGGATAGTCTGATTCCGCCTCCCCGCGGTGGGGAGCAGCGCCAGGGAAGTCCAGCTGGAGAAGTGAGTGATCTGACCATGACAGGGGCGTGATGACTAAATTCCCTCTTCCCAGATCACTCGTCCACTGGTCGGAGACAAACACAAGATCAAGTATATGGCCTCTCTCGTGTGTGGGGTCCTGAACTACTTGAGTCAGATCCATGGCTGTCATGGAGGCCATGAATTCCCGGGCTGCCCCGGATGCCTCTCCCGTCGATGGCAGGTTAAAGTCCCCCATCACTAATAGCTTGGGGGTTTCAACCGCCATCTCCGTGATCCGCTCGAGGAGCCCGGGCAGGGCCGCTGATGTATGGCGGGGAGCCAGGTATACTATCAACAGGCCCAGCTGACTCCCTGGGCCCCATTTCACACCCAGAGACTCACAACCAGAAATCTGCGACACAGTGAATTCCCTCGGTGCCAAATCTTCCCGGATGATTATCGCTACCCCACCACCCCTACCTTGGGCCCGTGGCTGGTGGAATACACGGTAACCTGGAGGGCACATTTCCCTGAGGGGCAACCCCCCCTCTGGGCCCAGCCAGGTTTCCGTTATTCCTGCGAGGTCCGGCTCCCCCTCTGTGATCAAGTCACTGATGAGGGGGGCCTTATTAATCACGGACCTCGCATTACATAACATCAGCCTAAGGCCCAGGCATTTAATGTTAAGGGTTCAAAGAATGTCAGGCTGAATGATCGGCCCCACACATTTTCACCTCACCAAATCTGGCCCTCCTTGCAAAAAGTTTGGACACCCCTGGAATAGGGTATGGATGAGCTGCTGAATTTAGCTGTGGGTGCCAAGGGGCTTGTTGGAAACCAAGATTTCTACGAAGGCGTTCTTCGTAGCACAAAAGTTGGAAGGTAATGCCTACAAATAAACAAATAAATCTGGGTGTGTAGGCATATAAACTTCTCCCAGTTCTTCTAGGAGCTTGGATTTTTTTCTTCTCTTCTCTTGAATTTGGAGTTGTCCAGTGCTTTGAACCAGAGTCAAACCAGCTTGGACCTCTCCTTCATCTGGATGACTAAGGAACCGATATGACGGCGATCTTACGAAAGAGAAAGGAAAGATAGATACAAGGAGGTATAGCAGAGCTGAAGTGCCATTTTCTACTCATGTTCTAAGACAATGACAAAATAACAGAATAAGGGGGGGGGGCTTGGAGGTCTCCTAGTCCAAACCCCTGCTTGAGCAGGAGGCCCTCTACTAGGGGTTGGCAACCTTAAACATTCAAAGAGCCACAAAGGTCCTAACCCAGGGGTGTCCAAATTTGGGAACTTTAAGACTTGTGGACTTCAACTCCCAGAATTCCCCAGCCAGCATGGCTGGCTGGGGAATTCTGGGAGTTGAAGTCCACAAGTCTTAAAGTTCCCAAGTTTGGACACCCCTGTCCTAACCGGAAGCCCCCCCGTTCAATTCTTGAGCCGACCAGAAGTCAGGTTCCTCCACCATAGAGTCTCCTCCTAGCGCGGCGTCCTTTCTCCTCCACCTGTCCTAACCGAAAGCTCTACGGAGTCGACCAGCTACAGGGAGCCGCAGCAGAGGGACGAAAGAGCCACATGCAGCTCCAGAGCTGCAGATTGCCGATCCCTGCCCTGTACCATTCCAGAAAAGTTCCAGGTCTCTCTCCTTAAAAGCCTCCCGTGATGGAGCGCTCACAACTTCTGAAGGCAAGATGAATTGTCCTCCCTGTTAGGAAATTTCTCCTTAGTTCTAGGTTGCTTCTCTCCTTGATTCTCCAGAGAAGCGAACCATCAAAAGCCACCTAAGTCCTACTTCTCCTGGACCAAACGGAGCCTGGCTGGATTGTGGTTTGACGTTGTCCTCTCCGCGTCGACGCAGGGCTAAGCCCCTCATGTGGTTGGACCGTGATGCCTGGATGCCTTCAGCAATCCCCACAGCAAGTCCTGGATGGTTTTTTTGCCTCTCCTCACGGCGGGAGCTGATTTTCTTCCTGCGAGCCCTCCAAGATGCTAGAGAAAGGGAGCTTGGGTCTCCATGGCAACGGGTCACGTTCTGCTGACACTGGCTTCCTGTCCCTCTCTCCAAGTATCTGTCACCCGTTGTGTTTGGGTTTCAGGGCCAAGAAATTGCAAGGCCCATGCGCGACCTCGAAAAGAGAGGCGGCCCAGGGGTGGGTCAGCTGTGAGACCCTTGGCGGCAAAGCATGGACTGGCCAAAGCCGAAAGATCAGAAATTCTAGCATTCAGAGTCTCAGAAAAGGAACGGAACAGTTTTCTCTCAAATGCCAATTATCTTCTCACCAATCCTATCTTCACATGGACTTCACTGCAGACCTAACGGCTGCACAGACTAGGCCCGTGAAGGCGAACCTATGGCAAGGTGGCACACGGAGCCCTCTCTGCCGGCACATGAGTCATCGCCCAGTTGAGCTACACTGCGCATACATGCGTGCCTCCCATCGGCCAGCTGATTTTCGTGTCTCCGTCATGCATGTGGGAGATGCACGCGCATGTGTGAGGGGTGGGGGCTGGAATGGGTTTCTGCTGGCGCTACTGCTGGTTTGGTGTGCGTGCACAATCTCAGTTGCCTGTAAATAGGTCTGCACATGTGCAGAACGTTAAAAATGTCAAAAAAACATACTGTGGCGAGAGGGGAACCGGGTCGGGGGCGTGGCCAGCCTGCCGTAACTACCGGTTGGGCGATTCAGTCACAATTTCCGCTATCGGTTTGCCTGAACCAGTGCAAACCAGTATCAACCCAAATCTGGGGGTGGGAGGGGCGTGTGTGCATTTGCAGGGGTGGGGGGAGCATTCCACCCCACCCTCTATTTTGGGTTTCAGGAGGCTTCAGGGAGGCCTGCGAGGCCCAAAACAAGGCACGGGGGGGGGCGCAGGGGGGTCGTGCATGTATGTGCAGGTGGGTGGCACATTGCATTATAGGTGTGGACACTATCGCACACATGATTTTGGCACACTAGGAGAAAAAGGTTTGCACATCGCTAGACTAGGCTAAGGATGATTAATTTTTATACTTTTATTTGTGGCCCAGCCTGACGGATGAAACCAGCTCATTTGATTAATTTAAGATTCTGAATAGTGGGGCAGGCCCAGAAAATAGGTGTAAGTGAGAACTATGCAAACCTTACAATACAATACAATAGCAGAGTTGGAAGGGACCTTGGAGGTCTTCTAGTCCAACCCCCTGCCTAGGCAGGAGACCCTATACCGTTTCAGACAAATGGCTATCCAACATCTTCTTAAAGACTTCCAGTGTTGGGGCATTCACAACTTCTGGAGGCAACTTCTGTTCCACTGATTCATTGTTCTCACTATCAGGAAATTTCTCCTCAGTTCTAAGTTGCTTCTCTCCTTGATTAGTTTCCACCCATTGCTTCTTGTTCTATCCTTATTCTGGATAGGTTAATTAATTAAAAAAAAAAAACCAGCCATCACTACTTCCTCACAGAACTTTGTAATTTACTTTAAAGCTGGGAATTAATTCCCACGTAGAGGGAGATCATTATAAACCTGTATATTTAGCCATTAAGTTAGATTAATGAAATGGAATAATATTAAGATTTAATTAACAATTTGATTTTCTTTCTCAGTCCTTTGGTGGGGCTCCCCAAACGTGTCTCCTTCAGCTCTGGGGTAGCTCTGCGCCGCCCGCTCCCCCTTTTTCTCAAACGGACTGTGGCTGAGATCTTCTCCGTGATTTTTCTCAGGCTGAGACAGCCACGAGGTCCATGAGGCAGAAGGTTCTAGAATAATTTCCCAGTGGACATGGCCCTGGGGGAAGAAGCTAAGGGTTCAAGTCCGGGAGAGCTGTATCTGGTGAGGAGATTCATGGGGAGCCCCTTCAGGATTGAGAGCAGGAGTGGGTTGCTGTCGGTTGGGTGCGCTAGAATTTTTGCACCTAAAAAGGTCTGTGCACGCGCACAACGTTAGAAAAACAAAAAATAAATACAATTCCAGGTATGAAGATTGTTCACCTAAAATCAAAATGGCGGTGCCAGGGATGGAACTGGTTCGGGGGCGTGGCCGTCCGAGTTACTACTGACTCGGCGAAACCGGTCCGAACCGGTAGGAACCCTCCTCTGTTCACGAGGCAGAACGTTCTAGAATAATTTCCCAGTGGACATGGCCCTGGGGGAAGAAGCTAAGGGTTCAAGTCCGGGAGATTTGTATCCTGTGAGGAGATTCACGTGGAGCCCCTTCAGGATTGAGAGCCATTTTTTTACGGGTGTCTGCCTCCTCCGTCCTCTGCCAGGGCAGGTAAACGACAGCGTGAAGGAAATGTCGATTTTCTGGAAATATCATCTCTTGTGTTTTGCAGAACTCTCCAAGGGTGGCCCAGAATGGCAAATGTTGAACTCGGATCGTTTTCATGTCTCTCCCTTTTAACCTTTGCAAAGGTAACCTGGGAGGCGAATTGCCCACCCCCTCACATCCCTCTCCCCCCCCGATTTGCAGTTCTGAAAAATAAAAATTGCACGGGGATAATTGAGGGAGAAAGGTTAAGAAGCCTCACTTTAGAAAGGTTTCAAAGAGAGGAGATGATTTGCCAGCAGGACAAAAAGAGGTGGGGCACCGTGTTGGGGATTTAACCAAGGGGGTCCTTCCGGTATCTGCAGCTCAGTGGTGGGATTCTAACATTTTTAACTACCGGTTCTGTGGGCGTGGCTGTGTGGGCGTGGCGTGACTTTGTGGGGTGTGGCAGGGGAAGGATTCTGCAAACTCCCCATTCCCTCCTCACCCCACTAACCTGCTTTCCAGCTCCGTTCTCCTGTTGAGGGCAACAAAAGAAGATCAGCTGGGAGGCTAGGAGGCAGCAGGGGCGAGGCCAGCCTATTTGCTGGTCGTCCGAACGTCTCAAAATTTCTGCTACTAGCTGAATATCACCTCTGCTGCAGCTGGATAGTTTGGTCTCATTCCGTAGGCTCTGCGGTCCCGTTAGGTCGTTTGGAAGACAGGAAGAAGAAGAAACCCTGATAAAGGAAGAACCGTGTGTAATTCTAGCAGCCAATGAAGGGCTTGGCCTTCGTCCTCTGTCCGTCCATCCATCCATCCATCCATCCATCCATCCATCCATCCATCTCCCTCCCTAACTTTAGATGAGGACATAATGGAATCACAAAGAAGCCACAAAGAAGAGGGGGGTCAACCTATTCTCCAAAGCACCTGATGGTAGGACAAGAAGCAATGGATGGAAACTAACCAAGGAGAGAAGCAACCTAGCATGAAGGAGACACTTCCTGACAGTGAGAACAATCAACCAGTGGAATGACTTACATACCTTCCGAGATGTGGATGCTCCAACACTGGAAGATTTTAAGAAGAGATTGGGCAACCATTTGTCTGAAATGGTGTAGGGTTTTCATGCCCTTATTAGGCAGGTATAAGGTTTAAGGCAGGAGCAGAAGAGATTGGCCAGATTGCTCTCGAGGAGGCAGCCTCACCCGTCTTGATGGGCTGCCCTAGAAGCTGGCTATTTATCAAAGCAGACACCTGGAGGCAATGTTGGGAACAACGCGTTCTTTTCTTAGCTGTGTGATTTCTCGTTGTTGTGATTCTTGCCTCGCTTTGGATTCACCCCCGTACAATACAATACAATACAATAGCAGAGTTGGAAGGGACCTTGGAGGTCTTCTAGACCAACCCCCTGCCTAGGCAGGAAACCCTATACCGTTTCAGACAAATAGCTATCCAACATCTTCTTAAAGACTTCCAGTGTTGGGGCATTCACAACTTCTGGAGGCAACTTCTGTTCCACTGATTCATTGTTCTAACTGTCAGGAAATTTCTCCTCAGTTCTAAGTTGCTTCTCTCCTTGATTAATTTCCACCCATTGCTTCTTGCTCTGCCCTCAGGTGCCTTGGAGAATAGCTTGACTCCCTCTTCTTTGTGGCAACCCCCGAGATAATGGAAGACTGCTATCATCTCTCCCCTAGTCCTTCTTTTCATTCAACTAGACATACGCAGTTCCTGCAACCGTTCTTCATATGTTTTAGCCTCCAGTCCCCTAATCATCCTTGTTGCTCTTCTCTGCACTCTTTCTAGAGTCTCCACATCTTTTCTACATCGTGGTGACCAGAACTGAATGCAGTATTCCAAGTGTGGCCTTACCAAGGCATTATAAAGTGGCATCAACACTTCACGTGATCTTGATTCTATCCCTCTGTTGATGCAGCCTAGAACTGGGTTGGCTTTTTTGGCAGCTGCTGCACACTGCTGACTCCTATTTAAATGGTTGTCCACTAGGACTCCAAGATCCCTCTCACAGTTACTACTGTTGAGCCAGCTACCACCTATACTGTACCTGTGCATTTCGTTTTTGTTGCCTCAACTTGTGTACCTTGACTTAGATTGTGCCTTGTGAACTCTGGATTTTTCTCGCCTGGTGAAGCCCCTTGTATTGTGAGTTTAATTTTGCCTGGTAGGTTTATTTTAGTTGGGAATCTTTCAAGTGCCTTGTGGACTCATTGGCCATTGCTCTGGGGAGTCACCTTGGTCTGCCGTTAGCTGGACTTAATTGGGACAGTTTTGGATTTGGGGTGAAGGGAGTTGTGGGCAGAGGTGAGTTCCGGCTTCTTTTACTGCTGGTTCGCTTGGGGGTGCACTTTGTGCGTGCTTGCGTTTTGCCTGCCTGCACAGTACTATAAAAAATGCTTCTGCACAGAGTAAGTAAGTAAGTAAGTAAACTTTTATTTATAAACCGCGCCCTTTCCTAAACAGGACTCGGGGCGGTGTACAGACATATTAAAAACCATATAGATACAAAATATAAATGTGCATAAATATATAAACATATAAACATATAAACGGAGGAGGTAGAATGTGCTGTACCAAATTTAAATTAAAATACAGATATAATTAAAATTTCCCTTAAAAATTACACAGATGTTTGCCAGGAGGTTAAAGATGGGATTATACATCAGTCAAGCCAGCTAATTGGAACAGGTGGGTCTTAAGCTTCTGTCGGAAGGAGCTGAGGTAGTTAGTAGTTCTAATATCAGGGGGAGGTCATTCCAGAGGGTTGGGCCCATCACAGAGAAGGCTCTACTCCTAGGCGCCGCCCGCTGGCACTGCTTGGCGGATGGCACCTGGAGGAGTCCCTCCCTGTGAGAGCGGATTGGTCGTGAGGATGTGTGAGGTAAGATGCGGCAAAAAACAAGATGGCGGCATCTTTGGCACCACCAATAGAACCAGTTTGGGGGTGTGGTCAGCCAAGGTACTACCTACTCAGCCAAACCAGTGCGAACCGGTAGAAACCCATCTCTGGTTGCGGGGGAATATTAATAAACCCACTAAATTGGATCCTGCCGGTTTAACAACTGGTTTGGGCACAGTTTTAAGAATACTTACCTTCTGTTTTACTACTGGGGAGTAACACCGCTGAGGCGCAGCAATGCGCCCCACTGCGTGAATCAGCTGAGAAGATATAGATCAGTATAGCGCAGGAGTGGGCAGGTGGGCCCAGCTGATTGTTGGAATTACCGGTTTGCCCGAACCAGGCCGAGCCTTCTGAATCCCACTCCTGCACTAAACCACAGTTACGTGGGCGAGTGGGTGTGTGAGCAGGACAGCACACCTTGTTGGATCAACCATGTGTGCAGAGAACATACGCATTATTCCCTCCCCCCCTGTTACCAGCTGAGGACTCTGGGTTCGAGACCAGCTCTGCTACCTCGTGAGAAGCTTCCCAAAGACGGCTGAGAGATTTCAGCCGTCGGACAGGATTTCATCTTCAAAGCAACTCCACAGTCAACTTTCCCAGTCCTTCCAGCGTCAGGGGCTTCAAAAGGGATAGCTTGAGAAAGACGGCGACATCTAGAGCGATAACGGGGTGTGTGTGTACTTCCCAGCAAGACCCACAACTTGGAAAGAGTGTCTTTATTTCTGCTTTAGAGCTTCTGGGAAGAAAGCTGCCATTCCCCCCAGTCCCTTCTTCGAAGCAATGAGAAGAGAGTAACCTTTTCTCTTACGGGGAAGGGTGATCTTGATTCCTTCCCTCCTTTTTAAAATTTGCACGGCGTCTTCATTCCTCGCAAGATTACAATAGACAGTCGCCTTATTTCTCCAAGGCCTGCCGCCACCTACACACACACACACACACACACACACACACACACACACACACACACACACACACACCCTTGGCAGAGGCTCAGCCCGCACAAGGCATTCTGCTGCAGTTTGCTCAGTCACGTTTGTAGAACAAGCCTCGGGTGGATGGCTCGGCGTTGGGCTTGTATTTTGGCCGCGGTTTAATTTCAGCCGATTGACGGTTCTTTTTCTTTCTTCCCTGTTCACTTTAAAAAAAAACACACACAACAGTTTTGTATCCACACCGAGCAATTTGATTTAATAGACTGATTAAAGGCCCCTGTAGGAAGCAATCTGGTGGAGCTCGAACAGGTCAGTTCGCCCCCACCCCCTCTTTTGATCTGCCGTAAAATCGGTTTGCATCGTTTCAAAAGCCTCTCGCTTTAGCTTCTCCCCGTTCTTAGGGGGGGTCTTTCCCCCCCCTTTTCCCCCACGCAGTTGCCTCCTTAATATTCTCCAGGCCGTTCCCTCTCCCCCGTCTCCAACCTGACACATAATTCCTTGCACAAGTTGTTCCCTGCCTTCATAAAAATGCAGTGTGCAAAAAAAAAAAAAAAACTACATCCCAGTTTCTTTGCTAATAAAGCCCATGGAGGGATATTAACCCAGCAGAAGTGAAGCTGGGTTATGTGTGTGTGTGTGTGTGTGGGACTTCTGGGGTGCCTATGGGGAGAAGCCTTTTCTGTTACTCTTACAATGGTCGCTTGTGCAATCAGCCAGATGTTTAGGTTTTCTTATCGTTGTTAAGATTTTGCAGTGTGCCAACACGCAAAATGATATTTTGTGCTTGTTTTGCTCCTAAGTTGAAATGTACACCTGGGAATGAAAGCGTGGCTTGAGTTCCTTTAATCTGCTAAAGCTTAACAGTGATATCAATCAATCAACAGTGATATTGATAGATTGATTTTTCATTTATTTATACACACATGCATATAGACCTCATTTTTCAGAGTATAACACGCACCTTTCCCCCCCTAAAAGAGGGTGAAAATTTAGGTGTGTCTTATACACCGAATGTAGCCCCGCCCACCCACTGGCCCCCACCCTTTGCTCTCTGCCTCCCAGCAATTTACCTCTTTGCAGCAAACGGAGAAAATGGGACTTGTGGAGGTTGCAATAGGCTATGGCAGTGGTCGGCAAGCCGCGGCTCGCGAGCCACATGCAGCTCTTTACACATTTTAATGCGGCTCTTCTGTGTGCCGGGCGCCCGCTCCCCTCCCTCCTCTCGGGCACTTCCAAACAAGCGCCCCTTTCCCTTTTTTCTTTTCGACCCACAATGATTAGGGAGGATCCTGAAGTCGGGCGGGGACGAGAAGCAAGGAGGCAGAAAAAGAAACGGAGGCTAAGGAGCTTCCCGCCCGCCCCCTCCCAGCAAAAATCTAACCGGGGAGCCAGGCGGGCAGTAGCAAATTAGCCGATCATGCCCCGTGATCGGTTAATTTGCTACTGCCCACGCGGCGTGATCGGCTAATTTGCTACTGCCCGCCCGGCTCCCCGGTTAGATTTTTGCTGGGAGGGGGCGGGGGGGGAAGCTCCTTGGCCTCCGTCTCTTTTTCTCCCTCCTCGCTTCTTGGGGCTCCACCAATGGGGGAGCAAGGCCCGCCCAGCGCCAGGCTTTGGGCTAACACAGAGGTCTGCAAAGTTGGCTGTTTTAAGACTGGTGGACTTCAATTCTCAGAATTCTGGGAGTTGAAGTCCACCAGTCTTAAGAGCCAATTTTGCAGATCCCTGGGCTAATATGATTGATGCCCTTGGTGGACTTTAATTCTCAGAATTCTGGGAGTTGAAGTCCACAAGTCTTCAAGCTGTCAGGTTTGAAGACCCCTGGGGTTTTTTTTTCTAAAGGGTTAGGGGTGCAAGGGTCTTGCAACTTGACAGCTTTAAGACTTGCATGCTTCAATGCCAGAGTTTCTGAGCCAACATGACTGGAGGAGGAATTCTGGGAGTTGAAGTCCACAAGTCTTAAAGCTGTCAGGTTTGAAGACCCCTTGGGGTTTTTTTCCTAAAGGGTTAGAGATGCAAGGATCTTGTAACTTGACAGCTTTAAGACTTGCGTGCTTCAAATGCCAGAGTTTATTGAAACTAAAAACAGTGTACCATCCTATGTATTTTCGGTTTTAAAAATGTGGCTCTCAAAATAAATTTCAATCGTGGTTTTGGCGAGATTTGGCTCAGTTGAAAAAAAAGGTTGCCCACCACTGGGCTATGGCAATCCCTGCAGCCTGAAACAGCTGATGATCGGAAGGCCGGTGCGAAATTGAAAGTGAAACTTACTGTTTGCTGCACAGAGGCAAATTGCTGGGAACAGAGGCAGATTTGTTTTTTCTTGTGCTAATCTTGCTGTTTGCTGTTTGCTTCAAGGAGGTAAGTCAATAACTATAAATGCCTCTAGAATGTTCAAATTATTAGACTTATTCTTTAAAGATTGCTTTATTATTGTTCTAGACAACTGAACAAAATGAAGAGACTTTTTAAAATAAATGCTTGATCTGAAGAGGCCCAGTGCTATTGTATCTTCTTTTAAATAGCAGAGAATAATGTATACTTCCAGAAAGCCACATCAATTTTAACAGCATCTGTACAAGTATAGTCTGAAATATAACACCACAAACAGTGTATATCTTCTGTTCTTTTTGCTGTTTGTTGGAAGGAAGAAAATTGCTGGGAGGCAGAAGCAGATTTATTCCCCCTTGTTTTCCTCCCCAAAAGCTAAGTGCATCTTATACTTCGGAGCGTCTTATACTCCGAAAAATATGGTACATGGAATCCTGATAGTTTCTTTAATCCCGGGAAGGCTAATGTCAGCTCATAAAGCATTCCTGGCCTGCTCTCAAGTTTCCATAGGCAGGAGAACTGACAGTGCAACTTGGTAGCCACGATCAGAACCACATTCCATGCATACCTTTCTCAAGGCTGTTTCCCAGGTTACCAGAGCCAGCCGGAGAGGCGTGTTTTCTACAGCCTGCGAAAGTGCTTCGTTGGAGAATGTGATTTATGACACACCCTGGGAGGAGGGGGAAACAGGGTTATAGTTGAGTCATAAATTATGTGGGGCAGAGCTGACTTCACTCTGGTAGGTGCTGACATGTTGCTTCTAATAAATAACTGGATTTCTTTGGAAACTTGGCTCAAGGCTCATGAGTTAATTAGGGCATCTGTTGGAACCCCGACAGCTGGCAGACTAGCTAACTAACATGGTTGCAGCCAGGGTAAATGCAACCAGCGATCCTATTTAAGCCCCAAACTTTGCATTTCACCCTCTCTGATAAGCTGAGCTGCAGTACTGATAATGAAGCAGAGATCGGTGGTCGTGCACCAGTGTATCTCCAGATGTTCCCGGGGTTCGTCATTCTCCAGCTGGAAACCTTCTGAAGCCACTGAAATTGAGTTCACACACTATTGTCAGAAGAATAGTTTGGGGTTCCAACTGGAGCCAGGGCTGCAGGAGAATACGTAAAATTGAGATCCAGACAGCTGTGAGGAAAGAAGACGTTTTTATTCCTGAAAGCAAAACAGTTTGCTTTTAGGGGCAGGCTGCAGAGATATGGGGTACAGTGGCAAACGTTTATGGAGGGAACCTTTCTTGGGTGTGCTCAGGTGTGTGTGCGTGTGTGTGCTTGTGAACATATAGTTCAGCTGGGAGATGTAATTTAACTAACTCTATTTGTGTTTGCAGGGATGCGGTGGCTCAGTGGCTAAGAGGCTGAGCTTGTCAATCAGAAAGGTCGGCAGTATTAGAGTAAATAATACATGGGATGTTTGGAATCATTAGAGTGGTGTATAGTGGAAGTCAGGGGGGGGGTTGAGTGGGAGGTGGGGGTGGGTTAGGGTGGAGGGTGGGGTAATATATATGTACAAATATACTAGAAGATGGGATTAATGAAATATTATTTTAAGAGAAATTTATATTATGATTTATACATGTTAAATTAGTTTAGAAGAAGGGATTGATGGGCTATTATTATTCTAAGAGAAATTTATATTGTGATTGTTGGGAAGAGAGGGGGAACAATATGTGTATGAGTAATCTACTTTTAGACAGGGGGAGGGGAGGGGGTAAAATAATTGGTATAATATTTGAATTTTCTTTTTTTAGGGGGGGCTGGGGGGAGGGGAGGGGGTATAGTATCTGTATGGGACTTACACTGTATGGTGGGGGGTTAAAAGGGGAAAATATGTTTGTATAAAACTTTTTCAATAAAAAAAAAAAGAAAGGTCGGCAGTTCGGTGGTTCAAATCCCTAGCGCCACGTAATGGAGTGAGATCCTGTTACTTGTCCCAGCTTCTGCCAACCTATTCCCCTCGCCCATACATGCTAGTGACTCTGTTTCAAAGCCGAAGAGCCAGCGCTGTCCGAAGACGTCTCCGTGGTCATGTGGCCAGCATGACTCAACGCCAAAGGCGCACGGAACGCTGTTCCCTTCTCACCAAAAGGTGGTTCCTATTTTTCTACTTGCATTTGTTACGTGCTTTCGAACTGCTAGGTTGGCAGAAGCTGAGACAAGTAACGGGAGCTCACTCCGTTACGCGGCGCTGGGGATTCAAACTGCCAGCTTTTCTGATCGACAAGCTCAGCCTCTTAGCCACTGAGCCACCGCATCCCAATAGATTAGATAGACTGAGTCTTTTTTGAATATCCCTAGTAGATCTGAAAAAGTCAGGATAGAAATGGAAGGTTTTTTTTTTTAAATTGCTGTATTCACGAAATATCGATCCTTTTCGCTGAGAAATGAACGTGAGAATTTCTGTGTGCAAAACCTGCAATTGTTTGTCAAATTGTGGCTTTGCCTCCGCCCTCCAGATAAAAAGATGTTTTTCAAACACTGGAAGGCTGAAAGTCATGGATGGGCTTGGCATCAAAGTATCTCCTAGGTTGTTGGCAGTTGTGTGTAATTTATCTCTTCCTGTTACGACTCCTGCATTTTAAAAAAACATTTTTCAGAACCAACATACAGAAATGTTTAACGTGCAGTTTGCTCCACAGCTTTATCTTTCTTGGTTGCATTTTTCTTGGCGAGTCTGAGCCGAAAGACCTGGTCTCCCTCCCTCCCTCCACTTCCTGAGTGAACAGCTTTTTCCAGTGGCCTTTCTTTGCTGTCTTCTGCAGAGTTTTATGTTTATTTCATTTGCCAAAAGTGCTTTCTTATTCAGCGGGAGACAGAAAAGAAACTAAAAAAAAAAAGCATAAAAAATCCATAAACAGCAAATGCAGCTTGTTTGCAGCTCTCCCGGTTTGTGCAATTTGACACACGCGCACGCACGCGCGCACACACAACAGAACAATGGTGTGCCTTTGTGTTTGTGCGCTGGAAAAATAGTCATTGATTAGGGGGATAAAATGAATTCAGAATCTGCCCTTTTTCAGCTTCCCTGGATATGAGCAGAGAGTGGCAACGATGGGCTAAAATTAATCAAACCTGTTGGATCACTAATTAATCCAACAACTAATCCATCGTTATCGTGGTTTTCAGTTACATTTTTAGGGAATCCCAGGGGTTGGTTATTATTTTTTTTTTTTTTGGCCTGCTTCTCACGGAATGAGCAGTAAGAGAAATGAAAACTTCGATAAGCCGGATTAATTATAGCTTGGCCATTATTCCTCAGACAGGAGCTAGTAGATATTATTAAATGTTATATATCTTTATCCCACATTATCTGGCTTTTCTCTTGAAAAAGAAAGAGATGGGGGGGGGGGGGAGAGACAGGGAAGGAAGCCCTCCCTTGTTGAAACACAAGATACAGAATACGTTCATTTTCACTGAATAATTGGTTACCTAAACCCTGGGAAATTCATTAATCTAGAATCTTGGATTAGACACCAGTCCCCCCGCACAATCCTTCTGCTGCCTTTTCTTTATTAATTTGAACCCGGGCACAATATTCCCTGCGCTGCCCACTTCGGGCACTCGACACAGGGTCTTCCCTGCTTCCTTGTCCATTCCTGGAAGGGAGTTGCGTTTGAATGACCCCCCCGAGTACGAAAAAAAACTCTTGATATCAATCCTGCCATTCCATTTACTCTCTATTCTTCCCGGGGCCCGATGGAGATCAATTTACAGCTGACATGTTTGCCTCCGATGAGAACGAGTTGAAGGACAGGCGTTTGTTGTCATCCATTGGGTCCTGCAGGCTGTTATGAAAGGGACCTAAGCACGGCAGTCTGTCAAAAGGATATTAATTTTGCATTTCATTCCCCACTGTCTTGCAAATTTACACCTGCCCTGGAAAAAACAGGTTTCCACCATTCCCCTCATTTTAGCAGTCTGCAGACCCCGGGAATGTCTTTCATCTTAAATGCCATGTCGGAGAAGATGGGAATAGATGTTCTCCCTTGCACGTACCTGTGCCCTGAAATGGTAAATCTCATTTCACCGGCTCCATATATATATACTTATATATTTCATCCGTTTAACGCCTCATTTGCAGTAACATGGGGAGGAGGTAGGGAGAGAAGGGACTAGTTTTTCCCCTACATATTTTCTTTCAGCACCACGGACAGCACCGGTGTGGTCTGGTGGGCCTTTGGTCTTTGGGGACCAGCTACCTCCCAGTAGCAAATCTGAAGACCAGCTCTTCAAAGTCACCCATGTCTGTGCTGGGATGGGGATGGGTGAGGGGATGCAAACCAAGCCAGAGCGGAGGAGGAAGGCTTGAATTCAAATTTAACCAAGGAGAGAAGCAACCTAGAACTAAGGTGAAATTTCCTAACAGTGAGGACAATTAATCAGTGCAATAGCTTGCCTCCAGAAGTTGTGAATGCCCCAACACTGGAGTTTTTTTTAAAGAAGCGACTGGACAGCCATTTGAAAGGAATGGAAGGGTAAGGTAGGGCAGGGTGGACTGGAATGGGAGGGGAGAATAGAATAGAATAAGGAATAGACTATAATAAGGAATAGAATAGAAAATAGAATAGAATTGAATAAGGAGTAGACTATAATAAGGAATAGAATAGGGAATAGAATAGAATAAGCAATAGACTAGAACAGAATAGAGGATAGAATAGAAATAGAATAGAATAGAATAAGCAATAGAGTAGAATAGAATAGAATAGAATAAACAATAGAATAGAATAGAGGATAGAATAGAAATAGAATAGAATAGAATAACCAATAGAATAGAAATAGAATAAAAATAGAATAGAATAAGGAATAGACTATAATAAGGAACAGAATAGGGCAGTGATGGCGAACCTATGGCACGCGTGCCACAAGTGGCACGCGGAGCCATTTGTCAGTGCACGCGAGGCGCTGCCCTGTCAGATGGCCAGCGCGCTTGCGCGCGCTGGCCAGCTGAGTTCACCTTTTTAAAAGCTATTTTTTGCCTTCCCCAGGCTCTAGAGGCTTTATAGGAGCCTGGGGAGGGCGAAAAGAGCCCCCCGCCCCCCCCGGAGGCTTCAGGGACCGTCCGAAGGCTTCCCTGACGCCTTCGGAGTGCTTAAAACAACCCTCCGAGTAAACCGGAAGTGACTTCTGGGTTGCTCGGAGGGTCGTTTTAAGCATTCCGAAGGCTTCAGGGAAGCCTCCGGACGGTCCCTGAAGCCTCCGGAGGGCCTCCGGGGGGGCGGGGGAGGCTCTTTTCACCCTCCCCAGGCTCCTATAAAGCCTCTGGAGCCTGGGGAGGGCGAAAAAAGCATGTAAAAATGGGGGGGTCGTGCGTTGTACGCGCATGCGCACTGGGGGGTCGCGCGTTGCATTATGGGTGCGGCACGCTCGCACATGACCCCCCTGCGCTCTCCCCACTTGTGGTACGCGAGCCAAAAAAGGTTCGCCATCGCTGGAATAGGGAATAGAATAGAATAAGCAAAAGAAAAGAATAAGGAATAAAATAGAATAAGGAATAAAATAGAAAAAGGAATAGAATAGAATAAGCAATAAAATAGAATAAGGAATAAAATAGAATAAGGAGTCAAATAGAAATAGAATAAAATAAAATAGAATAAGAAATAGAAGAGAAATAGAACAGAAATAAAATAGAATAAGGAATAGACTATTATAATAAGGAATAGAATAGGGAATAGAATAGAATAAGGAATAGAATAGAATAGAATAAGCAATAGGATAGAATAGAATAAGGAATAGAATAGAAATAGAGTAGAATAGAAATAGAATGGAATAGAAATAGAATAGAAATAGAATAGAATAAAATAGAATAAGGAATAGAATAGAATAGAAGACCCCCAGGTCCCTCCCAACTCTGTTATTCTGTTATCATTACCCATCATTTGTCTGAAGTGGTATAGGGTCACCTTCTTGAGCAAGAGGGGATTGGACTAGAAGATCTCCAAGGCCCTTCCCAGCTCTATTCCGATTGAAAAACAGCCTTTGATGCTGGAGGATGTTTTCTTTTCATTTACTCAGGACCGGCCCTTGGGTGACACCCAACACCTCTGCATCCGGGACCATCTCAAAGAGCCCAACAGGACAAGGCAGCGCAGAGTAAGTATTTTCAGAGTTTTGACAACTGCGACAGCCCACGCTAGTCTCTGATCTCTCCCCCCCCACCACCCACTGCCCTCTTTAGCTGAGTTCACACATTGCCATAAGCTGAGAAAGTGACAGTTGGGCAGGGTCACGAGATGCTGCCTCTTCCTCTACCTCCCCCCCACCCCTCCATCACAGTCTTCCTTGCTCTTCGTTTCATTTCAGAAATGGAACTTGGGGGGGGGGAGAACCCGATATTTTGCATTCACTCTGTGCATTCTCCAGAAGCAGAGTTAATTTTGTAGCTCCAGCAGCAATTTCCCCTCTTTGCCTTCGTTTATAGTTAGGAGCCTAGCTGTAATTCATTCCCTGGGAGCACTGTAGCCATCGATCAAAAGGTTGGCAGCTAATATGTCACTGATAGAAGGAACGGTGTCTTCAGAGTGGATGGGGGGGGGCATAAGCCAGCCTTAACTGTTTCCCCCCCTCCCCACCTGTCTTTAATTCCGAGGGAGATGATAAAAAACAAAGACACGTTCATCCAGGAAAGAAAGAAACACCCCCCCCCAAAAAAACCTCTCCGATGTTCTCTATCCTGGTGAGCATTTTGTGTGCTGCAAAGGTATCTTACAAAGGGAAGTTCTTTTGATCATCTAAATCCAGGCCTGACTTCATTGGAAAAATCCCTTCTAGCTCCCTGGGATGTTGCGTGGATCAAAAATCAGATTTTTTCCCCCTGCCCCTTTGCTCCCATCTGATTTTTGCTCATCACACGTTATTCCTTTTTCAGTTCCGAGGTTTAGGAGCTTGTCATTGTGACGATGTTGCCATGTAGCCACAAAAGGAAGATGCAAACAGATTATTGAACAAATAAAGGGTAAACAATTGTCATCCCGGCACCAAAATGCCACCTAATGAACCCAATAAATCCAGAAGCTGGATATGTACCATGTTTCCCCCGAAAATAAGACAGGGTCTTACTTTCTTTTGACCACCACCCCCAAAATAAGCGCTTGGCCTTATTTTCAGGGAGGTCTTATTATTTTTAGGGTGCAGGAGGTGGCGAGCGTGGTCACTTCATGGCTGCTGCCGTGTGGCAATATTTTGGGGGAGGGCTTATTTTCTGGGGGTGGGGCTTATTTTAGCGTATGCATCCAAAAGCACCATTGGGCTTATTATCCGGGGAGGGCTTATTTTCGGGGAAACAGGGTAGCTTAACTCTCAGGGAGCAGACTAGGCAGTCAGCCAAGGCACTTGGTTCAATTTATGATTTATAAGTCATGGGCAACTAGGAATTTTCCCTGTCTGCCCTGAAGGATTTTACAGGTGAGAAGGAGATGTTCATTTTGTAGCTTTTTCTTTTTCCCCGAAGTGATAACAAACACCAGAACCCCGATAGCTTGCTAGAGAAACAGGCCTTGCCTTTGCAATTCTGCCCAATAAAACCTTGCTTGACCCCCCAGCTAAAGCTTTTCCTGTTTGCATCATGTTGGTTTGAAATCCAAAGAAGTAGGCAAGTTTGCGCCTTTAATGCCGGTCCTCATTTTCTGACTTTACGGGGCTCTGAAGAAGGCTGTTTTTAAATAGCGCCGCCTTAATTTTAATACATTTCACCCTTCGATATGTCTGTAAGGAGCCTTAACCTAATTTTTAAAGATGCTGCAGAAGTTGTAACTGTAAAAAAAACAGCCACGAGTCACTTTTTTGTAACTTGGAATGGTCAATAAGTTAAAGATGTATGTTACCATATTTTTCGGAGTATAAGACACACCAACATTTTGAAGACGCAAATTTTTTAAAAAAGAGGTTTTGCACTCTGCAGACCTCCCCAAAATGGCCCGTTTTTTGCGAAACGGGCCTGTTTTTGTCAAAAAAAGGGGATGCATAGCCTTTAGGAGGCTTGTAGAGTGCTCCTTGAGACTGGGGGAGGGGCAAAAATGAGCATAAAACGGCCCATTTTTCACTCATTTTTTCTCTTCCCAGCCCCCCATTAGCACTCTGGAAGCCTCCTAAAGACTATGCACGGACATTTTTGCAAAGGGGTTTCGGGAGGCCAAAAATGCTGTATTCAGTGTATAAGATCCACCCAGATTTTCATCCTCTTGTTTGAGGGAAAAAGGTGTGACTTATACTCCGGAAAATACGGTAGTTACCAAATTACAAAAATCCATATCATGTTGTGTCCCTCCTTGTTCTTTCTCACCAGGTGTTTTGGGTGGGGGGGTGGATACCAGTGCAGCAGTGGTGGGTTGCAAGTGGTACGCCCCGGTACGGGCGTCCCGGAGCCTGTCTGGAGCACCGGATACTGTTCTGTTACGGTGCTCCGGAGGGCACCCACCCACCTGAGCTCCTTACCTGTCTTTTAAGGCTTCCGCGCTTCTGCGCGCACGCGTGGCGCGTACAGCACCTGCGCGATGCTCCATGGAGCAGCTGGAGCATCGCGGAGGCTCGCGGAGGCGTTAAGATGCATATGTGCAATGTGCGCATCCATGCGTACGCCTCCGGGCCCGTTCCAACCGCACGGGTTGGAACGGGATCCAGGACCCACCACTGCAGTGCAGGTAACAGCTTCACCACCAGTGGTGGGATTCAGTTTTTTTTACTACCAGTTCTGTGGGCGTGGCGGTGGGCGTGGCATGGCTTGGTGGGCGTGGCTTGGTGGGCATGACAGGGGAAGGATACTGTAAAATCTCCATTTCCTCCCAATCAGCTGGGACTCAGGAGGCAGAGAATAAATGGGGGCGGGGCCAGTCGATCGGTGGTATTTACCGGTTCTCCGAACTACTCAAAATTTCTGCTACCAGTTCTCCAGAACCGGTCGGAACCAGCTGAATACCACCTCTGCTCACCGCTGGCAACTTTTGAAAGCCGTAGAATCTCTCATTATTTCTTGATGCTTCCCTCGGGCCTTAAGGAGGCTCAGCCGTTTTCAATCGCCCAACCTGAGAGATTTAATTATTGCCCAGCCAAGGAGTCGCTGGAGCACAAGCGCGAGCGATGACGAAGCTTCCTCTTTGCCTCTGTGAGCACGCTCGGTTCTTATTTCATCCACCCCCAGAGCTTCTTTTCATGGTGAAGGCTGGGCCCCGGAAACAAACCACGGCTGGAAGTGAGCTCTCTTTCAACTGATTCTGAAAGATAATCACACGTCGGCAGGCTTCTGACGGCGGCCTTGTCTAAAGAATTGTTCCTCCGTTTCTCTGCCGTTCTGATGATTGAATGCTTCCTGGCGTTTGCTGCACTTGTGTGTGTGTGCGTGCGCAAAATCAACATTTTGACTGCCTTTCGAACTTTTATTTCGCTTGAAAAGAAGGGCGCGGAAGGAAGGATCCAGTTTTGAGGAACCTTCTAGTAATTCCCCTTTGCGACGAATTATCCGTCTATATCAGGGGTGTCAAACTCAAGGCCCGGGGGCCAGATCCAGCCCACGCTGTACTTAGATGTGGCTCACAGGGCCACCCTGGAAACAGCGAAAGACCGGCCAGCGGTGCTTCTGCCAGTGAAAACAGGCTCCCGAGCTCCGTTTTCAGCTGCCGTGGCCTCTTGCAGGCCTCTGCCAGTGAAAATGGAGCTCGGGAGGGCCGCATGCGGCAGCAGAGCTGGCAGCAGATTCGGACAGTGAGGAGGTTGGGGAGGAAGATGGGCCAGTCCTGGAGTCTGGGGAAGGCTCTGATGAGGGCTCTGTGTTGGAGGCAGAGAGGGGGCAAAGGCCGTCTGACAGTTATCAGCTGCCTTCAGAGTCGGAGATCAGAAGGGCAGAAGAACAGCTGGAGCCTGTTCCCAGTGTGAGCATACGCAGAGTTGCCAGACGAAGGGAACAGCTAAAGAACAGGGGTCGACTTGGGAGTAAGGCAGGGGTGGGTTCCTGCCAGTTCTAACCTCTTCTATAGAAGAGGTTCCACAAATCTACAGTGCCATTTAGAACCGGTTCCAGCTCCCTCCCCCTGCGCTTCAACACATCATCAAGATGAAGAGTGAGAGGAGAAATTCTGGAAGTTAAGTCCACAAGTCTTAAAGCTGTCAAGTTTGAACACCCCTGGGTTTTTATTTCTAAAGGGTTAGGGGTGCAAGGGTCTTGTAACTTGACAGCTTTAAGGCCTGCGTGCTTCAAATGCCAGAGTTTCTGAGCCAACATTTTGGTTGCTAAGCAAGAGCATTGTTAAGTGAGTTTCACCACATTTTACAAGTTGGCCACGCCCACCCTCTCACATGGCTGGCAAGCCACTCCCACCCAGTCACATGGCCAGCAAGCCACTCCCACAAAGCAGGCCACACCTACAGAAGAGCTTCTAAAAAAATTGAAACCCACCACTGGAGTAAGGCCACAGGTGGATGGTGAATGGCCCTTCCCAGAGGACATAAAAGAGGAACGAACGGGGAGTGGAGTTTGCAGGAGACAATGAGTTCATTCCTGCATTCTTGCCAAGTATTGCAGCGTCTGAAAGATATTGGCCTGGCCACTCTCCAAGCCTGTTAAAGGTCGGTAATTGTGAACTATCTTGAAAGGCGCTCCTGATAGTGACATTGAGATGGCCACACCCCATGGCCACGCCACGCACCCCGAGGTCAAACACAACCCTGACGCGGCCCTCAATGAAATTGAATTTGACACCCGTGTTCTTTATCCTATCTGGAATTCATGCTTTAAAATGCTACGTCACTTCATCTGTTGCAACACATCTCCAAATATAGAAATATTATCACGCCAGGGAAGTATAGATGCTGAAATGAGATATTTTTAAAGGAAGTGTCACCTGGATATTTATATTTCTCCGTTGTGGGGGTACGTCTCCAAAGAGAGATGCATTTTTGCAATATTTAACGCCCTATCGTCATCTTGACTCTTTCTCGTGTGAGGACTTTATATATCATTCTTTATTAAATTATCTAGAATCCAAGGCCTTCTGCAAATGTATCGGGACACGAAGCTCAGGATGATATACAGGGAGTTCCTTGACTTACAACGTCCATTTCGTGACAACTCATAGTTACAACGGCACGGGAAAAAAGTGGTTTTGTGTGGGTTTTTCAAACACAACGCTTGTGGCATCTCCACAGTCGCACAATCAAAATTCAGACGCTTGGCCACTGACACATATTTATGACGGTTGCAGTGTCCCGGGGTCATGTGTTGTGACATGTGTTGTCACCTTCTGACAAGCAAAGTCAATAGGGAAGCCAGGTTCCTAACCCGACAGCTGCAATGAATCACTTAACAAGGGTGGGAAGAAAGGTTGTGAAATGAGGCAAAATTTACTCAACAACTGTTTCACTTAGCAACAGAATTTTGGGGGGGCTCAATTGTGATCACAAGTCGAGGACTTCCTGTATTGTTAAGCCACCTCCCTTTCATACACAGGTTTCACCCAGTTTCTGTCAGGGGAAGATTTCACCCTGAACTAAATGAGGCTTAGACTGCGGCTTTTCCAAAATATGTTCTAATTAAAAACAAGCTTTAATACAAAAATAAGAAAATAGAAAATAAACAAATCTATCTAATGGTTACCTTTTGGCAAGAAGCAGTTTGTCTCCCAGCTTCCTGGCAGACGAACAAAGATCAAAAGGGAAGAAGTCTCTGGAATGTGTGATGTATATAAACATGTTAAGCATGCGCAATAAATCATTGCTGATAAAAACTTATGACCTGCGCAGTAACTCTTTCAGTTCAGCTAGCAAACAAATTAACGCAGTGACAGTTTCTCCCATCGATGTATTTATTTTATTGTGTTTTTCCATCGGTGTCCTGGTCACCTAATTCCAGGTGCATCTGGCCAAGTAGCCCCCCCCAAAAAAAAGAAATTGCGAGGAATCAAACCCCCCAAAAGCGATGGCATTGAGTCGGATTCCTCCACTGTATTTTTTGTTATTTTTCTTTAGAAAGCAAGCATAAAATTCAGCCCACTGATTTAAAGACAAGATCTGGAGCAGCGTAAACCCGAACGGTCTTTAAGAGGCCTGCAAAAACTCCATTAAGAACACTGGTTTTAATTCTTATTTATCAGTATTTGGCATCTGTAGAAAGGGCTGGGGAAGTCTTGCCACTCCCTGTTCTAACCGAGGCTTCCCGAGAGCAGGAAGCAAACTCTTGGTCCCGACAAAAAACCCTTTTATTAATTGACTGTGAATTCTGCTCATTCACAGCCAGCAAAGTCTTTCAAGGGAGGATTTATAGTCACAGACTTTATCTGTGCTTGGAGAGCTGCCAGGCCGATCTCTGCAAAACTTGGCCAGGAGTCTCGGAGAGTCAGGAACCAATTAAGTGAAGTAATAGTCTCCTGCAAACTCCACTTCCCTTTCGCTCCTCTTTTATTCCCTCTGGGAGGGGCCATTCATCGTCCACCTGTGGCCTTACTCCCAAGTCGCCCCCTGTTCTTTAGCTGTTCCCTTCGTCTGGCAACTCTGCGCATGGGCACACTGGGAACAGGCTCCAGCTGTTCCTCTGCCTCACTGATGTCTGACTCTGAAGGTAGCTGATAACTGGCATCCAGCTCTGGCTCCCTCTCTGCCTCCGACACAGGACTGGCCCATGTTCCTCCCCAACCTCCTCACTGTCCGAATCTGCTGCCAGTTCTGTTGTCCGCTGGCAAGCTACAACGGCCTTTTCCTTTAGGCTGAATACTGTTGTATCCTTCCCAGAGAGTCCCATTTTCTGTGACTGAAAGAACTGAAGCTGGCTCAGAGGGAAGGCCACAGAAATGGCTTGTAATCCCCCCCTGAGCTTTTCAGATAGGACAGAATTTAAATCTAAATGGCAAATAACGTAATAACACCTCTTCTAATCTCACCCTTTCTAATCTAAATCCTCCCAGCCCTTCAAAGCTCTAACTACTTCCTTTGAAACTGGCCACATGAATACTGAGCTGTCGTATTCATGTGGCCATAATTTTATATATAAAAACTAGAGAACACCCCCTTAGTATGTGTATACTGTATGTGTATGTATATCTCTATCTCTATATATCTATATCTAGAATAGAATAGAATAGAATAGAATAGAAAGTAAGTAGAATAGAATGTAGAAATAGGATCGAATAGAATAGGAATAGAATAGAATGTAGAAATGGGATAGAATAGGAATAGAATAGAAAATAAAATAGAATAGAATAGAATTCTTTATTGTTCAAGTGTGATTGGACACACAATGAATTTGTCTTTGGTGCATAGGCTCTCAGTATGCATAAGGAGAATAAAATACATTCATCAAGAATAAAAAGATACAACACTTAGTGATAGTCATAGGGTACTAATAAACTATTAAATCATACTAGGAAACAAATAAAAACAATATAAATTGAAAGATACAAGCAGCAAGGTTATAGTCATACGTTGGAAGAGATAGATACTAGGAAGAGAACAATAATAGTAATAGAGGCTTAGTAAATTATTTGACAGTGTTGTGGGAATTAGTTGTTAAGCAGAGTGATGACATTTGGGGAAAAACCTATCCTTGTGTCTAGTTGTTCTGGTGTGCAGTGCAGTGGTGGGTTTCAATTTATTTTACTACCGGTTCTACTCCCTAGTCGACCCTGATTTCTTAGCTGTTCTTTTCTTCTGACAGCTCTGTGCAGCGCACACTGGGAACAGGCTCCAGCTGTTCCTCTGCCTCACTGCTGTCTGACTCCGAAGGCAGCTGATAACTGTCAGACGGCCTTAGCCCCCTCTCTGCCTCCGACGCAGAGCCCTCGTCAGAGCCTTCCCCAGACTCCAGGACTGGCCCATGCTCCTCCCCAACCTCCTCACTGTCCGAATCTGCTGCCAGCTCCGCTGGCGGGCCACAACACCTGCATTGTAGAAGCCCAGCTCATTTAGTTGGTTCAGATGTCATGACTGACCCAACTCCACTTTTCTCTAAGATGGAGTGGGGACTTTCTTTCTCTGAAATGGTGAAAGTGCTAATTCTCTAAGCTGATTCTGCTGTCTGGTTTCCCTGCTGTTTGAAAAAAATGAGGTCCAGAAGCATGGAGCATTCAGTGCTTTTCACCCAAGGATTCCTTAAGAATCCACAGACCTAGTTTAAAGATCTTGGCTTCCCTTCAGCAATGGACTTGGCAATAGGGAGCACCAGCATTCTGAGGAAAGAGGCCACAAATTACCCAGATGTCTTCTCAAGCTTTCCTGGAAGAATTTAAAGATCTGACTCTTCTGGGCCAATTTTACAAGATGAGACCTTCCCGATATTTATTTATTTACTTAGCAGATTTATATAGGCGACGACATCTGTCTGGGCCTCCCACGGCACGTAAAACCCATAAAACACTCCAGCATATATTTCTTTTAAAAACCCAGAAAACAGAAAAACCAACGATAACAAGAGGAAAACCATCAGATGACATTAATAAAGGTAAAGGTTCCCCTAGTATATGCTAATCGTTCCTGACTCTAGGGGGTGGTGCTCATCTCCGTTTCAAAGCCAAAGAGCCAGCGCTGTCCGAAGACGTCTCCATAGTCACGTGGCCGGCATGACTCAACGCCAAAGGCGCACGGAAGACTGTTCCCTTCCCACCAAAGGTGGTTCCTATTTTTCTACTTGCATTTTTTACGTGCTTTCGAACTGCTAGGTTGGCAGAAGCTGGGACTAGTCACAGGAGCTCCCTCCGTTATGCGGCGCTAGGGATTCGAACCGCCGAACTACCAATCTTTCTGATCGACAAGCTCAGCTTCTTAGCCACTGAGCCATCGCATCCCTGAAATTAATACATGGAGCCATGCCTATTCTGCTGGGCCTGATGAGGCAGGGATACTGTATGTTATCCCTCAGATAACCCAGCCCTGTGCATGAAGACTTTTCAAGGTCAAATCCATCATCTTGAATTGCACCTGGAAGCAAACTGGCAACTAACGCAGCTTGTGAAACCCAAGTGTCACATGCACCCTCCTAGGCCTGCCCATAACTTTCCCCCCGCAGCCACATCCTGCACCATCGGAAGCTTCCAAAAACTAGAATTAGAATAGCAGAGTTGGAAGGGACCTTGGAGGTGTTCTAGTCCAACCCCCTGCCTAGGCAGGAAACCCTATACCGTTTCAGACAAATGGCTATCCAACATCTTCTTAAAGACTTCCAGTGTTGGGGCATTCACAACTTCTGGAGGCAAATTCTGTTCCACTGATTAATTGTTCTCACTGTCAGGAAATTTCTCCTTGGTTCTAGGTTGCTTCTCTCCTTGATTAGTTTCCACCTATTTTGCTTCTTGTCCTGCCTTCAGAGAGAATAGCTTGACTCCCTCTTCTTTGTGGCAACCCCTGAGATATTGGAAGACTGCTATCATGTCTCCCCTAGTCCTTCTTTTCATTAAACTAGACATACCCACTTCCTGCAACTGTTCTTCATATGTTTTAGCCTCCAGTCCCCTAATCCTCTTTGTTGCTCTTCTCTGCACTCTTTCTAGAGTCTCCACATCTTTTTTACATCGTGGCAGCCAAAACTGGACGCCGTATTCCAAGTGTGGCCTTCCCAAGGCCTTATAAAGCGGTAATAACACACGATGGCCCCATGTAGAGCGCATCCATTCTAGAGGTGACCAGATACCCAGGACAAGAGTCTCTGTCTCTGATTACGCTGGCCAGATGGAAGGTTATTACCCTATAAGTCTGCAAAGCACTAGGGAAAATCTGCACTATAGTTTCTGGTATGCCCAGATGTGGGACAAGCTTGGTTTGACGCCCTGAAGAGGCTCTGTAGAAGTCCAGTTTGATCCTAACACAACGTTTACACTGATTCGTCTCTGATTGGAGAGGGATATTTGGTACTTATTCCCTGCAGCCAGACTGCCTGCTTCTCTTTCCCAATCATCTGTCCTTCATCCTTCCTTTGATAAATCATGAGCTGTGCTTAAATCAGGGGCCTTGCTCCACCCCCCATATATTGCAGGATAATTAATGAATTGATCGTCAAAGAGGGCAGAGCATTAATCACACAGGGCTGTCAGATCAATGGATGAGCTTCCTCTCTGCCGATGGGAGTCAGGCACATCTCGCTTTGGGAGAACAATCATTTTCTTTCCGATGATCACTGGAGCGTGGTACTTCCTGCCAGCCAGCTTCCTGCTGAGCAGGCAGCTGGACCCAACACCCCAGAGCAGAGGTGAGGGTCAAGGTTTGACCCCAGAATGAGGTCCTCAATTGTCTCTTCCAAGACGTCATGAGCGAGGTTCTTCTGCGACCCAAGGCCAATCCTTCCCGCCTCTTCTTCACAAGTCAGCCGTGGTCCCTCTTGGCTAACAGAGGGGCCGGACCAGAGGTAGTATTCAGTCAGTTCGCACCGGTTCACGCGAACCAGGGGTGGCCATTTCCCCCGAGGTTGGAGAACCGGTAGCGATAGCCGGCTGGCCACGCCCCCAAACCGCTACCCCAGCCTGTCCCCGCTCGTTCATCCCGACCGCCTGATTGCCGCTTGCTTCTCCCGACCAACCGCCTGACGCTCGCTTGCCCCGCCCACCCAACACTCAATCGCTTGACGTCCAAGGGTTGCACTTGCGTGGAGAACATGGCGGCGATTGGCAGCAGGCTTGGAGACTTCTTTACCAGCTAGCCGCTTCCCGCAGGCCGCCAAAAAGTCCCAAAATTAATTTCCACCGGTTTGGTGGACATGGCTTGGTGGGGATAGGTGTCATGTGACTGAGTGGACGTGTGCGTGAGTGATGTCAAGTTGGCCACGCCCACTCAGCCACATGTCCCCCCCTCCACTAGCCACGGCCACCAAACCAGTGGCAATTTTTTGGGGGGGTTTCAAAAAGGCAAGAGGTCGCCCTTGGGCCGAGGGGGGGACTCCCTCCCCTGCAGCTGCTAAGGATGGGAAGCCTCATCTTCTAACAAGTTGGGTGGTAGATGACATCTAATTATCCAAACAGAATACAATGTAATTTCACCCTTGGGCAAGTCCGCGTTTTCCCCGGAGGGTGATGTATGATGCTCGGGCTGCTATCTCTGTTTGTCGAGCCTGTGGCTTTATCCCCGGTTTCCTGGCAAATCTCCGAAGTTCAGGAGACAGAGAGGAGGCGAATTTTACAGCTGAAGAAGTCAGATAAACCACAACAGAGCACGCGGTTGTTAAAAAAATCCCAGAACAAACACAAAGAAATTAATGGGTCTCCATCATGGGCTGATCCTTTTCTATTTGATTTCTACGTTTCTGGATATTTCCCCTCCCCTCCTCCTTTTGTTCTTGCTTTATGATTTGTTACTTGTTTATAATAAAGCCAGCTTAGAGGGCAGTTTTACACAAGGCTGCCTGCTAGTGCATCAGGAAAAAACACACACACAGAATTTAGACCGGGGAGGGAGAGATATTAGCAAGCGAAAATGTGATTTGGCATTGTTTGAAGGGAAACAGTTAGGTTTTAGCAGATGTGTTATGTGGGGAATATTTCCTGGTTCACAAACATTCTGATGGATTTTAGTAGGGAGGAGAGTTGAATTAAACCGGAGGCATTGGGAACGTTTCCCGTTTGGGATTTCGGCACGAAATGTGTGCCTTTGCACGGGGCTGTCAATTTTACTTCCTTTGGAAGTGTCTTTGGAATCAGGTCCCCTGTGGTTAGATGCATGAATTCACACACATACACACGCACAAACAAACACACAGGATCTGAAATAAAGGATCAATCCACGCACAGCAGGACAATTATGTTGTGTCGTATTTCAACAATCTGCATGTTTCCATTCCTCAGTGAAACAGTGCAGGAAAAAAAATCAGTCTTAATATGACATTGTCTATATTGGCATTTCTCAACCGTGGCGATTTGAAGAGGTGTGGGTTTCAACTCCCAGAATTCCCTTCTGGGAGTTCCCCCGTGCTGGCTAGGGAATTCTGGAAGTCCACACCTCTTCAAATTGCCAAGGTTGGGAAACATTGGTCTATATGGCGATCTGGTTTGGTTTTCTGTTAGCCGTCTAGTTTTCCATTCCATATTCTATGCCATTCTGTTCCATTCCATTCCATTCCACATTCCATATCTAATATTCCATTCCGTCCCATCCCATTCCATTCCATATTCCATATTCCATATTCCATATTCCATATTCCATTCCATACCATACCATACAATACTCCATTCTGTTCCATATTCCATATCTAATATTCCATCCCAATCCATTCCATACTCCATATTTCATTCCATACCATAGGATACTCCATTCTGTTCCATATTCCATATCTAATATTCCATTCCATCCCATCCCATTCCATATTCCATATTCCATACCATACCATACCATACCATACCATACCATACCATACCATACAATACTCCATTCTGTTCCATATTCCATATCTAACATTCCATTCCGTCCCATCCCATCCCATTCCATATTCCATATTCCATTCCATATTCCATTCCATATTCCATTCCATATTCCATTCCATATTCCATTCTGTTCCATATCCCATATTCCATTCCATTCCATATTCCATTCCATTCCACGCTATCCAGCAATAGTGTTTTTTAATGGAACTGTGCTAAATATTGGGAAGCCAAGAGGAGCCTCTCCCCCTGTGGTGCAGCCTTTACGTGAAACACACCATTTGCAGGAGAGGCCATACCGTGAGCCACTCTTGCCCAACATCTGGGCCAAAGACTTTGCAGGAAACGAGGAGCAGCCTCCCTCTCTTCTGCTTCTCCCTTTTGCTGCTGTTGCTTTTCCTCCAGGAAGAGAGTTCTGACATGTTGCTTTGTAAGCACACAGAAGCATCCACACATGCATTCTTCCCCAACTAGGGTTGTTTTCTTTTAAATGGATATGCTCAGAATTACCGTTCCCAAGGCAACTGTAGTTCACCTCTTTTTTTAAAAAAATAAAAAAATAAAAACACCATATTAAAGCAGTCGAAGAATGATTACGAAAGCTGAGACATCCAAGGAAGGAAGAGAAAAGAAGGGACCAGCGCAGTGGTGGGTTGCAAAATCTTTTAGAACCTCTTCTGTAGGTGTGGCCTGCTTTGTGGGGGTAGCTTGCTGACCATGTGACCGAGTGGGAGTGGCTTGCCGACCATGTGACTGGGTGGGAGTGGCTTGCCAGCCATGTGACTGGATGGGCGTGGCCGACTTGTAAAATGTGGTGAAACTCACTTAACAACTCTCTTGCTTAGCAACCAAAATGTTGGCTCAGGAACTCTGGCATTTGAAGCATGCAAGTCTTAAAGCTGTCAAGTTACAAGACCCTTGCACCCCTAACCCTTTAGGGAAAAAAAAACCCAGGGGTGTTCAAACTTGACAGCTTTAAGACTTGTGGACTTCAACTCCCAGAATTCCTCCTCCAGTCATGTTGGCTCAGGAACTCTGGCATTGAAACGTGCAAGTCTTAAAGCTGTCAAGTTACAAAACCCTTGCACCCCTAACCCTTTAGAAAAAAAAAACCCCAGGGGTGCTCAAACTTGACAGCTTTAAGACTTGTGGACTTCAACTCCCAGAATTCCTCCTCTCGCTCTTCAACTTGATGATGTGTGGACGGGCGGGGGGAGGGAGCTGGAACCGGTTCTAAACGGCACGGTAGATTTGTGGAACCTCTTCTATAGAAGAAGTTAGAACAGGCAGGAACCCACCCCTGGACCAGAGGACACCAAAGTGGGGTGGGGGATGGGAAGAGGGAATAGAGTTCAGGATATGAAACACTATATCAATGCTGGCGAACCTTTTCAGCACCGAGTGCCGAAACGAGGGCGCGCGCACTCACACAAACCAGAAGAGCAGCCAACTGGCACACATGCGCACACCGAGAAGATGGTCTTCCAATTTCTGCCGCGCATATGCACACAGACCACCTAGTCTTCTGGTTTCTGCCATGCATGCGTGCATAAAGACTAGGTGGCCGATGCACATGCAGGCCACCTGGTTTTCCAGTTTCTGGCATGCATGCGCATGCAAGGACCAGAAGGTTGGGGTGCATGCGTGCGCCAGAAACCGGAAGATCACCTTCCCAGTGCTCGCATGCGCAGCAGGTGACTGCTCCTCCGGTGCTCCCGTGCACACAAAGTCCAGGAACCCGGAAGAGCAACGGGTGACAGCTTGCACGCCCAGAGAGACGGCTCTGTGCGCCATAGGTTCGCCATCACAGCATTATATAATCTTCAACTCCCCTGTGATCTTATACAGGAGGGGAATTTGCAGCCCAAGTTTTCATCTTCAGGTGATAATGCAAGGAAAGTAAAATTTCCGGGAACTCTCAGCAGGCGGGA
Organism: Natrix natrix natrix; assembly: GCA_029891615.1. Classification (NCBI taxonomy): domain Eukaryota; kingdom Metazoa; phylum Chordata; class Lepidosauria; order Squamata; family Natricidae; genus Natrix; species Natrix natrix. The sequence continues at coordinate 28,965 of JAKRSK010005496.1, read as the reverse complement.
ATTACGTCAGGCCGCTGAAGTTTGAAAAAAATCATTTGAGGGCCAACAGGATCCTGAGGAAAGCACTGAGATGTTTTATGAAACGTTGCCAATGCCCCACTGTGACTTCTCTTTTTCCTCTAAATGTTGTATATTCTCGCAAGGCTGAGTGTTTCCCTCCCGCCCCCTGCCTCCGTCTCCAGGATGATGGATAACTCCCTCTTGTGCCCAGATGAAGCTGTTTTAGCCACGCAAAAACAAAAAAAACCACCCGCCCCTCCCAGCTTGGCTGTCAAAAATTGAGAAAATCAGCCAAGCAGGCCTTGTAGAATACCCATCGAAAGCAATCCAGAGGGGAAATGGAAACAACTGGGAGGGTCGGGGGGGAATCACGGCTCTGGCAATGAACAGATTTTGTTAATCCAGAAATAGGAATGGCTACGAGCCACAGCTTTTGAGACCATCTCCTCATTTATCTCTGATTAGCTCTTCTTCCCATCACCGCCGCGAACGTTTCTCCTTTCAGTTTCGACTGCAAAAATCTTGGCGCACGATTAAGAGTCGTGATGAGCAAATATACACACATACATACAGTTTATACTTGCATGCATCCATACCTAATTCTACCGGAGTCTCCGAGAAACGAAACCTTTGGGTAAAAAGCGGCTCTCGTTAAAAATAATAAAAACAATAGAACATCTCATTATTTGAACCTGGCTGAGAAAATTAGAAGGGTGGGGGGGATTGTTCTTTCCATCTCTTGTTCAGCCTCAGAGGATTTTCCCAGGATCCTTTGCGGATGATGGACAGTAGCAAAATTCCAGCAGTCTGTCTGGGGCTCTGTGTGTGTGTATGTGTGTGTGTAAAAAGGAGTTCATTTATTCAGTTACAGAAGATCAAATAATATTTCCCCCCCTCTCCCTCTCCAGATGTAGAATATTCTTTTCTGGGGGAAGGAAAATATTGTAAGGGTCTGCATCTCAATGGGAAATTGTGTCTGTTTCTCCTTAATATTTACAATACAATACAATAGTAGAGTTGGAAGGGACCTTGAAGGTCTTCTAGTCCAACCCCCTGCCTAGGCAGGAAATCCTATACCGTTTCAGACAGATGGCTCTCCAACATCTTCTTAAAGACTTCCAGTGTTGGGGCATTCACAACTTCTGGAGGCAAGCTGTTCCACTGATTAATTGTTCTAACTGTCAGGAAATTTCTCCTCAGTTCTAAGTTGCTTCTCTCCTTGATTAGTTTCCATCCGTCCTCAGGTGCCTTGGAGAATAGTTTGACTCCCTCTTCTTGGTGGCAACCCCTGAGATATTGGAACAATGCTATCATGTCTCCCCTAGTCCTTCTTTCTCTTAAGCTAAACATACCCAGTTCCTGCAACCTTTCTTCATATGTTTTAGTCTCCAGTCCCCTAATCCTCTTTGTTGCTCTTCTCTGCACTCTTTCTAGAGTCTCCACATCTTTTTTACATCGTGGCGACCAGAACTGAATGCAGGATTCCAAGTGTGGCCTTACCAAGGCCTTATAAAGTGGTATCAACACTTCACGTGATCTTGATTCTATCCCTCTGTTGATGCAGCCTAGGACTGTGTTGGCTTTTTTGGCAGCTGCTGCACACGGCTGGCTCCTATTTAAATGGTTGTCCACTAGGACTCCAAGGTCCCTTTCACAGTTACTACTACTGAGCAAGGTACCACTTATACTGTACCTGTGCATTCCATTTTTGTTGCCTAAATGTAGAACCTTACTCTTTTCACCATTGAATTTCATTTTATTAGATAGCGCCCAATGTTCAAGTTTGTCAAGATCCTTCTGTATCTTAAGCCTATCTTCCGGAGTGTTGGCTATTCCTGCCAGCTTGGTGTAGCCAACACTCCAGAAGATAGGCTTAAGAACAAAGAACAAGCTCTCAAACTCCCACCAGACATGCAGTACCAGCAGAGGTGGGTTGCTGCCGATTCGGCCTGGTTCGGCTGAACCAGTAGTGGAATTTAGGCCTGGGTCGCAGAACCGGCAGCGACCCAGGCTGGCCACGCCCCTGAGCCTTTTCCCTTGCCGTTGCTGCCATTGCTGGCATGTTGTTAAGTAGTGCACAGTTCACTGTAAATTGTTCTGCGCAGCCACGAAGAACAATTTAAATTGAACTGCGCACGCAAAGCAAACTGGGAGTAAAACCAGGAGCAACTACCTCTGAGCACCAGGTGAGCTAACCAACTGTCTTTCTCCCCCCCTCCAAACCTAAAAAGGTGTAATTATTGTTGTGAGATGGCTGTGGCATTGTCCCACCTCTTTACAACAACTTTGTGCATCTTTCGTCACCTTTCCTTGAGGAAAGGACCATCGCACGTAGCATCCAAGTTAAAGAACACCAAGATTAGCACGAGACGTGGCAGATCTCAGGCATGGAAGAGGTTAAATATTACAGCATCTGGGGGTAAAATATTTGGCTTTGTGAAGACAGGGATCCGTGTGGGTCAAGGTGTCAGGCCTGCAGCTTTCTTTTGAATCTTTGTCCTGCCACACTTTCTACTATTCTATTATGCCTTTTCTATTGCGGGAAAATAGGAGGGGGGATTGCACTGAGTTAGATGATATGTAGCCATAACAAAATTCTTTCTAGAAAGCCAAGGTCATCCTTTGTCTCTGCACTTCTGCACCTGATCGGACACTGGATGGGTGGAAGCTGCCACCATGGCAGTAGAAGATTGGACCATGTGATGGACTTGTGTGGGGGGGGGGGGGGGCAGGATGTTGAACTTTCATCTGGATGGGCAAAACCAGGAAGTTTTCAGATTCGGGTTTTCCCAGGTGTCCCAACATGACTCTCTTCATAAATTGGAACTTTGAGCAATACTTTGCCTTGGACTCTGATTTACTTTTGGATGCTATTTGGAACCCTGACATTGATCCAAGTCGGATCTCTCTTTCGGATGTTGTTAGCAGATTCAGCCAGGAGCAAACTCGATCTGCACTAATCAAGGCGGCATCAAATATTTGCTTTTATGTTCACCTAAGCCAACACATGCAAAAAAAAAAGGGAGGGGAGGGAGAGGAAGGGTTCCACCTCCGTGGGCCGCCAAGCAGAGTGGGAAGGGCGGACGGAGCCGAAAGCTGGCAGCGTGTGGATTAAGGCCCATGAATATGGATGAGGCTCTAATTGGCTTTCCTATGCAGTCCAAAGGGGCTCGGGGGGGCCTCGGCTTCAAGACTTAATTGTTGTAGACAATTAATAACTTGGATCGTCTTAATTCCATATTGCGCTCCACAGCTCATTAGAAAAGCAAGGAGAGGTAACCCTCTGAATGAGCTGGGTACCGCCTGCTGCTGTGCCACAGGAGTCTTCCCAGTTGGAAAATCCAGAGGGGAGCAGAGGATCATGGCCGAACAAGGCTCCAGAGCCTTTGCAGCTGCCAGAAGCAGCAATCCAAAATTTTGCAGGTTTGTCTCCAAGGAAAGTTTGCATGGGGTGGGGGGTGGGGGTGGATTGCATCTAAAGTTCCCTGCTTTTCCCTAATCCAGATGAAGGGTTAGGAACGTCTGGGGGGTGGGGGGAGAAAGGAAGAAACCAGTGGTGAATTTTTTTTAAAAAACCTGCCAGTTCTATGGGTGTGGCAGGGGAAGGGTACTGCAAAATCTCCATTCCCTTCTCACACCAGGGGAAGGATACTGCAAAATCCCCATTCCCTTCTCACACCAGGGAAGGATACTGCAAAATCCCCATTCCCTCCCTACTCCAGGGGAAGGATACTGCAAAATCCCCATTCCCTCCCCATACCAGGGGAAGGATACTGCAAAATCCCCATTCCCTCCATACTCCAGGGGAAGGATACTGCAAAATCTCCATTCCTTCTCCACTCCAGGGGAAGGATACTGCAAAATCCCCATTCTCTCCCTATTCCAGGGGAAGGATACTGCAAAATCCCCATTCCCTCCTCACACCAGGGGAAGGATACTGCAAAATCCCCATTCCTTCCCCACTCCAGGGGAAGGATACTGCAAAATCCCATTCCCTCCCCATACCAGGGGAAGGATACTGCAAAATCCCCATACCCTCCCTATTCCAGGGGAAGGATACTGCAAAATCCCCATTCCCTCCTCACACCAGGGGAAGGATACTGCAAAATCCCCATTCCTTCCCCACTCCAGGGGAAGGATACTGCAAAATCCCCATTCCCTCCGCACTCCAGGGGAAGGATACTGCAAAATCCCCATTCCCTCCCCACTCCAGGGGAAGGATACTGCAAAATCCCCATTCCTTCCCTATTCCAGGGGAAGGATACTGCAAAATCTCCATTCCCTCCTCACACCAGGGGAAGGATACTGCAAAATCCCCATTCCCTCCATACTCCAGGGGAAGGATACTGCAAAATCCCATTCCCTCCCCATACCAGGGGAAGGATACTGCAAAATCCCCATTCCCTCCCTATTCCAGGGGAAGGATACTGCAAAATCCCCATTCCCTCCTCACACCAGGGGAAGGATACTGCAAAATCCCCATTCCTTCCCCACTCCAGGGGAAGGATACTGCAAAATCCCCATTCCCTCCGCACTACAGGGGAAGGATACTGCAAAATCCCCATTCCCTCCCCACTCCAGGGGAAGGATACTGCAAAATCTCCATTCCTTCTCCACTCCAGGGGAAGGATACTGCAAAATCCCCATTCCCTCCTCACACCAGGGGAAGGATACTGCAAAATCCCCATTCCTTCCCCACTCCAGGGGAAGGATACTGCAAAATCCCCATTCCCTCCCCACTCCAGGGGAAGGATACTGCAAAATCCCCATTCTCTCCCCACTCCAGGGGAAGGATACTGCAAAATCCCCATTCTCTCCCCACTACAGGTGGAAGGATACTGCAAAATCCCCATTCCCTCCCTACTCCAGGGGAAGGATACTGCAAAATCCCCATTCCCTCCCTACTCCAGGGGAAGGATACTGCAAAATCTCCATTCCCTCCCTACTCCAGGGGAAGGATACTGCAAAATCTCCATTCCTGTCCACTCCAGGGGACGGATACTGCAAAATCCCCATTCCCTCCCCACTCTGTGGCCAGCCAGAGGTGGTATTTGCCGGTTCTCTGAACTATGCAAACTTTCCACTACCGGTTCTCCAGAACCTGTCCGTACCTGTTGAATTTCACCCCTGGAAGAAATCCATCGTGCCGATCGACGAAGTGGATGAAAACTGTGTGAAATATGCAACAGCAGGGGGGGGAAAGCATGGGTGGATGTGAAAAGAGGGAGGTGACATCAAAGTCTGATTTCTGAGAGAGCTTTCTTCGGGGAGAAGACGCCACGAGGCCTCCTCCGTGCGGAAAAATACCCTGCGCCAGCCGAAGTGGGTCGAGGGCAGGGAGGGAGAATTTTAAGCAGCCTGCTTAAAGGAAAACCAAAACGAAACTTGGAAACCTGAGGGATCAGGATTTGAGTCTAATAAAGCTACTGCCCACTGGAGGATCAGCGCGAAAGATGCCGCGACGACGTATAGCAATGAAAGCGGAGAATATTCCACAGCAGCGGAAGGAGGGCGCCGTTTGTGAACCTGGAAAGAAACCTGAAATTGATGGATAGAGAACTTTTCCACATTCTTCGTCACTCCTCGCATTCCCAGTGGGTTTTAGAAACCGGTGAGGGAGACAAGGCACCAATCCTGCTTTGATTGACAGTTCCCTGCAGGTGAGCATCTGTCAGGAGTCTTCCTGGGCTCCTGAAAGGCCCAGCGGCTGTATAGAAGGACTTTGAACACCAGCAGGAGATCGTAGGTTCCTGCCCCCCACCTGCAGCCTAATTTAATTCCTCTTCCCCCATCCTAGTTTTAGAGAGAAAAAAAACTGAACTTTTTCAAAGCTTTTTTCAAAGTCTGGAAAATCAAGCGGACTGAATGCTCATCCTTTTCATTTTCTGTTCTTCACAGTTCTACAGCAGTCACACCTCGGTCTTTTACGGCAGAAATCAACGTAGAAATGAGGGCTAGAACCTTGAGCTCCAGGAAAATTTGCTGGGAGCCATGGATGCTTGGATTTAGAAGTGCAGATGCCCCTTGTGGAGAGACACTGAATTGCGGGTAGAACCCTCTGTCCCCAACCTGGTGCCCTGGCTGGACTTCAGCTCCCTGAATCCCCTAATCAGTATTTCAAACAGAGAATTCTGGGCTTTGGAGTCCAAAACATTTGGAGAAAATTAAGTACAAAAATCGCTGAAAAGCTACAGGCAACTTCAGCTCCGAGAGGCAGTGTTAGAAATTCTGCTTATATACACAGAGCAAATAAAATGTACTGTCACCATGTGCTTTACTGCTCAATTACTATATTACTGTAACGAAACAGGAAAATCTACTTAGAACAAAAGAGCATATACCATAGATCCGAACTTGTAAATACTCCCATTTACTGGCTGAATACTACTGTAGTTGTTGCATGGAAATACATTCCAACAATGAATGCCAACGGGCAGTTTGAAGACAAGACAATTACGCTGCCTTGTTGAAGTCTCAAGGAAGGCCCTCAAATCTGCGTGGATGATTCCCATATGTGTCCCAAAACAGTTTGAGAGAAGAAAAACAACAACAAAAGGTACAGCTGAGCAACAGCAGCCAGAACAGGCCATCCTAAACAACGAATCACTGGAGAAGAGCCTAATGGTGGGAACGATGGAGGGCAAAAGAAGAATGGGACAGCAGAGAAGGAGGTGGCTGGATGGAGTCACTGAAGCAGTCGGCGTGAGTTTAAATGGACTCCAGAGGATGGTAGAGGACAGGAAGGCCTGGAAGAACGTTGTCCATGGGGTCGCGATGGGTCGTACACAACTTCACAACTAACAACAACCAACAATCATTGAAATCTCCTGCGTAAAATTTATAAACGATGAAAGGAAGCAGCCATTTTGGAGATGCTAGATGGATGTTCCTTGTGATCATCTGGAAATTTCAGCCGCCCTCCCCGGTCCCCAATGAGGTTCTTCCTGAATTGGCTGGCCCTACCCAACCAAGGAGCCATTGGTTGCCGTGGTTTTCTTGACCCAGGCACCCCTCATCCTTGTTTTTTACAGCCGTCCCTGCAGTCTTCTCCGACTGGGAAGCTCCCTCTTTCTCTTAGCTCTGTGGCTGGGAAGGTACACCAAGCCAAAAAAATGTTCATGGTTTTTACCCTCTCCAGGCTTTGCAGGTTTTCCTCGAGCCTTGGGGGGGTGGGGGGAGGGCTGAAAATGGAGGCCGAAAACTGGCCCGTTTCCGAACTTCTGGTACTTCCGATAACCCCTTTTTTCGCCCTCCCATACCCTCCACGCGAGCCCTGCACTTACCTGCCATCCAAAACGGGCCGCATTGAGACTCCAGGGAGGGGTGGGGTGGGCGGGCGTGGCCAGCCAGTCCTTGCAACTACCAGTTTGGAAAACCAGATTAAAATTGACATCCAGTTCACCTAAACTGGTCCGAACTGGCTAATCCCATCCCTGGTCTTCACAGGAGGGAGGTGGGCCTCTGGCATTGTGCGACTTCTCCTCCTCCTCCTCCTCCTCCTCCTCCTCCTCCTCCTCCTCCTCACAAGCCCATGATTCTGCCAAGTTTCCTCCGGCCTTCCTTTGCAGTGCAAAACCACAAACCCTTTCCAGAAAATAGCTCCCCAAAAGCTATTAAGCTTGTTTAATTGCAGGGAGAAGTGGGGGAAAAACGCCACCTCAGCTGGGATTCTTAATGTCCTGTGCATTTCCCGTTTTCCTCGCTTTCATCCCTTCCTCGCATCTCCCCCTGCGGTTTCTTTGGCGTGCCTTTTTTCTCTCACTTGGCCTCTGGTGATGGTTACCTCGGTCTGTCGTTGTTAGTCTTGGGAATATAAACTTATTTGTCTCGCGCCGGCTGGCTGGCTGGCAGGATGAAACGACACCTAATTTCTTGCTCAGGTGAAAAACTAAACAAGCATCATTTCCAGGGCAAATCTAGGTTCAAGCCTCGGGTCAGCAGCAGATCTTTTGTTACTGTCCTCAAAAAAAAGAGAGGCGGAAGCTTTGTCCAGCACTGGGGAAGTGATGATGGGTAAGGGTCCAAGGGTCACTGGGAATTTTTTTTGGGGGGGTGTTTTTGAGACTCAAAAGAGTTGCACGTTGGAAATGAAACAAGGAGAAAAGCAACCTGGAATTAAGGACAAACTTCCTTTTTAAAAACTTTTTATTTTGTTTATGCAAACTTCACATCTTTGCAACACGTTACACTTCTTGTACATATCTGTTGTGATTCTTTTATCTGTACATATAAGTCTTGTATAGCTATAACTTTATATATATGTGCGTTTATATTATTATAAGTCTTGTATAGCTATAACTTTATATACAATAATACATAGTAGAGTTGGAAGGGACCTTGGAGGTCTTCTAGTCCAACCCCCTGCCTAGGCAGGAAACCCTATACCATTTCAGATAGATGGCTCTCCAACATCTTCTTAAAGACTTCCAGTGTTGGGGCATTCACAACTTCTGGAGGCAACTTCTGTTCCACTGATGAATTGTTCTAACTGTCAGGAAGTTTCTCCTCAGTTCTAAGTTGCTTCTCTCCTTGATTAGTTTCCACCCATTGCTTCTTGTTCTGCCCTCAGGTGCCTTGGAGAATAGCTTGACTCCCTCTTCTTTGTGGCAACCCCTGAGATATTGGAACACTGCTATCATGTCTCCCCTAGTCCTTCTTTCTCTTAAGCTAAACATACCCAGTTCCTGCAACCGTTCTTCATATGTTTTAGCCTCCAGTCCCCTAATCATCTTTGTTGCTCTTCTCTGCACTCTTTCTAGAGTCTCCACATCTTTTTTACATCGTGGCGACCAGAACTGAATGCCGTATTCCAAGTGTGGCCTTACCAAGGCCTTATAAAGTGGCATTAACCCTTCACGTGATCTTGATTCTATCCCTCTGTTGATGCAGCCTAGAACTTTGTTGTCTTTTTTGGCAGCTGCTGCACACGGCTGGCTCCTATTTAAATGGTTGTCCACTAGGACTCCAAAATCCCTTTCACAGTTACTACTATTGAGCACGGTACCACCTGTACTGTACCTGTGCATTCCGTTTTTGTTGCCTAAATGTAGAACCTTACTCTTTTCACCATTGAATTTATATATGTGCATTTATATTATTATAAGTCTTGTATAGCTATAACTTTACATATATGTGCATTTATATTATTTCATACATCTTTTTTCTTCATTCTCTGTATAACAGTCTATATATTCTATGTGTAACAACCTTTATTCCATTCTAGATATAACATTCTATATATTCTATGCGTGACAACCTTTATTACATTTGAACCATTTTGCCTTCATTTCCCATTATTTATTTGCTAGTCTATTTTGTATTTCTATCATGCAATCATTTTCCGGTTTTGTAGTTTTTTTTAATTTGATGATCTTTCTTCCTTTCTTTTTTGCTTTCCTGCCCCCCCCCCCCGCAACCCCTTTCCTCTCTAGCCAATTATACCATAAATCCCACATGGAGTAATATTCAGATTCTTCTTTTGGAAGGATCTTTTCTCACTGTTAGGAGAAACTTTCTTACAGTGAGGACAATTAACCAGTGGAAGAGCTTGCCTTCAGAAGTTGTAGGTCAGGGGTGTCAAACTCAAATTCATTGAGGGCCCCATCAGGGCTGTGGTTGACCTTGGGGGTGTGTGTGGCCGACTGGGCAGGCGTGGCCAACTGGGTGGGCATGGGCAGCTTGATGCCACTCCCCAAAGTGCTGGCATGTTTCCTCTTCGCGTCGGGTAGACTTGAGTTTGACACCTCCAATTGTAGGTGATGCAACAATGGAGGTTTTTAAGAAGAGACTGGAGAGCCATTTGTCTGAAATGGTATAGGGTCTCCTGCTGAGCAGCGGGTTGGACTAGAGGACCTCCAAGGTCCCTTCCACCTCTGTTCTGATCGTGCAAACGGGAGCAGCGTTTTCCAGGCTCAAATCGGGCAGGGCTGAGAGGTTTTGCTTCCCAAGCCAGGTTTCCCAACCTAGGAAGGCTGTTAATTTATTTCTGGTTTGTTAGCCTTGTTCTTACATTGTTCCTCTTCCTGGCAGGTGGCTGAGCTATCTTAGCTGAAATTATCCCACTCAATGCTGTGCTTTCCTGGTTTATTCCCCCAGCCCCCTCAATCTAGCATAGGTTTGGCTGCTGATCCTTTTCTCGAGAATCTTTGATCACCAGGGACAACAATGCCTCTGTGTGTGTGTGTGTGTGTGTGTGTGTGTAATTTGCACTAGGGATCGTTAAGAGAAGGCAATCTGAGTGATTTTTTTTTTTTTGAAAATGAGACATGGTGCAGAAAAACTCTGGGGAAGGGGAAAGGAATGTAATAGCGCTCTCTCTCTCCCCCTTTGCAGTAAGCTTTGCGTTTTGCAGTCACTTTGAAACGGGCTTTTTGCAGCTGGGAACTCCTGCCAACCAGGGGCTGCCCTCCCTCACCACCCCCAAATATTGTGTCTCCGATCAACAATCCTGTGGGTACTGGCCTAGAAGCTCTGTGCTGGCTTTCGGAGCCCACGGCTGCTGGGAGCTTCCAGCTGTAGCCGCAGTCTACCTCTGAATGCCTAGCATTTAGTCCTGGGTAGCCCAAGGACAGAGGCCAAGAGGGTGTAGTTGCAGGGAGGGCATTTCGGCAGGAATGAGACCACCCATAAAGGGAGAGGCTTCTCCCATGGTGGCTACTATAAGCTGTGAACCGTTGGGAGTTTTTCCACCGCAGAGTTCACCCTTTGTGAAGTGCCCAGGGCAGCTGGACTCTGGAGTTGTTGGGAGCAGCCCTCTGTGCCTCCTTCGCAAGCCTTCCCCTGTCTCTCTTCTGTCCCTAATTCAGAAATGGACAACCTGTGATCCGGAGAACTGCTGGATCCTGGGTGAATGGGGGATAGGTTTATGCCAGCTGTTTTTTTATTTGTAGCTCAGGGGGGACATGAGGGCTCCTTGGTGCTCTCTCAGCTTGCTGGTTTTCCTGCAGACGTTTCATTAACCTAACTGGGTAACATCACCAATGCTAGTACCAAAGAGGGAAGGAGGGAGGGAGGAAGGAAGGAAGGAGAGAAGGGTGGACATGAGGAGTCCTTGGTGCTCTCTGAGCTTGGTGGTTTTCTTGCAGACGTTTCATGACCCTAACTAGGTAACATCATCAGTGCTAGGGCCAAAAGGAGGGAGGGAAGGAAGAAAGGAAAAAAGGAAGGAAGGAAGGAAGAAAGAAAGAAAGAAAAAGAAAGAAAGAGAAGTATTTGTAGCTCAGGGTTGACATGAGGAGTCCTTGGTGCTCTCTGAGTTTGGTGGTTGTCTTGCAGACGTTTTATTACCCAACTAGATAACATCATCAGTGCTAGAAGAGAGGAGGAGGAGAACTGTGGGGTCCTTGGTGGTCTCTGAGCTTGGTGGTTTTCTTGCAGACGTTTTATTACCCAACTAGGTAACATCATCAGTGCTAGAAGGGAGGAGGAGGAGGACTGTGGGGTCCTTGGTGGTCTCTGAGCTTGGTGGTTTTCTTGCAGACGTTTTATTACCCAACTAGGTAACATCATCAGTGCTAGAAGAGAGGAGGAGGAGAACTGTGGAGTCCTTGGTGGTCTCTGAGCTTGGTGGTTTTCTTGCTGATGTTTTATTACCCAACTAGATAACATCATCAGTGCTAGAAGAGAGGAGGAGGAGAACTGTGGGGTCCTTGGTGGTCTCTGAGTTTAGTGGTTGTCTTGCAGACGTTTTATTACCCAACTAGGTAACATCATCAGTGCAAGAAAACAACCAAGTTCCGAGAGCACCAAGGACTCCTCAGCTGTATTTTCTTTTTATCTCCTCTTGGCTGCTTTATAACCTCTGTCTGGTACCTTTTGGCCCCAATCTCAACTTGCTTCTGGTCCTGTCTTGTTTAAATCCATAGCTATATCCTTCCTTCCTTCCTTCCTTCCTTCCTTCCTTCCTTCCTTCCTTCCTTCCTTCCTTCCTTCCTTCCCTTCCCCTTCCTTCCTTCCTTCCTTCCTTCCCTTCCTTCCTTCCTTCCTTCCGTCCTTCCTTCCTTCCTTCCCTTCCTTCCTTCCTTCCTTCCTTCCTTCCTTCCTGCCTTCTCCAATGCCGCAGGTGAGATGCAGTGCTGATCTGGGAGAAATGCCTTGTCATCCACATGTTTCAAGGAGTCCCTAATTTTGCTAATTGGATTGGGGCGAGGAGGAGGGTTAGGGGACACGGCTCCCGTCTCCCCAGCTCTTTTGCAGCTGCCGGATCTTTTTCTATGCAGCCCCCTCCTCCCCTTCCCCCCCATACCAATTCATCCAAGTATGTGGTTGCTGGCTTGGCATACCTGCGTGGGAAACTGGGACCACCCACCCACCCATCCACCCATCCCTCAGGCTGACCGGATTCCCTGGAGCTGGATTGTGGGGGCGACCAGCTAGATCAAGTGGCTGTGGCAGCCAAAGTCCTTGTATTCCCCCCCCCCCCCGTTAGGGGAGGAAGTTAGGTGGAGTTTTCTCCCAGGGTGGGGGGTGAACAGCCTACATTGCTATCCTTTCTCAGTGCTCCCTTTGATCCCAAGGGAAGCAGTTCCTTCTGGAGGAATCTTCTCCCAGGTTATTGGGGGGCAGGCGTGGGGGGGATCCTGCCTTCCAGACACAGTTGGGGGGGGTGTCTTCCTCCCTCCAAGCAAGGGTGGGTGGGGGACAATCCTCCCGTTTCTCTCCAAACAGACTTGAAAGGGAGTTTGGTCTCCCATGGCTGGTCAAAAATCCCTCTTCCCTCCAACTCAACTCTGCCAGAGGGGCAAATATTTTTCCCGTCCCAGCCATTGCTGGCACCCTCCAGGACTACAACTATCCAAAATAAATGATTGTATAAATGTGTAAATGATTGTGATTGATACTAAAACTGTATAAGGAGGTATTGAATAATGGAAGGATGAAGGATGGCACTTTGATTTAACTAAGGAAACTTGAACAACAAAATAGGTGGAAAACACGTCTTTGAATATTATAACGATATGAAAGGGGGGATAGAAAATAGTGGGGAATAATAATAATTATTATATATACTCCCATGATGGATTGAGTATTGTTAATAATTGGTGTTATTAGTAATTTGGAACATTGAAGCTATGGTGGGATAATGAGGGATTTTCATAATACTGAAGGGCAATACCTAGGAAGGGATAACAAATATAGGGCGCAAAGAAATGTTATGTTTAAATGAATTAATGGGGAAATGTAAAACAACTATGAAATGAGATAAACACTGTCAAAGTTGGAAGATAAGAATTTCACATACTATTTGTATTATCATTGTTAATGTTGTCCCAAAAAGATTTGACTCAGTCAATGCAATGTTCACAAATTATGTATGTTTATTATTAGGAAATAATAATAATAACAACAACAACAACAACAACAACAATGTATTAACATGTTAAGATATACAAAAGGACAGAAATATGGTTTAGAAATGAAAGGTAATAATAAAAGGCCTGTATAAATACTTTGAAATAATGGAAATGAAATGTAATATGTAGGAATAATAAGACAATGTTTATGTGTATTGAAATGTATGTTACCCGGATACCACACCATTCACGCATTGAAATGTATAGAATATAAAAATATTTATATTTATAAATTCTCTCTCTCTCTCTCTCCGTGTCTGTGTGTGTGTGTGTGTATGTGTATGTATATGTATATATGTATGTATGTATGTATGTATATAATTATCTATCTATCTATCTATCTATCTATCTATCTATCATCTATCTATCTATCTCTATCATCTATCAATCAATCAATCAATCAATCATCTATCTATCATCTATCTATCTATCTATCTATCTATCTATCATCTATCTATCTATCTATCTATCTATCTATCTATCTATCTATCTATCTATCATCTATCTATCTATCATCTATCAATCAATCAATCAATCAATCATCTATCTATCATCTATCTATCTATCATCTATCTATCTATCATCTATCTATCTATCTATCTATCTATCTATCTATCTATCTATCATCTATCTATCTATCATCTATCTATGTATCTATCTATCTATGTATCTATCTATCTATCTATCTATCTATGTATCTATCTATCTATGTATCTATCTATCATCTATCTATCTATCTATCATCTATCTATCATCTATCTATCTATCATCTATCTATCTATCTATCTATCTATCTATCTATCTATCTATCATCTATCTATCTATCTATCTATCTATCTATCTATCTATCATCTATCTATCTATCTATCATCTATCTATCTATCATCTATCTATCATCTATCTATCTATCATCTAAATTTGATTGCAAAATAGCTGGGCCCGATGGGAAGTGGAGTCACCCGCTTGCTCTTCTCCCCCTCCTTTAAAAAAAAAAACCTCCTTTGCCAGCCTTCCCCTCCCCTTCCACGGCGTGGTCTCGCCTTCCCCTCTCCCCCCCCTCCGCCCCCAATACTGTACAGCACCGGATTATACCATCCTGCCTCCCTGCCAGGGGGAGAGAAAGAGAACAGTGGGAGCCTGCATACATTGCCCGGAGCGGCTGCCAGGCTGCTGAGCCGGCGCTGTCCAAGGTGGTGAGAAGCGGAGGGAGGGGGGGAGCGGGGGACAAACCCCAAAATTGCCGCTGCTGCTTCTCCTTATCCCATCGTCCGTCCCCCCCCACTCGGAGTGATGGTAGAAGCCCGGCTTTCGCAAACGCGAGGCTGCCCAGCGGAGTATAAAGAGCCGCGGAAGCGCGGATGGGGCGGCTTTGGCAAAGCGCAGCTGGGGGATCGGCGCTGCCTCCGGGGGAAGATCGCCGGCAACCCGCCCTGGAGAGGAGGCCGCTTCCTCCGGACCGAGTTTCTCCCGGAGAGGTAGCAGCTCTAATCTGCCCGCTGAGCCGCTCTTGGCAGGTGGGGGGAGACGGCGGCGGGTCCCTGGCGGTGCCCGCTTGCCAAGCATGGCGCACGTTGGAGAGAAAGGGCTGCCTTGGCGGAGGAGCCCCGTGCTTGGCAGATGGGCGCCCAAGTGGGCGAACGTGGGTTTGGAGAGTTTGAGGGGATCGGGCTTACGACTGTCCCGGTGAGAAGCCAGAAGGGGGGTCTTCTTCTCTGGCTCCGTCCGGGTCTTCTGGGGAGGCGGAGGCTCCGTTGTCTAGAGCAGCGGTCACCAACTGGTGGTCCGTGAGAAAATGTTGGTGGCCCGCAGAAAAATTATTTGCATTTCTTTTATATTGCACTAAATGCTATTTAGACGCAGGAAAATTAGTTGCATTTTTAAATATGGCACTAAATGCTATTTAGACGCAGACAAACTAGTTGCATTTTTTATATTGCACTAAATGCTATTTAGACGCAGAAAAAATTAGTTGGCATTTTTTAATATGGCACTAACTACTATTTCCACGCAGAAAAACTAGTTGCATTTTTTATATTGCACTAAATGCTAAATAGAAAAATTAGTTGCATTTTTTATATTGCACTGAATGCTATTTAGACGCAGAAAAATTAGTTGCATTTTTTAATACGGCACTAAATGCTATTTAGACGCAGAAAAATTAGTTGCATTTTTTTAATATGGCACTAAATGCTATTTAGACGCAGAAAAATTAGTTGCATTTTTTAATATTGCACTAAATGCTATTTAGACACAAAAATTATTGGCGTTTTTTATATTGCACTATCTACTATTTCCACGCAGAAAAATTAGTTGCATTTTTTTATATTGCACTAAATGCTATTTTGACGCTCAGCTTGTTGATCGGAATGGTGGGCAGTTCAGCAGTTCAAATCCCTAGCGCCGACGTAACGGAGTGAGCTCCGATGACTTGTCCCAGCTTCTGCCAACCTAGCAGTTTGAAAGCAGGTTTTAAAAAAATGCAAGTAGAAAAAATGGGGACCACCTTTGGTGGGAAGGGAACAGCGTTCCGTGCGCCTTCGGCGTTGAGTCATGCCGGCCACACGACCACGGAGAGGTCTCCGGACAGCGCTGGCTCTTCGGCTTTGAAACGGAGATGAGCACCGCCCCTTAGAGTCGGGAACATGACGGGAAACGTTACCTTTAAATACTATTTATCTTTTTTTAAAAAATCATATTAGTGGTCCGCCGGATTTCAAATTATGAATTTAGTGATCCCTGAGATCCGAAAGGACGGTGACCCCTGGTCCAGA
This sequence comes from Natrix natrix natrix, assembly GCA_029891615.1. Classification (NCBI taxonomy): domain Eukaryota; kingdom Metazoa; phylum Chordata; class Lepidosauria; order Squamata; family Natricidae; genus Natrix; species Natrix natrix. The sequence continues at coordinate 12,842 of JAKRSK010005496.1, read as the reverse complement.
GAGCTGGACTGGAGATGGATGTGTGTGTGTGTGTGTGTGTGTGTGTGTGTGTTTGGTTTGGTGAGACTAGATGTTGCTACTTCCTTTTGTTGGGCTAGCTAGCTAGAGAGAAGAAAGAGCTCTTAAAGAGTTGTGTGAGTTGAGGAGTTGGGAATGAGGGGGGCATAAAGAGTTCAACTTGGCGTCTTTGTAGTAATTCCTGAATTTCTCAAATTGGTGTGTGTGTGTGTGTGTTGACAAAGCACCACCAGTTTTGGAGAGATCGTCCGAGTAGGATGCTTGGAGTCTTCACTGAGAAGTGGAGGGATGCCAGGCTAAGAAGATGCCCGACTGCTCCCCCCCTTTTCCCAGTTCAGTAAGAGTCCCCATTCAAGCAGGCCTCGTGGTTGGACTGGAAGCCTGGGTATGTTTCCAAGGGGGGGAAGGAAGAGGAATAAGGAGAAATGATTGAAGCAAGAGATCCCGAAGGAAGGGGCTGCCATCTCCTTAAAAAAACAACCCTTGAGCCCCTGTTTGCACCCCTCAATTCAAAGCACACCCTGAAATGCTTTGGGGAAGGTGTCTCCTAATTTGTCCAATCGGAATAGAGTTGGAAGGGACCCTGGAGGTCTTCTAGTCCAGCCCCACTTGCTCAAGCAGGAGACCCTGTACCATTTCAGACAAGTGGCCCGGTCTCTTCTTAACGTAGTAGGGTTGCCTCCCAATGCAAAGTCTCTGCCGCCAGGTGACTGGGATGGGAGCTGAGCCAGGTGAGGTGGGGTTGGGATGAGCTGGGATTTTGCCGCCTCTTTCTTCAGCTTCCTCCATTCATCACGGGCCGGCTAATTCAGACTTTCCCTGTTTGCATCAGCTTCATCCGTGCATCGAGCAGACAGCCAGGCAGGTGCATTTAGACATCGGGGTCACCAAAGGGGCTGGTCATGGTCCTTGAGTCTCTAGCTGAAGATCTTGGGGACGAAGTTGAATAGGACCCCTGCTAGAAGGAACTAGCTAAGCATAGAAAAGTGAGAACAGGAATGGTTTGTCCTTGTCAAGAACCTGTTTTAGGGCTTCACAATGTCACTTTTGTCCGTTGAAATCCTGGCATTACTCTGTGTGTGTGTGTGTGTGTGTGAGAGTGAGAGAGAGAGAGAGGAGAGAGGGAGAGGGAGAGATAGATAGAGATACAGAGAGATAGTGATAAGAGAGAAGTATGTATGCATGCATGCATGTATGTATGTATGTATGTATTTGTGTTACAACCCCTGGCATGCCCAGGTTCAAATCCCAGTAAGGGTATGGCTAGCTGATGAGAGCTAAATAGCTCGAAATAGATCTATACTAGTCTCCCTTTATTTGCTTATCAGCACAAATACAACACACACACACGCACACACACATGCACACACACACACATGCACACACACACACACATACATACATACATACATACATATATATATATATACACATACATACACATACACACACATACACACATACATACATAGAGAGAGAGAGAGAGAGAGAGAGAGAGAGGAGAGAGAGTGAGATGAGAGAGAAAGAGAGATAGCAGAGAAAGAGAGGGAGGGAGAGAGAGAGATCAGCTGACCTATGTAGCCGCTGGTGATTGCAGTAACACATGGAACTAAGTTGGGCTGCTGAAGGAAGCAGGAGGAGAGGAAAAGGGAATGACTCTAGTTTGAAGGCTAGGTATCCTGGGCTTTTGGATGTGGCTTGGAGGAAGTCATGAAAATCTTGAAGACTCTGACTTGGGGGTGGACTCTACCAAACTGGTGGCCCTTCTGGTAGAACAGCCGTTTTAGAATTTAGAAAGGAAAGAAGGGAAAGGGAAGGGAAAGGGAAGGAAAGAAGGAAAGGGAAGGGAAAGGGAAGGAAAGGAAAGAAGGAAAGGGAAAGAAAGAAGGAAAGGGAAGGAAAGAAGGAAAGGGAAGGGAAAGGGGAGGAAAGAGGGAAAGGAAAGGAAAGAAGGAAAGGGAAGGAAAAGGAAAGGGAAGAAGGAAAGGAAAGGGAAGAAGGAAAGGAAAGAAGGAAAGGGAAAGAGAAGGAAAGAAGGAAAGGAAAGAAGGAAAGAAAAGGAAAGAAGGAAAGAAGGGAAGGAAGTGAAGGAAAGGGGAGAGGAGAGGAAAACCTCTGAATTTCTCATTTGGACCAAACTCCCCAGAGGAAACAAGGCAGGACAGATTCAGCCTCACAAATAATTCAACCCGGAAATAACGAGGAATTTCCTGACAGTCGGGGGAGCTTCATCCCTGGAAGCTTTCAAGAAGAGACTGGACTGCCATCTGTCAGAAATGGCGAAGGGTCTCCTGCTTGGGTGAATGGACTAGATGACTCAGGAGGTCCCTTCCTTTGATTAAAATAACCAAAGGAGGGGCTTCTGTGAAGGACCCACTGCAGCCAAGCCAAGGCCTGCTCTGCTTCATCTTGGGTTGCCTGAAGTCAGTTCCCATCACTCCCCTCAGCGGCCTCTGCACGCCCCCAATTCTCTCTCCAGCGCTTGCACGGGAGGGAGCAAAACGGGGGTGCAAGCAAAGCCGGCATGCTATTTACAGCCCGGCGCCGTGATGTTCCTGGCTGTTGTAGCGTTGGAGCAGGTGTGTGGGAGTCTGTCGATAAACAGCAGGCGCGATCCTTGGGTAGGAAAGCTGCTGGCACTGCGCAAAGGGGCTTTTTTTCCAGAAGGCTTTGGCTACGAACCCAAAACCGGCTTTTAAAATGCCATTTTTCAACCCTTATTCCAGCACGTTTCCATTGGTGCCACAGAACACGCCAAGCAACGAAACGCGTCGTTATAACATTCAAAGGGAAGGGGTTGGCTAGGGTTGACCCCTTCCTTATTCTCGGCCTCCCCTTCCCCTAAAAATCAGCTACATAAGCTAGGAATGGGTGGAGGGACCTAGGCAGGCAAATGCCTCCTTCCCACTCGAAGCAAAACCAGAGTTGCGAATTCAATTCTCGGCTGCGGAACGGTGTTAAAAAGATGCGCGGGAGTTAAGTGCACACTAAGGTGTTTGTTTACTGAATGCATTTGAAAAATCTTCTCTCTCCCCCCCCCCCCCCCCGCCCCCAGCTTTCAAAAACCCAAGGATGGTAAATCTGTAGAGATTCTCCGTGGTTGTCCCGAAGTGCTTTTCTTTTCAGGAAGCAACTGGACTTCCTTTTTTTCCCTTTTCTTTTGAAGACGTTTTGCTTCTCACCCAAGAAGCTTCTTCAGCTCTGACTGGATGGTGGGGAATAATAGAAGGATTGATATTCCTTGCAGAGAGCTGGTCGTTTGCATCCTTTCGGAGAGTCCTTGAGGCCACTTGGAGGTTTCTCTGTGTCCTCAGGGTCACCTGAGCGGTGCAAATGATTCCTGTAGACATCCAAGAAGCTTCTTCAGATCTGACAGGATGGTGGGAACGGAAGGATTGATATTCCTTTCAGACGTAAATACAGTACAATACAATAATAGAGTTGGAAGGGACCTTGGAGGTCTTCTAGTCCAACCCCCTGCCTAGGCAGGAAACCCTATACCGTTTCAGACAAATAGCTATCCAACATCTTCTTAAAGACTTCCAGTGTTGGGGCATTCACAACTTCTGGAGGCAAATTCTGTTCCACTGATTAATTGTTCTCACTGTCAGGAAGTTTCTCCTCAGTTCTAAGTTGCTTCTCTCCTTGATTAGTTTCCACCCATTGCTTCTTGTTCTACCCTCAGGTGCCTTGGAGAATAGCTTGACTCCCTCTTCTTTGTGGCAACCCCTGAGATATTGGAACACTGCTATCATGTCTCCCCTAGTCCTTCTTTCTCTTAAGCTAAACATACCCAGTTCCTGCAACCGTTCTTCCTATGTTTTAGTCTCCAGTCCCCTAATCCTCTTTGTTGCTCTTCTCTGCACTCTTTCTAGAGTCTCCACATCTTTTTTACATCGTGGTGACCAGAACTGAATGCCGTATTCCAAGTGTGGCCTTACCAAGGCATTATAAAGTGGCATTAACCCTTCACGTGATCTTGATTCTATCCCTCTGTTGATGCAGCCTAGGACTGTGTTGTCTTGCATATCTTGCATATCAATCTTGCATGTCAATCCTTCCATTCCTGGCCATCCCGTCAAGAGCTGAAGAAGCCTCTTGGAGGAGAAGCCAAACGTCTTCAGAAGAAAAAGCAAGGAAGTCCAGTTGCCTCCTGAAAAAAAAAAAAGACCCCTTTTGGGACAAAGGAAGGTAAGTCTGCTGTTACCTTTTTGATTTGAAAAGCACATCAGCAGTGGAGGAAAAAACCAGAAAGGGATAAAGGAGGAAAGAAGTAGAGCCGGTTCTTAACGTTACAGAACCGCAGTTCATGGTCATCGCCGGATTAAGCCGTTGTGTGAATTGGCACAGTGAGCAAATCCAGCCAACTGTGGTCTATTCGGGCAAGCTATGATTAGATAAGCCATGGTTTCGTCCATCGGGAACAATCTGATAGGACAGCAGTGCTAAGTCCTGACGGAAGAGAAACCTCTTAAAAATGAAAATATTTTCTACCCCAAATGAAACCTACCTCACTCTCACTGACGCCGTGGCTCAGTGGCTAAGACGCTGAGCTTGTCGATCAAAAAGGCTGGCAGTTCGGCGGTTCGAATCCCTAGCGCCGCGTAACGGAGGGAGCTCCCTTGACTTGTCCCAGCTTCTGCCAACCTAGCAGTTCGAGAGCACGTTAAAAAATAGACAAATAGGGATCACCTTTGGTGAGAAGGGAACAGCGTTCCGTGCACCTTTGGCGTTGAGTCATGCCGGCCACATGACCACGGAGACGTCTTCGGACAGTGCTGGCTCTTGGGTTTTGAAACAGAGATGAGCACCGCCCCCTAGAGTCAGGAACGACTAGCGCATGTGTACGAGGGGAACCTTTGGCTTTACACTCTTTCAACCACTCCCTGTAAGGCTTGATTTATACAGCTTAGCTATCTTCGTTCTCCAGATACGTGCGTCCAAAGATGGCGCCCCTTACCATAAGATCGTATTGGCCAACCTCGTAGCGGCATCACTCCCCTGCCTCGCGCCCCTCTTTCCTTTCTTTCTGATTGGGCTTCGACTTTCAGATCTCAATTCTCTTTCTCTCCAAGTTTCTTTTCCTGTTATTAGGCTCCCGCCGAGCTGAGAAGCCACAGGTGCCCTTATTCTTTTTAGTCCTGCGTGTCGTTTGGAGGGGATGCAAGCAAATGAATTCCCATTTGGGGGAGAAGTGGGGGGTCGTGCCGTCGACCTCTCTTTCTCAGATCCAGCCTGGCTCCTTGGCTCTGCTCTGCGCGGCTCCTGACAGCTGATCTTTTTTTCTGCACCGCTTGGTAAAGATGGCGAGATCTGCTGATGCCGGCACCTTCCTCCCCCTCTTCCTCCTCTTTCTTCTCCTTGTCTCCTCCTGCTCCTCCTCCATATCCCCTCCTTCTCCTCCACATCTCCTCCTCCCCCTTGTGCCTTCCTCTCCCTCTTCTTCCCCCTCCTCTTTCTTCTTCTTGTCTCCTCCTGCTCCTCCTCCATACTCTCCTTCTGTCTCCTCTCCTCCTCTCCTCTTCCTCCTCCTCCCCCTCTCCTCTTCCTCCTCCCTCTCCCCTCCTTCTCTCCTACTCCTCCTCCCTCCTCCTCTCCTCTTCCTCCTCCCTCCTCCTTCCTCCTCCTCTCCTCCCCTCCCTACCCCTCCTCTCTTTCCTCCTCACTCCCCCGCTCCATTCCTCCTCCTCTCCCTCCTTCTTCTCCTCCTCCTCTTCTCCTCCCTCCTGCTCCTCTTCCATATCCCCTCCTGCTCCTCCACGTCACCTCCTCCTCTTTCCTCTTCCCCCTCCCCCGCTTCCTCTTCCTCCTCCTCTCCCTCTTATTCTTACTCCTCCTCCTCTTTCTTCTCCTTGTCTCCTTCTGCTCCTCTTCCATATCTCCTTCTGTTCTCCTCTTTCTGTTCTGTTTCTCTTTCTGTTCTCCTCTTTCCTCCCCCCTCCCCCACTTCCACTTCCTCCTCCTCTCCCTCTTATTCTTACTCCTCCTCCTCTTTCTTGTCCTTGTCTCCTCCTGCTCCTCTTCCATATCCCCTCCTGCTCCTCCACGTCGCCTCCTCCTCTTTCCTCCTCCCCCTACCCCGCTTCCACTTCCTCCTCCTCTCCCTCTTATTCTTACTCCTCCTCCTCTTCTCCTTGTCTCCTCCTGCTTCTCCTCCATATCTCCTTCTGTTCTCCTCTTTCTGTTCTGTTTCTCTTTCTGTTCTCCTCTTTCCCACTCCCCCACTTCCACTTCCTCCTCCTCTCCCTCTTATTCTTACTACTCCTCCTCTTTCTTCTCCTTGTCTCCTTCTGCTCCTCTTCCGTATCTCCTTCTGCTTCTCCACGGCATCTCCTCTTCCTCCTTCTCCTATTTTCCCTCTCCTCCCCTTCTTCTTCCTCCTCCTCCTGCCCCACTTCCTCCTCCTTCTCTTTCTTCTCCTTGTCTCCTCCTTTTCCTCCTCCATATCCCCTCCTGCTCCTTCACATCATCTCCTCCTACTCTTTCCTCCCCCTCCCCTTCCTCTTTCTTGCTCCTCCTGTTCCTCCGCCATATCCCCTTCTGCTCCTCCACGTCTCCTCCTCCTCCCTCCATATATCCCCCTACTCATCCACATCTCCTCCCCTCCTCTTTGAATCTTCCTCCCCCTCTTCTTCCTCCTCCTCTTTGTCTCCTGCTCCTCCATATCCCCTCCTGCTCCTCCACGTCTCCTCCTCCCCCCTCCATATATCCCCCTACTCATCCACATCTCCTCCCTTCCTCCTCCTTGAGTCTTCCTTGCCCTCTTCTTCCTCCACCGCTTTCTTCTTGTCTCCTCCTGCTCCTCCTCCATATCTGCTCCTTCACCTCGTCTCCTCTTTCTCCTCCTCTTTCCTCCTCCCCCCTTTCTTGTCTCCTCCTGCTCCTCCTCCATATTTCCTCCTCCTCCTCCTCCCCCCGCCACAGGCCTCTCTCTCATCGGGAAGCTGTTTGCCCTTCTCTTTGCAATCCCCATTAAAGCCGCAGCTTTATTAGGCCACTGGGAGCGGATGGGATTTTTCGAGGGCTCTCCATTAGCTAAATTTGCTAAACACTCATCCATTCACCCTCACACTAGCAGCCTCTTAAGGGGATCTGGTGCTTAGATTGTGCGAGCCGCACCCAGATGTTTTAGCCTGGGAAAAGCCTCTGCAAACGGCACTAGCTTAGACCAAGCGCCGAAACCCCTGCTTTTTTCAGGTAGGGAAGCTGTGCAGCCCTGTAGCTTCAGAGGCTTATCTGGGCAGCGATAAAACCACTATTTGCGGTCTGGGCTTGTTGGCAAGCTGCCATCCAGGTGCACCCTTGGGCCAGCCCTAGCTTAGCGTGTGCACCGTCAGCCAAGGAGGACCGAGCCGAAAACCAATTGATTCTCCCTCTCCTTACGGGAAATCCCGCGGTTGACATCACAGCTTCCCATTTCCTTGGATTTCGGATCGAACAAGGGGAGGCGATCGGCGAGGCTTCCGTGTGACTTGTGTTTTTCAGAGGCTTCTGGAGAGAAGGGAAATCCAGGGGAGGTTGGGCCAGAGCGGGGTCCTCTCTGTCTTGTTTTTCTACATCGTTGCTTCTCCGAGCATCCGATAAATAATTTCTCCTCTTTGGGAACGGGAGGCCGATTCCGCCTCCCCAACTCTCTGGCGCTGCAGAAGTTTCAAACCAGCTAATGAAGCTATTATTCTAATCAGCTGGAAAATTCCGAGGAGGCTTAGAGGTGATGGCTTAGTCAATTCGGCTATTGAGGAGAAAGACAGGGGGCTTATTTAACAGGGCTCTGTGTGTGTGTGTGTGTGTGTGTGTGTGTGTGTGTGTGTGTGTTTGTGTGTG